>OX421504.1:30939857-31424857 GCA_949126835.1 Anisus vortex
ATGTAAATATCTCATAAGCAAGGATGTATTTTCATTGTTACAAATTGAACATAATTAAAGCACATTGATTAATCACAAAATCCATTTGAAATTATATCGTGTGCAATATTTATTTCTAATTACAACACAACGTCAGTGCTAAGATTGAGATTGCGTCTTTCTCATCGGCTTACACGACGAAGATCATCTTTCACAACGAGTCTACTTCTGTATTTAGATTTAATAATCAACAAACTGGAAAGCCCTTCACAAGGATATGTTGTTGGAGACGGAAGAAGAAGGCGCAACACAGCCTCAGACAGAATAGTATATGACTACAAACACTTGATCCTTAATTTTGTAATTGGCATTTTGGAGAAATTAGTTGTTAATAAATTAAATGAACTTCTCTTGTGTTGTCTCTGGAACATCTTCAAATGTGACTGTGTATGACCTTCTTTCGAGTGCAAATGAAGTGTCAGATAAATTTGAAATGTACGATGAAATTTCGCAATCATGTGCAAGTGTTCTTTCACAAAAATCATTATCGTACAAATCATTATTGTAAAAATCATTATCGTTATCCTTTTATCTGAATCAATGTCATGTTTCTCAAAAAAAGCAGATAAGTTAAGCTACCTGTACATTTTATTTACATCCAATTTTTTATGCCAAAGCTAAAGTTTTATTTGGAATGATCCGATTTTTTCAGACAAATTAAGTTTTTTCTTTACAAATATTAACTGGTCCTTGCAGTGATAAATTTTACTCATTCAAGATTTCAAAGATGTCAACAAAGTAAGTTATTTTCTGCAGTTCACATTTATCGTCATAAAGTGCTTTGAACTGCGGTCTTGCTTTCTATAAGTAATGACCATTATTAGTATTATTATTTTAAAGTTAAAGAGTTCTGAGTTTATCACGAAGCTCAAAGCACTTTTTTACATTGTTCCTCTCGACAATCATCTGACTTCAGTGTGAAATAGGGATTTGGCGCATCCGACTGTTTTCGCAACTGTTTAAAGTAGGTATATGATGGGGTTGGTGCGCGCTGATGTCATCACGCCGGGTACTCGTATGTGGACGTATCTGCATGCACAGAATAAGTATACAATTATATTTCTATTCTGTGTCTGCATTTGGGTGGCCCGCCAGTAGACTAATAAAATATGCATTTTCCAGTGGTCTTAGGTGACCCCCATGAAATGGTTTTTGACCCATTAAGATTTAACATATAATGTTGGTATATTTATGAAAAACTCTATTCTTTTTAATTTCTTAACAAAAAATTCAACTTGAGCGAACTCGATAATTAAAAAAAAAAAAACAAAAAAAAACAAAAAAAAAATATATAAAAAAATTAACAAATGCTTACTAAATCTAATTAAGGGAGATAATAGTATTAATTTTAAGTATCTGGGGCAATGATTTTATTAAACCATTTTTTTTTACTTCAAAATTTGCATTTGAGAAAATATAAATATTGTATATGCGTATACCAGTACGGGTACTCAAATTGATAAAAATACGTAAACTGAACTGTCAATTAAATAATATTTTTACATTTTAAAACACCTTTTCAGCTACTAGCTTGTTTTCATTAGTACGCATTAACTTCTTTAATTATAGAGTGTAATCAATTATATTTGTATGACAATTTTTGAAAAGCCTTATTTTTAAGGTTTGAAGAATAAAAAGAAAAGAGTAATAGTAAAGACCATGGATCGGCAACCTACGGCAAGCGTTCCAGACATGTTACGCAAAATGATTTTTTTCAATGGCACGCAGAAGACTGCTGAAAAAACTATTCAAGTATGTTCTATAAGAAATAGAATGCTAAAGCAGGGTGACTTTTAAGCTGTTGGCACTCTGAAAGAATTAGAAATCCTACTTTGGTACACTATTATCAAAAGGTTGACATTCCCTGGTGTAGACTAAAGAGTGTTGGTGCCAGGACACAACCCGGTTCGACCCCGCTACACACTGGTGATGGTTGTTGTGAGGTGGCACCATCGAAGAGTACTGTGCTGTACATGTTGCTGTGGAAAGCCTTAATAAAACCATCAAAAATAAGTGTTTTCCTAAGGTCCTTGCCACCGCCATGAAATGGTCGTTCGACCCCACAAAGGGGTCGCGACCCACAGGTTGGGAACCGCTGCACTAAACCGACTTAACCATTTTGGTTAAAAAAAATTAAATAAGAACAGGGTTAATATTTAAAACACGTGGCAATATCAATTAATCCTACACGAGCTTCCAGTTATCGACGTTGAGTAGCCAACATGTTTCACGGGTCCTTAAAATTTCCTTCAATATTACCCCCCCCCCCCTTCCACCGGAAGGCTGTACAGCTTTTTGTTTCCCCTCAATGGACCGTATAAGGAGTTTGATGCAACAAAGATATGTTACAAAATCGGAAAAATTAATATAAATTATTAATACGACGAGTTAAAAAATTCAATTAGAAGCTCTGTTGGAGCCGATCGTGTTGTAGCTCGCAGGTCGACTGTTGCAAACACACACACACCTATTTAAAAAAAAGCTTAATTTGTTTGTTTGTATTTCGCCTTGAAATATTAATTATAATTTATATCAATTTGCAGGTATGTAAATATGAAATATTGATAAATGTAAAAAGCCAATTTCTTTTTTTTTTTTTTTTTGTAGTGTGTTTTGAAGAGAAGTATTTTTGAAAATAATTTTTATGTGACATTTAAATTTTTATTTTTGCTATGAAAACATGACTAAGCATTATTAACATAATTTTATTTAGGTTCATACATAATGCATCGTAAGATGTATTGACCCTCTAGACTATAATAAGATTGACCGCTTGCTTTAATATTTCTGCTATTTGATGACTCGAATGACTTCTTTTTGGAATTCCCGATTCCCTTTTGTATTGTACACTGCCGTTCTATTTAATCGCTATGATTTTCTCAATGTAAATTAAAATTAAAATCGAAAGTTCTATACAGCGGAAACCATTAGGCAAACGTAGACGCGTAGAAGTAATACAAGCCAGCGTTAATGGATGCGCACGGAATAAAGGATAGACACCTGTCTAATGGGCCGTATTGCTGCTGAGAGTTAACACCCTTGCCCCTTATACAAATCAATCTTTTATGACTGACTTGTAATTTACAGTCATAAAAGATTGACTTGTATAAGGGGCAAGGGTGTTAACTCTCAGCAGCAATACGGCCCATTATGCGAAAAAAATAATTTTTTAGCGTATTTGAGATTTTTACATATTGAGACATTTTAACCATTGCTTTAATAATAAAATACAGTTGTTACACAAGATTTGAACTTCAAAATCCTGATATAATACATTCAAACATGCATGTTTAGTTCATCTCAGAGCACAGTTTTCTTTTTTTTCCGGTTTTTCTCAATTTTGTATTTTTTCTCATTTTTTTTTCGGTTATTTTAATACTCCTATATACCTAATCATCGCATAAGGTTAAAACTTGGCAGTTTTCTTTATCACTATGTTTTCTTTAATCCCATGCATGATTTTGAAGATTCGTTGATAACTTTTTTATTATTTTTGACTTTTCATGTGTCAATATTCAAATTTTATATGCATTTTTTGTAGAAAATTCATATTTTTTTAAATAATAAAGCTATCAGAATTATCATGCTAATGTAAATAGATAATGTAAATTCAAAACAAAAACAGAAAAATAGAAGCCATGTTGATGATAATGGGGAATAACATTGTCCTTTACCATGTGTATTTTAAACCCAAAATATAAGGAATTTGTTTTCATAAATCTTGATATTTAACTGTGATACTAGTCCTTAGTAGTCCGTCCGCGAAGTAAACAAGATTTTAGGCTTTTATAGTTTTTCAATGTCTCTTTTGAAACATTGTACATTCTGTTTTATGCTTTACTTTTCAATAGGCTAACTTTCGACTATAGACATCTTCAATTAAATATTCTGCACTTACAGAACTTTTTCCATTGATTTTTCATGGTTTAAATTTTAGCTTTGATTGTTAATTTTCATCGCATACAGTGTTTTATATATGTTTTACGTTATATTGTTGAAATGATGAAAATTAAAAAAAACAACTAATTAAGCCTATACGGCTGCCATTTATCACCAATAGACAAAGTTAACACACATCACGTGCTTTTTGTCACGTGTTTGCAATCGCTCTATAAGCTCTAAAAATAGAGCAAGCGGTCCATCTTAGTATTTGGTATGACCACTTCCATGTTTATAAGGTTCATAATATTCTAAATAATACATCAGATATTTTTCGCTTTTGAAAGAGATAGTAAGCCTAAACCCCCATATTAAAGCAATACAATTACACAATAGAAAGAAATAGAGCGAAATTGGGAAACTATTGTAAACTGTTTAACGGGCATTAGACTATAATAATGTTTTTCTTATTTGTTTTGCAAACAAAAGGAAATTATTTTAGAAGTGAGTAATTGCACGATATTAATAGTGGAGTGATTATTCGATTGATCAGCCGACTTAGTCAACAAAAACTAAACAATAACTAAACAAATGTGTTGTGTAGGTATTTCCTGGTTTTCTTTGGACGAATTTTTATTTTTTAGCCTTATACCAATTAGTAATTAGTTAGACCAATTTTTTTTTAAATTAAAAGATTCGTCTCGTTAATTTAATTTGAGCATTAATTGTCAGTAACAATTTATAAGATTCTATACCCCCCGTTTGGGCATCGCAGTCCTTGAACTGACCAGGTGAAAGAATAGCCCCACTGCTAAGTCCCACTTGCATGTCGTAAAAGGCGACTAATAGTGGGTTGTGCATTGGGTATAACCCAGGCACGTAAAACTTGTACCCCCCTTTGTGGTACTGTTCGACAGAGGTCCAGATTGCAATACCGTGGATAGAGGTTTTGCACGGCTCCTGCTGGGGGGGGGGGGGGGCTCTGATGTTGGGCGGGTGTTAATTTGTTAATCCAGGATGTGACAATTCCACAGAGTATTCCCAGAATCTAAAAAAAAAACACTAAATGGCACAACTGAGTGTCATAACCATTTGAAGAGCTCTGTGGATGGCGGAGATCGGACCATGGGCCAGCCGCACGACCTGAGCACACCTCAGCCCTGACTCAACGCATCCCGATCCCGGAGTACCACTCGCAGGTACCGAAAACTCTCTCGAAATGCGGGGTTTGAAAAAAAAGCCACAAAGAAAAATCCAGAATAGCAATGCCAGTGTGTCTGGCATTGACTGCAAAAGAGCAAACTGCTCTGCAGGCTGGTTAATAGAAGTAGACCCTCTAGGTTCCAAGATCTTACAACAATATGCTTTAAATAGTCTAACAATTTACAGACATTTAGTACATTTTGAGTGCATGTATGATGTAGGAGTAAAAAAATTTACCTTCGGTTGGAGTGTGTGTTTTGGGTATTTCAATAATTCTGATCCATCGAGATATTCCATTTTTTTATCCGAAGGAGAGAGGAGTCGGGGAGCTCTTTCGAAATAAATATAATAATTGAGTAAAGTTCAATATGTAAAGTATCATTCAGCACGATTGACACAAGTTATAATTAACGGGATTTCACGTGGCCATTATTTTGATAAAAAAAAAAATTACTACCCCGTGTGTAAAACTTTACGAAATACTATTCTCTTAGCCTATAATTATAACTCTAGAGATAGTCTTAACCTTTAATTATAACTCTAGAGATAGTCTTAGCCTTTAATTATAACTCTAGAGATAGTCTTAGCCTATAATTATAACTCTAGAGATAGTCTTAGCCTATAATTATAACTCTAGAGATAGTCTTAGCCTTTAATTATAACTCTAGAGTTAGTGCGAAGGGAGTAGACAATAACCGGTGATCTGAAATCGCTTCGCGTGTCTCATCTTCAATGCTCGAGACGCTCCAGTGCTGCAGAAGATGATTGCGACCTACGCCTATTTGTGGTTTGAGTCTAGTTGTTATTTATTAATCAGGTTAAGAATTGCTCGCGCCTCGCCCCTGCCTTCCGAGATTACCGTGTTAGATTGTGTTTTGGGATGTGTGGGGGAGCCCCCCTTTTTTTTTTATAGGGGGCCCCTGGTCCGTGGAGCATGTAGAGCATTTCTAAATACGCCTCTGCCTAGTTTACTTTATAATGGTGGTCATTTGAATGCTATCACATTTAGCATGCTCACTTCGTTCTTAACCACAACTGAGGGCTTGATCAGAAAGTTCAATATAATTCATGCATCATTTAACACGTTTCGCTAACTCAGCGTCATCTTGCTTTATATGTTGACCTATATATGTAAGTTTTAAAAAAAACTTATTGATTGATATATGCATATTAAGACTGTTACATAAATACATAGGTAGATACATATATGATTCATGTATGATACATAGATAAATACATTGATACATATTATAGATACATAGAAACATGCCTAGATAAACACATGGATTTATATTTCCAAAATAATTTGGATTAAAGCTTTCTTGACTTGTGTGGCTTTACTTGACCCCATTAATGTAGGTACCAATTAGAGCTGGCTAGACTCAAGAACACGCTCTACACTCGGAAAAAATATATATGTGTGTGTGTATGCATGTGGTTTTTTTGGACACTTTACAACAACTCATGCCGAACACACAAACAAAATACACAAAAACACACACATACATACACACAAAACACAAACACACACATACCCACAAATACCCACACACATACACAAACAAAGAAACAAACACATCTACGCTATTTCCCCTAACACCCACTCATTGATTTATACAATCTTACCACAGAACCAATCTTTGTTGATCAAGTTGTGAACAGTGCTGCATTAATCGCCTAGAGGGACTTGTTTCTATTGTTATCGAATTATTGCGCTCGGCAAATCCGAGTATTAGCATTTTAAAGTGGTAGATCACCGGCTCCTGATAGTGGTGGGTTGTGAGTTAGTCTACTGACTACTGCATTGAGACACAGTCTAGAGTCTAGTCTAGTGCATTGACACACAATCTAGTGCATTGACACAGTCTAGTGCGTTAACACACAGTCGTCTAGATTCTAGTCTAGTGCAAAGATACACAGTCTAGAGTCTAGTCTAGTGCAAAGATACACAGTCTAGAGTCTAGTCTACTGCATTGATACACAGTCTAGAGTCTAGTCTAGTGCATTGATACACAGTCTAGAGTCTAGTCTACTGCATTGATACACAATCTAGAATCTAGTCTAGTGCATTGATACACAATCTAGAGTCTAGTCTTGTGCATTGAGACACAGTCTAGAGTCTAGTCTAGTGCATTGATACACAGTCTAGAGTCTAGTCTAGTGCATTGAGACACAGTCTAGAGTCTAGTCTAGTGCAAAGATACACAGTCTAGAGTCTAGTCTAGTGCAAAGATACACAGTCTAGAGTCTTGTCTACTGCATTGATACACAGTCTAGAGTCTAGTCTAGTGCATTGATACACAGTCTAGAGTCTAGTCTACTGCATTGATACACAGTCTAGAGTCTAGTCTACTGCATTGATACACAGTCTAGAGTGTAGTGTGGTGCATTGGCACACAGTCTAGTGCATTGACACACAGTCGTCTAGATTCTAGTCTAGTGCATTGACACACAGTCTAGTGCATTGAAACACAGTCTAGTACATTGACACACAGTCTAGTGCATTGACACACAGTCTAGTACATTGGCACACAGTCTAGTGCATTGAAACACAGTCTAGTGCATTGACACACAGTCTAGTACATTGACACACAGTCTAGTGCATTGATACACAGTCTAGTGCATTGAAACACAGTCTAGAGTATAGTCTGGTGCATTGGCACACAGTCTAGTGCATTGGCACACAGTCTAGTGCATTGACACACAGTCTAGTGCATTGACACACAGTCTAGTGCATTGGCACACAGTCTAGTGCATTGACACACAGTCTAGTGCATTGGCACACAGTCTAGTGCATTGACACACAGTCTAGTGCATTGACACACAGTCTAGTGCATTGGCACACAGTCTAGTGCATTGACACACAGTCTAGTGCATTGACACACAGTCTAGTGCATTTACACACAGTCTAGTGCATTGACACACAGTCTAGAGTATAGTCTGGTGCATTGGCACACAGTCTAGTGCATTGACACACAGTCTAGAGTATAGTCTGGTGCATTGGCACACAGTCTAGTGCATTGACACACAGTCTAGTGCATTGACACACAGTCTAGTGCATTGGCACACAGTCTAGTGCATTGACACACAGTCTAGTGCATTGACACACAGTCTAGTGCATTGGCACACAGTCTAGTGCATTGACACACAGTCTAGTGCATTGACACACAGTCTAGTGCATTGACACACAGTCTAGTGCATTGACACACAGTCTAGTGCATTGACACACAGTCTAGAGTATAGTCTGGTGCATTGGCACACAGTCTAGTGCATTGACACACAGTCTAGTGCATTGACACACAGTCTAGTGCATTGACACACAGTCTAGTGCATTGACACACAGTCTAGTGCATTGACACACAGTCTAGTGCATTGACACACAGTCTAGAGTATAGTCTGGTGCATTGGCACACAGTCTAGTGCTTTGACACACAGTCTAGTGCATTGACACACCTTTGAAAAAAGGCTGAAACATCTACATACTCACGTTACATACACATGCACATACACTGCACACAACAGACACACACAAGTAAACGTGTAAGATGGTGATGTGCCAAGCGTCCTATGGCGCTAAACAAATGCCCAATAAATGTCCTACCAATCCTCACAATTATCTATCCATCCATCTTATCTTATTTTATCTTATCTTATATAATACAGTCGCTCTTTCTAAAAGATGATTATTGCTTCCTACGTTCAACCTTGGTCTGGTCTGATCAGTGTTTTAAATGATGCTAAGTTACTGATTTTCCTTGTTCGTTCGGGCAACCCGTTCCATGCCCGGGTGCCACACGGGGAAGAAAGAGTACTTATATCCATTTGTTCTCACATCTATCCATCTATACCTTCTCTATCCATCCACAACTGTCCAATGTCACTATTCGTGTGTCCAATGTCACATTTCGTGTGTCCAATGTCACTATTCGTGTGTCCAATGTCACTATTCGTGTGTCCAATGTCACTATTCGTGTGTCCAATGTCACTATTCGTGTGTCCAATGTCACCATTCGTGTGTCCAATGTCACCATTCGTGTGTCCAATGTAACCATTCGTGTGTCCAATGTCACCATTCGTGTGTCCAATGTCACCATTCGTGTGTCCAATGTCACCATTCGTGTGTCCAATGTCACAATTCGTGTGTCCAATGTCACCATTCGTGTGTCCAATGTCACCATTCGTGTGTCCAATGCCACCATTCGTGTGTCCAATGTCACCATTCGTGTGTCCAATGCCACTATTCGTGTGTCCAATGTCACTATTCGTGTGTCCAATGTCACTATTCGTGTGTCCAATGCCAATATTCGTGTGTCCAATATCACTATTCGTGTGTCCAATGTCACTATTCGTGTGTCCAATGTCACTATTCGTGTGTCCAATGTCACAATTCGTGTGTCCAATGTCACAATTCGTGTGTCCAATGTCACAATTCGTGTGTCCAATGTCAAAATTCGTGTGTCCAATGTCAAAATTCGTGTGTTTAATGTCAAAATTCGTGTGTCCAATGTCACCATTCGTGGGTCCAATGTCGCCATTCGTAGGTCCAATGTCACCATTCGTGTGTCCAATGTCACCATTCGTGTGTCCAATGTCACCATTCGTGTGTCCAATGTCACCATTCGTGTGTCCAATGTCACCATTCGTGTGTCCAATGTCACCATTCGTGTGTCCAATGTCACCATTCGTGTGTCCAATGTCACTATTCGTGTGTCCAATGTCACTATTCGTGTGTCCAATGTCACTATTCGTGTGTCCAATGTCACCATTCGTGTGTCCAATGTCACCATTCGTGTGTCCAATGTCACCATTCGTGTGTCCAATGTCACCATTCGTGTGTCCAATGTCACCATTCGTGTGTCCAATGTCACCATTCGTGTGTCCAATGTCACCATTCGTGTGTCCAATGTCACCATTCGTGTGTCCAATGTCACCATTCGTGTGTCCAATGTCACCATTCGTGTGTCCAATGTCACCATTCGTGTGTCCAATGTCACCATTCGTGTGTCCAATGTCACAATTCGTGGGTCCAATGTCACAATTCGTGTGTCCAATGTCAAAATTCGTGTGTCCAATGTCAAAATTCGTGTGTTTAATGTCAAAATTCGTGTGTCCAATGTCACCATTCGTGGGTCCAATGTCGCCATTCGTGGGTCCAATGTCACCATTCGTGTGTCCAATGTCACCATTCGTGTGTCCAATGTCACCATTCGTGTGTCCAATGTCACCATTCGTGTGTCCAATGTCACCATTCGTGTGTCCAATGTCACCATTCGTGTGTCCAATGTCACCATTCGTGTGTCCAATGTCACCATTCGTGTGTCCAATGTCACCATTCGTGTGTCCAATGTCACCATTCGTGTGTCCAATGTCACCATTCGTGTGTCCAATGTCACCATTCGTGTGTCCAATGTTACCATTCGTGTGTCCAATGTCACCATTCGTGTGTCCAATGTCACCATTCGTGTGTCCAATGTCACCATTCGTGTGTCCAATGTCACCATTCGTGTGTCCAATGTCACCATTCGTGTGTCCAATGTCACCATTCGTGTGTCCAATGTCACCATTCGTGTGTCCAATGTCACCATTCGTGTGTCCAATGTCACCATTCGTGTGTCCAATGTCACCATTCGTGTGTCCAATGTCACCATTCGTGTGACCAATGTCACCATTCGTGTGTCCAATGTCACCATTCGTGTGTCCAATGTCACCATTCGTGTGTCCAATGTCACCATTCGTGTGTCCAATGTCACCATTCGTGTGTCCAATGTCACCATTCGTGTGTCCAATGTCACCATTCGTGTGTCCAATGTCACCATTCGTGTGTCCAATGTCACCATACGTGTGTCCAATGTCACCATTCGTGTGTCCAATGTCACCATTCGTGTGTCCAATGTCACCATTCGTGTTTCCAATGTCACCATTCGTGTGTCCAATGTCACCGTTCGTGTGTCCAATGTCACCATTCGTGTGTCCAATGTCACCATTCGTGTGTCCAATGTCACCATTCGTGTGTCCAATGTCACCATTCGTGTGTCCAATGTCACCTTTCGTGTGTCCAATGTCACCCTTCGTGTGTCCAATGTCACCATTCGTGTGTCCAATGTCACCATTCGTGTGTCCAATGTCACCATTCGTGTGTCCAATGTCACCATTCGTGTGTTCAATGTCACCATTCGTGTGTCCAATGTCACCATTCGTGTGTCCAATGTCACCATTCGTGTGTCCAATGTCACCATTCGTGTGTCCAATGTCACTATTCGTGTGTCCAATGTCACTATTCGTGTGTCCAATGTCACTATTCGTGTGTCCAATGTCACTATTCGTGTGTCGAATGACGCCGCTATGCATGTGATCAGTGGCGCGAAATAATTAACCAGTTATGCTATACAAGCGACCTACATGACGCGATACAAGTGACCAGTCGCGCTAAACAAATGACCACCGTTACTATTATTGGCGTAGTAATGGAATATTGAAGTTGTGCAATGCACTAGGACCCGATGGTCACGCAGAGGGGGGGGGGGAGGGAAACCTCTGACAGAGAGCACAGAGTCAATTTTTTCCATTTGAGACTTAGAAAGCAGGGGGGGGGGGGCGGCCATCATGGAAGCTATCCACAAGGCCCACCCAAAATTTGGCGACGCCACTGCAAGAGCATAAAGGTATTTCTTTTTTTTTTTTTGGTGAGTAGCAGAACTGCGAGGTTTATGATATAACTTTGTGTGGATTTTTTTTGTTTTACCATAGACTATAATAAGATGGACCGCTTGCTCTATTTTTAGAACTTAGGCCTATATGTACGGTACGCTCCTCGTTGTTTCTTAAATGTTTCTGCTGTAAAGAACTTTCGATTTTAATTTTAATTTTTTCATTAAGAAAATCGAAATGATTAAATAAAACGGAAGTGCAAAGGAAACAACGAATCGGTAATTCCGAAAAGCAGTCTTTTGAGTCATCATATAGCAGAAATACTAATGCAAGGGGTTCATGTGTATTATAGTCTATGGTTTTATTGACATTTACGTTCATCTGTTCTTCTAAAAAGCACATAAATAAATCAAATAAAGATAGCGTTACGATACTATAAAGATATTACACAAGAGAATAAAAATAGATTACTAACACTGTCACGTGCGAAATCAGCTACTGACGTATGATGATATTTTTAGTAATGTATTATTATATATATTCTTTTTGATTCATTTCCATCTTGGATCTCACAAGGTTATATAAGAATTTATATTGATATTATTGAATTAGATTTGATGTTTATTTTACTCGTTTGATATGAATCTTTTGTGTATGAAATGATTTAGATAAACTGTACCTTAATATATAGGAAATCCACAATCCTGTTTGAAATTGAACACAATTTTATTCCAACAAGTTGAGATGATAAAATATAACAATACCACAGAATACATGTACCAGTATTATATAATGAAACTTAATCAGTTGATTCTTCTATAACGAACTAAGCCGTAATCCTATCTTTAAGAAAGTGGTCAAAAACAGTCCTCACACATTAGCGCCCAAACTAGAACTAAAACTAACCGACTCAAACTCTCGTGCTGACCTATGACGCATTTTCATGCTATGACGTAGTGTCTAGACATATACATGTTTTATTCCTAACACGGAAACATTTCGGGTTTAAGATTATTTCATTTTAACTTTAGTTAATAATAACAGAACCAATATAATTATGGACATAAATCTACTCGTAACACTCGCCCCCCCTTAAGACACAAAGGAATTACAGACAGCGTTAAGTATGGAATTCTTTGTAGAGTACCCATAAAATGAACCGAATTCCCAAACTATTCGTAAGATATAATTGACTATTGGACAATCTTTTTAAGATTAAAATGAACCATATATTACATATCCCCTTAATAACAAAGTCGCTATTATGGAATCCCTTATCACATTATTCTATCAATGATTATTAATTAAACATTTATTTATCAATTAATATTAACAATTATGATTATTGTGTGTACAACGTTGACCATAAAACTATTACCACCAATAACCAATTCCCATAGAATTGATATGAATTTCCCAAATAAGTGGAACCGATTAATAATTGATAGATAATT
Source organism: Anisus vortex (assembly GCA_949126835.1). Lineage (NCBI taxonomy): Eukaryota > Metazoa > Mollusca > Gastropoda > Planorbidae > Anisus > Anisus vortex. The sequence goes on from OX421504.1 coordinate 30,953,081, forward strand.
CTTTAGAAAATTTAATTTATTTATAACCGATCACTGTATCATTAACTAATGATTTTCAGTTATTACATTATTATGATGTCTAAATTATGACATCAAGAATATTTAAAAATGTGATAATCTCAGCTGATTTAGCTTTTACATAGCATAAAAATAAGACATCCAAATTATAACATGACGACATAGAAACAAACAATTTGCAAAACACATCAATAATCAATTGAACAAACACAAGTGTGGATGTATTCAAGTTAAATACCGGTGTGTGTGCAATTGATGTATGCAATATTTACCTTTTACCTTACAACGTATGATTGTTTCTAGTAGAATTTGAAGTTTTGTTCTGTAATGTTTCATAGTGTAATAATTCAAACATAGTTTATTTATTGTCATATTTACAATAATATATTTGTTAATCAATACAATGAATAACATAAAAGAAAACACTTCATGAGAAACTGACTTTTATCTTCTGGTTCACCAGTTATATGCGCGACAACGTGTCAGCGACCACATTTTGTTTACCTGGTAAATATACCACATTTAAATTATATGCTTGGAGGAATAAGCTCCAGCGAATAATTCTTTGGTTCTGTTTAACCCTGGAAAGGAAAACTAAAGGGTTATGATCAGTTAAAATATCAATTGGATATGGAGAACCATTGATATAAAAATCAAAATGTTTCAATGCTAGAATTAATCCCAAAAGTTCTTTTTCTATCACACTATAGTTTCCTTGATGCTTATCAAATGTTTGAGAGTAAAAACTAATCGGGTGTTCCAGTGAATCATCACCCTTTTGAGAAAATGACCGCTCCCATCCCTGTATCACACGCGTCAACGGTAATTTTAAAGGGTTTACTGTAATTGGGTGTTACTAATACAGGTGCCTCAGAAAGAACATCTTTTAATTTCTCAAAGGCCTGGTGGCATTCATTAGACCATTTGAAAGTGCAATTCTTCTTTAATAGATTTGTTAATGGACATGCAATGGTTGAGAAATTTTGACAGAACCGACGGTAGTACCCCGCTATCCCGAGAAAACTGCGGAGTTGTTTACAGGTTTCAGGAACAGGGAACTCGCGAATAGCCTTCACCTTTGCATTTAGTGGTTTTACCAAACCATTTCCCACTATGTGACCTAGATACTCGATGGTTGCATGGCAGAACTGACTCTTAGTCAAGTTAATGGTGAGATTAGCATGAGTCAATTTCGTAAATAACAAATGTAGTTGATCCAAATGAGATTTAAAATCGTCACTAAAGACAACAATATCATCGAGGTATGCATGACATTTAGGAATGTCCTGAGTAATGGTATTTATTAACCGTTGAAAAGTAGAGGGTGCATTAACCATACCAAAGGGCATGACCTTAAATTTGTACAGTCCGTCAGGGGTTACAAACGATGATATCTCCTGAGCCCTCTCCGTCAGTGGAATCTGAAAATACGCCGTCAATAGGTCAATTTTCGTCACAAACTTAGCATTACTCACTTGATCTATTAGATCGTCGATTCTTGGTATTGGATAGGAATCAGTTTTTGTCACTTTGTTTACCTTACGGTAGTCCACACAAAACCTCATGGATCCGTCGGCTTTAGGTACCAATACGCAAGGGGAAGACCAGTCACTACTACTAGGTGTAATAATGTCATTGTCAAGCATGTAGCGAACCTCTTTACGGATGCATTCTAACTGGATAGGATTTGACCTGTATGAATGTTGTTTAATAGCTTTAGTATTTTCATCCAAAATAACATCATGCTTAACTACACTAGTTCTACTAGGTACATCTCCAAATAAATGGATATTTTCATTAATTAGACCTTTGATAGCGGATTGTTCGCAATCAGGTAAATGTGCCAATTTTTCATTTAGGTTTTTCAGAGCCTTTGTATTTTGCAGTTTGCTTTCTGCCACTTCACGCTCAATTTCGGGTGAATTATTCCCGACTTTAATAACAGTGTTTACCGAGGCAACAACTTTTTTTCTTCTCTGGTAATGTATGGTTTCAACATATTGATATGGCACACTCGTTGCGATTTCCGTCTATCAGGGGTCTTTACAAGATAGTTAACCTCACTAAGCTTAGCCATAACCTCGTAGGGTCCTGTAAACTTGGCACTCAGGGGTTGACCAGACAGTGGCGTCAGCATGAGAACTTTATCACCAGGTTGGAAGATACGGTTTCTTGCGTTGATGTCATAATAGACCTTCATCTTGTCTTGTGCCTGCAAAAGATTAGATCTGACAACTTTTAATGCATTATACAGTCTATTTTTTAAATTTTCCACGTATGTCAGTAGACCAGTGTCTTCAGTGGATGACAACCATGTCTCTTGTAACAGCTTTAGTGCTCCACGAACTGTGTGTCCGAATACCAGTTCAAAGGGACTGAAACCAAGAGATTCTTGTACAGCCTCTCTGGTTGCGAAGAGTGCGAAGGGAATTCCACGATCCCAGTCGTCGTTATGCTCGAAACAGAAAGTACGGAGCATATTTTTCAATGTTTGGTGGTATCGTTCCAGTGCGCCTTGACTCTGTGGATGATATGCACTCGATACTGCATGACGAATACCCAGCCGTTCTAAGACTTGGCGAAATAACTTCGATGTGAAATTTGAACCTTGATCTGACTGCACGGTTTTCGGAAGACCATATCGGGTGAAGAATCCGATAAGTGCATCAGAGATTTTGTCGGCATTGATGCTACGTAGAGGAATAGCCTCTGGAAATCTCGTTGCCGAACACATTATAGTGAACAGATACTGGTGGCCAGCCTTAGTTTTAGGCAACGGACCGACGCAGTCTATAATGATGTGACTGAAGGGTTCTGAGAATGCTGGTATGGGTCGTAGAGGAGCTACCGGAATGGTCTGATTCGGTTTGCCGACCATCTGGCAGACATGACATGATCTGCAAAACGATGTGACGTCACGACGTAGGCCAGGCCAGAAGAAATATGGAAGAATCCTGTCGAAGGTTTTCTGTATCCCTAGGTGACCAGCATACGGTGAATCATGGGCCATATGTAGTATGTCCTTGCGGTAAACATTGGGTACCACGATTTGATGTACTTCGCTGCATGTTTCATCGTCGTTTTCTTTCCCTCTCCATTTCCTCATCAACAACTCGTCCCTCAGGTAATAACCTGCGGCCATTGTTTCTAACTCTCCTTCATTCTTTGCTTCCTCTTTTAGCTTCCCGATCTCTGGATCTTTGCTTTGAGCAAGAATGAGTAGTTGTCTAGGCGACAAATTATTTTGATCAGTATGACTTGAGTGACCACCTAGAACATCCGCCATAAAGGTTGCTTGCAAGTCAATCTCTTGTGTTGGTTCTGGTTTCTTTGTCGATTCATCAGTCATCTGCTGTTTCTCCATAGCTCTGGTGATAACACATACTGAATTTTCAGTATTCTTACACTGAACGGAGTCTTTGGTTTCTTTAAGTACAGGATGTACCTGATTCTTGGCAATGTCACTTCCTAAAAGTAAGGAAATGCCTCTGTAGGGAAATTTCTTCACTATCCCAACAATAACAGATCCAGTGAAGTAATTACTCTTCAACTGTATACGATGTAACGGTGCCGTAAGTGTTCCAGCCATAGTACTGATTAAGGCATACTGGCCTGTATGAGTCAATTTCGACGTTGGTACAGTATTCTTCAACAGTAGAGATATATCAGCACCGGAGTCACGTAGAATTTTAATCTTCCGTTCTCTAGCTTGATTATCTATAGGTGACACATAGCCCTCGCTAACATCCGATAGCATGCACTCGGGTAGTTCTCTGCCTACTGAGTTTCTTGCTACACTACTGCCTCCATAAGTAAACGTTTTATTTACTGATTGTTCATCTGTCACACTCCCTTTGGAGTTGAAACTAGAATGTTCAATAGCCTCGGTCTTCATTTCAAAGACTTTCTCCGACTTTGAGCAACTTGGACATGCGTGTTTCGCCATCTCCTCATGACTAACATCAAATGTCTTTCTATCAGCTTTAATTCTTTTGTGGGCAGTTTTATTTATATGAGTTTCAGTTTGTACGGCGATGTGTGATAAAACCACGTTGTTCTTGTTTTTAATGGGTCTTTTCTCTTTATGTAGACTCCAACAATTCTCTTTTATATGTCCATCTTTCTTACAGAATGTACAGGTAATTCTCTTTTGTACAAAACTTGAATTCTCTTGTTTATCGGCTTTTTGTTTACTTTTATCCTCTGTCGATCTTAACTTCCTCTCTGTATTACTGTTTTGAGTCCTCAAACTTGTTCTGTCATTTTGAAAATAATGGCTATGCGGGTGAATAATGACGTATTCATCGGCTTTTACTGCTGCTTGTTCTGCTATTTCAATACCACGATCAGCCAAATGAACTTTTATATCAGTGCGAATCTTCTCAGTAAAATCCTCCATCAGTATGAGATTATATAGTTTTTCATAATCTTTATTCACATTCTTAGAACGTAACCATCGATCAAGATACTTTTTCTCTAATCTCAGGAAGTCAAAATGTGAAACTTCTGGTTCCTTCTTGTACTCACGATATAACTTTCGATACTTTTCTGGAGTTAGAACATAACTCAATAGTACTCTGCTCTTTATTAGTTCATAATCATTGCATTCCTCTGGAGTCAGATTCAATACAACATCTAAAGCCTTGCCTTTTGTTAGAGCTGAACGTAAAAGTACTGCTTTCTTATCTTCAGGAAATTTATAATCGATCGAGTTTCTTTCAAAGACCATAAAGAACTCATCAATCTCTATGTTCTCCATGCTTGGGACATGCTTTTTAAACTTATATAGTTCTACATTATTTGTTTCCTGAATCGTATGAGTTGACGAACGAGACTTTGCTAATTCAATCCTTTCATTACTAGCGATTCTTTCTTTTTCCAATTCTTTCTCTTTCAATTGTAATTGTAATTGTACTTGTAATTCTAACTTCTTCATTTCTAACTGGAATTTCATGTCCGCACTTAGTTCATTTACATTCATTTTAAATTCATGGTTATTTATGTCTGTTTTCAGGGTTTCTGATACATTGAAAACCACTGATTCTTCATTATTCATAGTATTTTCTTCAAGCATTGCATCATGTCTTTTCAAACATTCCTTAATATCTTGAATCAATTTACTCCTTACTGGTGTAACTTCAGTAATGTCTATTCCCAAAGAGTTTGCCATCTCTTTTAACTGGGTTAGTGACATGCTATTTAACTGTTCTGACGTGATAGCAAAAATATTCAATTGCTCCAACGTAAGATTAGCTTCCGCCATGTTTTATATTAATGACGTAAATAGAAGATAAAAAATTTCAACTTTACCTTTTATAAAGTCCTATGAAATATTTTACACCACTGTTAATTTGTAGAAGATAAATTTTAAGGATGATTGTGTACAAAGCTGAAAACAGTATGTCCGAACACAGACAGTGTCTCCCACGTAGACAGAATTTGAATAAATATTTGTTGTAAATCGTTTTCACTAAAACAGTTGTATATTCTCAATTTCTTATACATACAAACTTTAGATCCAGGACACGAGCCCCCAATCTTTTGTCACGTGCGAAATCAGCTACTGACGTATGATGATATTTTTAGTAATGTATTATTATATATATTCTTTTTGATTCATTTCCATCTTGGATCTCACAAGGTTGTATAAGAATTTATATTGATATTATTGAATTAGATTTGATGTTTATTTTACTCGTTTGATATGAATCTTTTGTGTATGAAATGATTTAGATAAACTGTACCTTAATATATAGGAAATCCACAATCCTGTTTGAAATTGAACACAATTTTATTCCAACAAGTTGAGATGATAAAATATAACAATACCACAGAATACATGTACCAGTATTATATAATGAAACTTAATCAGTTGAGATTCTTCTATAACGAACTAAGCCGTAATCCTATCTTTAAGAAAGTGGTCAAAAACAGTCCTCACACATTAGCGCCCAAACTAGAACTAAAACTAACCGACTCAAACCCTCGTGCTGACCTATGACGCATTTTCATGCTATGACGTAGTGTCTAGACATATACATGTTTTATTCCTAACACGGAAACATTTCGGGTTTAAGATTATTTCATTTTAACTTTAGTTAATAATAACAGAACCAATATAATTATGGACATAAATCTACTCGTAACACTCGCCCCCCCCTTAAGACACAAAGGAATTACAGACAGCGTTAAGTATGGAATTCTTTGTAGAGTACCCATAAAATGAACCGAATTCCCAAACTATTCGTAAGATATAATTGACTATTGGACAATCTTTTTAAGATTAAAATGAACCATATATTACATATCCCCTTAATAACAAAGTCGCTATTATGGAATCCCTTATCACATTATTCTATCAATGATTATTAATTAAACATTTATTTATCAATTAATATTTACAATTATGATTATTGTGTGTACAACGTTGACCATAAAACTATTACCACCAATAACCAATTCCCACAGAATTGATATGAATTACCCAAATAAGTGGAACCGATTAATAATTGATAGATAATTCTTTAGAAAGTTTAATTTATTTATAACCGATCACTGTATCATTAACTAATGATTTTCAGTTATTATATTATTATGATGTCTAAATTATGACATCAAGAATATTTAAAAATGTGATAATCTCAGCTGATTTAGCTTTTACATAGCATAAAATAAGACATCCAAATTATAACATGACGAAATAGAAAACAAACAATTTGCAAAACACATCAATAGAATTAATTGAACAAACACAAGTGAGGATGTATTCAAGTTGACTACCTGTGTGTGTGCAAATGGTGTATGCAATATTTACCTTTTACATTACAACGTATGATTGTCTCTAGTAGAATTTGAAGTTTTGTTCTGTAATGTTTCATATTGGAATATTTCAAAACATAGTTTATTTATTGTCATATTTACAATAATATAAATGTTAATCAATACAATGAATGACATAAAAGAAAACATTAAATGAGAAACTGACTTTTATCTTCTGGTTCACCAGTTATATGCGCGACAACGTGTCAGCGACCACATTTTGTTTACCTGGTAAATATTCCACATTTAAATTATATGCTTGGAGGAATAAACTCCAGCGAATAATTCTTTGGTTCTGTTTAACCCTGGAAAGGAAAACTAAAGGGTTATGATCAGTTAAAATATCAATTGGATATGGAGAACCATTGATATAAAAATCAAAATGTTTCAATGCTAGGATTAATCCTAAAAGTTCTTTTTCTATCACACTATAGTTTCTTTGATGCTTATCAAATTTTTGAGAGTAAAAACTAATCGGGTGTTCCAGTGAATCATCACCCTTTTGAGAAATGACCGCTCCCATCCCTGTATCACACGCGTCAACGGTAATTTTAAAGGGTTTACTGTAATTGGGTGTTACTAATACAGGTGCCTCAGAAAGAACATCTTTTAATTTATCAAAGGCCTGGTGGCATTCATTAGACCATTTGAAAGTGCAATTCTTCTTTAATAGATTTGTTAATGGACATGCAATGGTTGAGAAGTTTTGACAGAACCGACGGTAGTATCCCGCCATCCCGAGAAAACTGCGGAGTTGTTTACAGGTTTCAGGAACAGGGAACTCACGAATAGCCTTAACCTTTGCATTTAATGGTTTTACCAAACCATTTCCCACTATGTGACCTAGATACTCGATGGTTGCATGGCAGAACTGACTCTTAGTCAAGTTAATGGTGAGATTAGCATGAGTCAATTTCGTAAATAACAAATGCAGTTGATCTAAATGAGATTTAAAATCGTCACTAAAGACAACAATATCGTCGAGGTATGCATGACATTTAGGAATGTCCTGAGTAATGGTATTTATTAACCGTTGAAAAGTAGAGGGTGCATTAACCATACCAAAGGGCCTGACCTTAAATTTGTACAGTCCGTCAGGGGTTACAAACGATGATATCTCATGAGCCCTCTCCGTCAGTGGAATCTGAAAATACGCCGTCAATAGGTCAATCTTCGTCACAAACTTAGCATTACTCACTTGATCTATTAGATCGTCAATTCTCGGTATTGGATAGGAATCAGTTTTTGTCACTTTGTTTACCTTACGGTAGTCCACACAAAACCTCATGGATCCGTCGGCTTTAGGTACCAATACGCAAGGGAAAGACCAGTCACTACTACTAGGTGTAATGATGTCATTGTCAAGCATGTAGCGAACCTCTTTACATATGCATTCTAACTGGATAGGATTTGACCTGTATGGATGTTGTTTATAGCTTTAGTATTTTCATTTAGAATTACATCATGCTTTACTACACTAGTTCTACTAGGTACATCTCCAAATAAATGGATATTTTCATTATTGAATTTATAACCAATGATAGAAACTATACCGTTTTCGTTTAGAGAATTGATACGTAGTAATCATACCTACTGGGTAGTTAATAAAATGTTTGAAAAATGTGCATATAAATTTTAACTCATATAAGATTTATATAATTTTTACTTCTTTTTACATTTTGATCATAATAAAGTTATAAGATCTAGGCCATTAGTCTGTTATTTAGAAAAAGGAACATAGCCTAATATTAGAAATCTTAGCAAAATAAATCGGCTAATTATCTCCCTTTAATTAAAATAAAGTTTCTAAATTTGATTCAATAGTGATGCCAAACAAGTTATGTTTTGTAAGATAAGAAATAATTATTGACTTATTATTTTTTCTTTATATAAATCCAGCTTTAAGGTATTCATTACAAGATTTAATTTTTATAAATATAACATTAATTAATCTTAAGAAGTTTATCTTTTAAACATTAATAATTACAACAATTACAATGCTATTTAAAAGTCTCTTATATTTATCATATTGAAAAAAAAAATTTGTTTTAGAGTTACTTATATTTATGTTAAATTATAGAAGATGAGCATAAAACTCGTAAATGTAATTAGTCTGTATCAATAATTAATTAGTGCCTTGTCTTGAATGCTCTTCGCTAATTTATAATGGCTGATGCATATTTAGTCATTTCTTTGAATGCTTAACACAGCTTTCATGGGCAATAAATGCTGTTCGCACGTGCAAGTTGAACCAATGCATGGCAGTTGTGAATAGCAGAGGACTTTCCTAAGCAGCTTCCAATCAGATTTTCCAGCAAATTGGCACATTTCGATGTCCATTTTTAAATGTTTAAATTCAACTAGCTGCGTTTTAAAATCGTCAATATCCCTGCACTTAAAAAAAAACACATCTAGTCTACATCTAAGAAGGTTGTAGTAAGATCAAGCCAGTTAGGCTTGATGAGTGATGAGGTATGAAAAAATGAGCCCATCAATTTGAAAGTCTTGTTTTTTTTTAGAAAACTCCGCTTTGTGTGCTTCAATGTACTTCTGAAAAATCCTAACTATCTATCTTAATATATGCCTTTATAAAGGGACTTACATATAGCTAAATGTTTTGAAATTGATTGACTCAAGATATATGCAAATCCATTCCAGGTGTCTAACAGTTCAAGTGCTCTTTGACCCCGTCATTGTAAATCGTTCAACTCATTGAAATGTGTAGCTCAGTCGTTCAGAAACATCGGTTTCAACAGTCAGTTTTCTTCATCAAGAACCTGAAAATGTTGTGTGTGTTTTTCTCATCAATAAAAAAACAACAACTCTTGGAGGTCTCTCGCGTGCCATTGAAAATCGTTCTACGTGCCAAGTTTGGCAAGCTTGCCTTAGGTTGCCGACCCTTGCTCTGGTGTTTTAGGTATAGTGATTTGACTGTTGGTGTTACTCTTGTCAGTTGTGAATATTCGCTAGTTATCGTATATATTACAGACGCTTCTTCTAAGCAGACGATTATTGCGTTTCTAAGAGTTTTTGAGCGTTCTCCTGATTTTTGAAAAGGGTTTGTAAGTGACGTTTGTTTGTTTTTTCTGTTCAGACAACCCATTCCTTAACTAGATGCCATGTAGAAAGTAGGAGAAGTTATTGACCTAGCGTATGCTGTTGCCAACTAATTAAGAAAAAGTGTTTTTAACTTTATGTCTGTCTGAATATTTAATAGATTGTTGTTGTGTTGTTTTTCAAAGTTATAAAATTAAATCCTTAATGATAAGTTAATGTATTATTACTACTATACTCTTTGTCCTACTGTCCTTTAGTGTTTCTAGGTTTAGTGATTTAACTATTGGTGTTGCTCTTATCAGTTGTGAATATTTACTAGCATTGAGCTTTGCAGCTCTTTTCTAAATGTGTTCTAATTCTGTAATGTTTTCTTTAATTGATGGGTCCCATACATAAGATGCATATTCTAGTATAGGTCTAACTAAAGTTAGCTAGAATTATATATTTATCTTCGTTCATGTTATATTTGTAATTATTCATTTATCAAGACTCAAGTTGTCATTGATTTTTGTTATTTCATCGACATTTTGATTTCATGAAAATTATTTTTCCCAAGTAACATAACTTGCATTTTTATTTGTAAATGAACATTTTCGATGAATTAAATAGCTTGTCTTTATTATTTATATTATTTTGTATTTGATAATGTGATGTTATAATTAATTAACTCCCTTAGTTCAGTTGTGATTACCTAACTTTGTTACTGATGGTCACATTCTTTTGTGTATTGAGAGACTGGTTCTTGTGTTCTTCTTAATTTGTATTATTACTATTTACTTGTGTTGAAGCTTCGAAGCTATGTGTTTTGTAGAATTAAAAGTTACGTTGTTAATTGTTCCCTTGCGTCTTTCTGAATTACTTGGATGGCACAGTTGGCACTTTTAACAGATAAACAGTTGGCACTTTTAACAGATAAACAGTTGGCACTTTTCTGGCTGGAAAGACGTACTCCAACTAGATTCCATTTTTTGTAATTCCTCCAGGTCACAGTGTTGATCTCCAAGGGGGGGGGGGGGGAGAGGACTAGTGGAAGATTAATCCTCCCAGCTCTCATTGCAATTGGCAGTTTCTTGGAGTGGAGGATTCTCGCTCCGCAAGCCGTGTGGACTAAAAGTACTAAAACTGATTTTTTTAAAAAGAGCCAATTTATTTTAAGTATGTTGAGGTTGTTAGACCAATGAAGTGGTCTATGAAGCTGTGGAATAAATCTTGGCATGTAAAACTGTAAATATTTGCTGCAATACATTCTATAAATATCGGATGCAATAGATTTTGTGAATATATGTTACAAAAGGCTATGTAAATATCTGTTGCATATGTTTCTGTAAATATCTGCTGTTATCGATTCTGTAAATATAAGTTGCAATAGGCTATGCAAGTAACAGTTGCAATCGTTTTTGTAAATATATGTTGCAATAGATTCTGTAAATATATTTTGCAATCTATTATGTACATATATGTTGCACTAGATTCTGTACATATCTGCTGCAATAGATTGTGTAAATATATGCTGCACTAGACTGTGTAAATATATGACCGAACCACACAAAAGAGCCACACAACCAAGCCACACAACTGAACCACACGAGCCAATCACACGTCGGAGCCCAACAACAGAGCCACACAACTGAGCCACACAACAGAGCCACACAACTGAGCCACACAATCGAGCCACACAGCCGAACCAATCTCTTGCAGTAATTCCAAACTAATAAATCAAACTTTATGGCCACAAACAACTTAATGAGAAAGTAAACTTTGGAACTCAATAAATTCTAGATTAATACATTTCCAATGTGCACAGTTCCCCGAAGGCGAAATTTGTGGCATAAGCTTTACCCATTTTCTTTTTTGTTTTAAATATCTTTACACATTTTCTTTTCTTTATCAATCTTACTATTCAAAAACTAGCTAAGGAAATATGTCAATATCAAGCGCATTGAAGGGTCTAAATTTGGATAAGGCCTTATAATTTTGACATTAACTGTTTTTCATTTCAATAGAATCTTTCTAGAATATAGATCTAGAGGCTGTTTTTGCATTTCTTCATTGTCCCGTGCAACTAAATATTTTTTTAAAGTATTTGGTAATCTTGGCTTAAGAATGAAATAATGCAATGATTTTTTTGCTAATTGATTTTTATCGTTTATTTATTTCTGTAACTTTACTCACATCCGATCCAATTTTGAAAATAATCGATGCCAGAAAATCATGTTTTGATTAGAGCCGATATTATTTTTCTCTTATATACTTAAATGTGAAAACCAGTGAAGGTAATAGATGCGTGTATTGAAATAAAATTGTCGATAGTGAACTAAGCTCGGTTATTTGATGGCGTTTCCTGGTTTATGTAATGGTAAAATCAGACGATTTATTTGATGGTTTGCGTCAGATGATGGAGTTATGTAAATCTATGTACCAGCTGACTTAAGTAATAGTGTGTGTCAGGTGATTCATGTAATGGTTTTTCGTCAAATGGTTTACTTCATTTTTTTCAGATGATTTACTTAGTCTAAAGTTTGTTTTTTTCACATGATTTATGTAAAGGTTTTTCATATCTAATATATTACAGACGCTCCATATATAAAGAAGATTATTGCGTCCTACGCTCATCCGTGGTCCGAGTCTAGTCTTGCATCTTATCAATGTTTTTAAATGATGTTAAGCTACTTGTTTTCCTGGTTTGTTTAGGCAACCCATTCCATGTCCGAATGCCACTCGGGAAGAAAGAGTACTTATATGTATTTGTTCTCGCAAAAGGGAAAAGGAAAGTTTTTTGTCTTTATGTTTATCTGAGCATTGCAACAGGTTGCTATTGGGTTGTATTTCTAAATATGATTGAGTGATTGTGTCAGCTGATTAAATACCACGGTTTTGTGATATTTAGATAAAAATTATATCATTAAATAAACATTATTTGTAAATATTGCTATATATCCGCGAATTCTGTCGTCTGCCTAGGATCTTGTTCACTATGAAATAATACACTCAAGCCACTCGCTGAATGTTCAAAGAAGAATTTAATGCTTGAACTTATGTACAATAATAACATTAAACTTCACTGGTCACTAAAAAGTAGCTACTTTATAGCTATGCAAAAGAAAAACAACAACTAAAACTAACTACAACTCTGTGTGCCTAACACGGATTTTGGTGCAGAAAATGCTAGAATGGATTTTTCCCTGAAGTTTAGCGAATGCAAAAGAAGATGCGTACTAGATAGTTGTAGAGACTACGAGAAAACATATTGGTGTTGTTACGTCATAATAACTAACTATTTATAACAATAGTACACAAATATTTTCGACGCCATAATATATACAGTAAGTTAAGTACCATTCGGACCAAACTTATCATGGGGCTGATGAAGCAGCGTTCATCAGTTTTTGTGGCCACGGTATATTAGGGGATGTGTGGCCAGCACAATGCCCAGCCGCCTTCACTTTACCCCAACTAATGTCAGGTACCCATCAGAGCTGGGTAGACTCAAGGACAACCTCAAAACCAGGGAAAAAATCCTAGCCTCCACCAGGACTCGAATTCAGAACCTTCGGATCCTCAGTCGAACGCGCTGGCAACCGTGCCCAATAAAATATATACATAAAAAAATCTAAATAAATTATCGAGACCATTCTAAATATAATATGAAAACTATTATAACATATAACATGTAACATGTAAAGATATTTCTTTTCTAATTGCAGATTAGGTATCTGTTGAACACCCGAGTATGTTGCTAGACCTGGCTAAGGATTATTGTGATACAAAGCAACACTACAGCGGCCAATGAACTACTTCTCTTGTAGCTATCTCTTCTAAAAGGTTTAAAAACAAAACTACAAAGCCTCCACAGCTGCTGTTCAATATGGTACCTCCGATGTGGACTAATCCAAAGAAAGGGAAAAAAAAAACTTAAAGAATAATAATATTATTTCTTCACCACACCGGTTTCCATGTCGCCGTTAACAGTGAGAGAAAAAGTTTTCGAGTAAGGCAGTGTGTTTTTCAAAGCAATGGATTTTGCGAAGTGTTTTGGAGCAGATTGTGATATTATAAACTAGGTCAGTGCACTTTCGGTCCGCTTTAGATCAGGGGTCGGCAACCTTTTAATAATAAAGTGAAAAAGAATAATTTTCAACTCATTCAGCGTGCCAACATTCTAAAAGTCAACATGCGCATCCAATCAATTTCTTGTATAAAGACTTGAAATATATATATATTTTTTATTTTTTTTGGGGGGGGGGGGGGGTCTTCCGCGTGCCATTTAAAATTGACTCTGCGTGCCAAGTCTAGCACGCGCGTCGTAGGATGCCGATCCCTGATCTAGATGACAATGGATTCATGGTACTGTGATGTGCAACTCCAGAAATCTGGGCCCGTTTGTCGTCTGCCATCTAGACTTCCTCGAATATCTAATGAAACATTTTTTTTATGTACTTTAAAGAAATTACACATCACACACACACACATAATAAGAAAAATCATTTAATACACACATGTGTTGTAGGTAGAGATTTTTCATTTAAAACTTACATTTATAACGAACCTAAATTTATACACATTTATAACAAGCCAAAATTTGTAACAGGCTTACATAAATTACAATCATAATTTATATAAGACATACTTTTATAACAAACATAAATTTATAATAAATCTACATTTATAACAAACATAAATTTATAATAGATCTACATTTATAACAAACCTAAATTTATAAAAGTCCTACATTTATTACAAACATAATTGATATTAGACCTACTTTTATAACAAACATAAATTTATAATAGATGTACATTTATAACAAACATAAATTTATAAGTTAATAGACCTACGTTTATAATAAAAACATATTTTTTTTTATAGATCTACATTTATAACAAACCTAAATTTGTAACAGACCTACATTTATAACAAACATATATATTTATAACAGACCTACATATATTGCAAATCTACCTCTTTAACAAACCAAAATCTATTACAAACATACAGCGATAACAAACCTATATCTATAAGAAACACACAGCTATAGCAATATTACATCAATAACACACTTACAGGCATAACTTTTCTTGTTTATTTTCAAAACTCCATTCATATTCAAACTTGGTATTGGTTTACCTTCATTATCTCTTGTCGTTTTTTTTTTCTAAGTCTGATACTATGCTCAAAGAGGATTAAGCTACACTCACCAACTCCAAAATGGAGCTTCCCAACCGATGCCAACGAATTCTAAACTTTGGTGATACGCCGAATGGCTTAGTTGGATTCTGTATGAATTTCTGAACTAACATTTGCACACCAACTGAAAATATAACATGTCCAAAACCATCGGCGGAGGACAGGCGCTGCCAGTGGCGGCCCCTAGGCTGCAGAAGCCGGTCAAACGAAAAGAAAGAGCGACCGCCAAGCGGAAACTTCTACAACAGGAGGAGCTCCACCAGAGGCATCTACAGAGGGAGCTCGGGCATCAGCTGAAGGACAAGCACGCCCAGAGGACAGACGCGGCGCAGTCACCCGCCAAGGGTAGAAGCTGCTGCCGTTGCTGCTTGACCCCGTGCTGCTGCGGCGCCGACGCCCCGGGGAGAGATCGCGACAGCATCATGGACGCCGAGGACGACGCCACGCACATAGCGTCGCTGAGCAACCACCAATCGCCGTCGAGGGCGTCCTCGTGCTGCGCGTGCTGCTGGGGTAAAAAGAAACGGACGAAGAAAGGGACCGGAAGTTCCCAAAGCGCCGGAAGCTGCGCGCCGGGGACCAAGAAGAAGAGGTGCAGACGTTGCTGCAGGAAGTTCGCTGCATTCATATTTTCGCATATAGGATTGTGTTCGTTGGTAGTAGGGTATTCCATCATGGGCGGATTCTTGTTTCAGTGGCTGGAATCCACGGATGAACTGCAAGTGCGGATTAACGTGTCCAAGAATAGAACACATAGCGTGTTGCAGGTGAGTCTGTGTTATAACGCTTACTCAGAGAGACACACACACACCACACACACACACACACACACGCACACACACGCCAAGGACAGATTAATAGACTGATGGATTGGTTTGTTGAAAACATATACACAATATATACATTGATCGATAGATTGATTCATAGATGAATTGATATGTTGATTGGTTGATAGACAGATAGAAAGATTGAGAGATTGACAGCTAGATAGATTGGATCTGATAGTTTGGTTGACACTATCTGCTGGATAGATTGAGTGATAAATTAAACGCTAAAGTGGTTAAATAGATTAATTTATCTGTTGATTGTTTGATAGACAGCTGGTTAGATTGGTTGCAGGTAAATAGAGTGAGGGACAGCAAGACAGATTGGGTTTGATAGATTGATTGATAGACGGCTAGATATATTAAATAAGATAGATTTTGTGATAACCTAGATAGATTTTATTAGCTAGATTTGGTCTATAGACAGACAGATAGATTGAGTGATGGACATCTATATAGATTGGGTTAGATAGATTGATTGATGGACAGACTGATAGATTGAGTGATGGGAGATATATTTTTTTATAAATATATAGATAGATTGGAAAAAAAAGATTGGTTGTTAGACGGCTAAATAGATTGATTGATAGATAGATTGATTGTTCTGTTGATTGATAGACAGCTGGTTAGACTGATCAGTAGACAGCTTGATATATTGATCAATAGATAAATGTATGACTAAATGAATAGATTTAACGGATCACTGTCTACAGCTTTGGAATATGACCAGCGAGTGGAACATTCTGTACAAGCCGAACTGGACGGCGAAAGCTGACGAGATTCTTCGAGAATTCCAGTACCACATGTTCCGGTCCGTCAAGGAAAGTGGCTGGGACGGACGAGATGAAAGCGACGAGGGTATGCAGTGGTCACTGGCGGGGTCTCTACTGTACAGCATAACGGTCATCACAACTATAGGTAAGTGCGCAGCCTTGAGGTCATTATCGCTATAGGTAAGTGCTGTTATGAAATAATTACTTTCTAGATGTAGATAGTTCCCATTCAAGGAAACGCCCACTTCGAGTGTATGTGTAAAAATGTTATGAGTTTAATATTTGTTTGTTGTGTTGCGTATATTCATGCGTGTATGTATGTCAGTGTACACCATGTTTGGAAAACATTATGTACAATTCATCTTGTTTATCTCGACTATTTAATTTTCTCAATAATTGTTGCACACATTGGACTAAGCTTACAAATAAACACAATCCGTATTGGGCAGCCCGTACCGTTATAGTCCTGGTTCGTTCTACAAAACACGATTTCTCATAATATTTTCATCTACAGGGAAAATCCGTTTAATTCTTTCCTTGCATGAATTAGGTTGGCTTACACAGTGGGCTAGCCTTGAGTGGAAGAATTAGGCTCTTCTTTGAGCTTCCGACTTTGTCCCAACGTTTTTCTGACTTAGTCCCTGTGTTTCCCGATTTTCTCCCTACATTTTTCTGACTTCGTCCCAACATTATCCCAACTTTATCCCAACATCGTCCCAACTTTATCCCAGCATTATCCCAACTTTTTCTCAACATTATCCCAAATTCATACCACGTGTTAATAATACTGTTGTTGTTTTTTCTTGCACACATTGTTTTCAACGCTTTTTTTTTTCAAAATTCACCAGCCAAATTCGATTGGAAATAAAAAATATTGAAAGAAGCCAAATTGGCTTTTAAAATCCTCTGAGTGAGATACTGGTCCACGTTTCAATTCGGTATACAAAAAAAAATTAAACTGCTAAAACTGTATTTTTGTTTTAATCTAGTTAGGAACATCTTGTAGCATGTTTCGTGTTGAGAAAAATAATAAATATTCAACGAAATTCTAATTGTACGTTTCAGCTTTCGGTTTGTCAAGAGAATGAAACTTAATTATTTAGCTTCGATTGGGTCTTCAAGAAGATTTCCATTTTATATTTTTTTATTATTGTTGTTGTTTTCACAATCTTTTTTTTTATCAAGCTTTGAAGCCTATTTCCTGCTCTGGGCAATGTTGGGATTCTGCTTGTTCAATATTGAAATGCTTGCTTGATCAATTTTGTGATTTTTTAAATTTTCAAATTCAAAAGAGATGTGTCAACTAACGGTGTGTTTGAGTAGGTGTCTGGGTGTAGGTGTGTGTGTTTGTAAGGTGGGCGTATGTCACAGTGTGTTGATGTGTTCGTATGTGTGTATGCGTGTTTGCCAGGTTTACATAATATATATACCTATGTGTGTGTAAGCCTATACATTTGTTTTGCATGTAAGTATATGGTTAGGCTATATAACCAGTGGAGCAGCTAGTGAAAATGGGGCCGGGGTGGAAATGGGCGCCTATTAAGAATGATAGTTTTCCATTTATGAGTAAGCTGATGCACGCCAAAATTAAGAGAGTGCCATTTTAACGCTTATCCAAACTTTGGCAGCTGGGGCTACCGAGCCACCCTCCCCCCCCCCCCTCTAATTACACTACTGGGTATATGCGTGTCCCGACTAATAAAAGTTATACCTGTATATTAAACCCTAAATCTTGACTTATATATATGTTACGGACGACCCTTCAATATAATGAAGATTATAGCACCCTATGCTTATCCTTGGTCCGAGTCTAGTCATGTATATTGATTTAAGGGTTTTAATTGATGTTAAGTTTAATGGTTTTCCTGGACTGTTTAGACATACTTAGAAACAAACCCAGAATTGTTTTGTGGATTGTAGGAGGGGAGGGACTGAAATTGTGCATGATACAACATTGACCGAATTCATAGTAAGTTTTAACAAGTTTTCTTTTTTATATTGAATTGCGCACAAATAATATATTGAAATATATTATGCCAGAATGGCAGATGCTCCCCCCACCCCCAGCTCCCACTTAGATTCTCTCCCCTCCCCCCTGTGTATACCATTTTATGGCCGGTGTTTTGAGCGATTTTATATGAAACATTGTTCTTTTACTTTTATTTTTTATTTAATAGTTAGCTGTTTTATTTATTTTCTTTATGCGTAATAATAATCTCCCAAGCAAAATGGCTGAGGTATGACGTGGTTGGTAGTGAAGGAAGTGACGTCAGAGTCTTGTTTAGTTGTCCGGGGGGATGAATGGCGTATCGTAGTTTATCTTATAAATCGCAAAAATATTGGTCTCATTATTGTTTTTATATTAAAACAAGATTAAAGAGTGTAGTGTTTTATGTTGCCTTGAATTATAGAGCAATTATACCACAACCCTCGGCTGTAGCTCGGGGCGAAAGATTATAATATAAGCGTTTGTTCTTGATTGTGGAATAAGAAAAGTGTTTTTTTAACCTCTGTGTTTATCTGAGTGTAGTATAAAAGCAATTAATTGTCTCTCTTTCTCTCTCTCCTTAAAAGAAAATATTACTTTTCTCGCATTTCTCAATTGTAATTATGTTCACTTCAAACATCGCCACGAAACATAAAAAAAATAAAAATAAAAAGAATTGTTTTAATTACTTCAATAAAAATAAATTGTTGTCATGGCAACAAGCGGGGGGGGGGGCGCTTCTCTACAACATCAAGAGCTGATGCCCACATCGAGCGCGGTGTACACTCAAAAAAATATCTACAACATCAAGAGCTGATGCCCCCATCGAGCGCGGTGTACACTCAAAAAAATATCTACAACATCAAGAGCTGATGCCCACATCGAGCGCGGTGTACACTCAAAAAAATATCTACAACATCAAGAGCTGATGCCCCCATCGAGCGCGGTGTACACTCAAAAAAATATCTACAACATCAAGAGCTGATGCCCACATCGAGCGCGGTGTACACTCAAAAAAATATCTACAACATCAAGAGCTGATGCCCACATCGAGCGCGGTGTACACTCAAAAAAATATCTACAACATCAAGAGCTGATGCCCACATCGAGCGCGGTGTACACTCAAAAAAATATCTACAACATCAAGAGCTGATGCCCACATCGAGCGCGGTGTACACTCAAAAAAATATCTACAACATCAAGAGCTGATGCCCACATCGAGCGCGGTGTACACTCAAAAAAATATCTACAACATCAAGAGCTGATGCCCACATCGAGCGCGGTGTACACTCAAAAAAATATCTACAACATCAAGAGCTGATGCCCACATCGAGCGCGGTGTACACTCAAAAAAATATCTACAACATCAAGAGCTGATGCCCACATCGAGCGCGGTGTACACTCAAAAAAATATCTACAACATCAAGAGCTGATGCCCACATCGAGCGCGGTGTACACTCAAAAAAATATCTACAACATCAAGAGCTGATGCCCACATCGAGCGCGGTGTACACTCAAAAAAATATCTACAACATCAAGAGCTGATGCCCACATCGAGCGCAATGTACATTCAAAAAAATATCTACAACATCAAGAGCTGATGCCCACATCGAGCGCGGTGTACACTCAAAAAAATATCTACAACATCAAGAGCTGATGCCCACATCGAGCGCGGTGTACACTCAAAAAAATATCTACAACATCAAGAGCTGATGCCCACATCGAGCGCGGTGTACACTCAAAAAAATATCTACAACATCAAGAGCTGATGCCCACATCGAGCGCGGTGTACACTCAAAAAA
This sequence comes from Anisus vortex, assembly GCA_949126835.1. Lineage (NCBI taxonomy): Eukaryota > Metazoa > Mollusca > Gastropoda > Planorbidae > Anisus > Anisus vortex. The sequence goes on from OX421504.1 coordinate 30,973,545, forward strand.
ATATCTACAACATCAAGAGCTGATGCCCACATCGAGCGCGGTGTACACTCAAAAAAATATCTACAACATCAAGAGCTGATGCCCACATCGAGCGCGGTGTACACTCAAAAAAATATCTACAACATCAAGAGCTGATGCCCACATCGAGCGCGGTGTACACTCAAAAAAATATCCCATCCTTTAATTTGTTTCTCTGTGATTTAAAATGTTTCGCCAATTTATACTCAAACCTGTAAAGTTTTGCGATCGTTATAATTTATAGAGACCACGCGATAGACACGGCGCGCGCGGGTATGACGTCAGCGCCCGTCCTTTTTAAGGAAAACGGCGACATTTTTTACTACTTTCTGGATAGGAAAATGTCCAGAATTTTTATGGTTTTCTGTTGTTATTGTTAATTGTTGCTTTTTTTTATACATTAAATGCGCTAACTTTGGTTGAAATGCTAAAAATCACAATCGTGTGCGTCCTGCCTCTTATAGTTCCATATTACACAAAAGTCGTAATGTCTTTCATCTCAGACGTATAAGTTTACAGACGTTCCTTCTAGATAGAAGATTATTACGTCCACTAGGTCCAAAACTCCTGCAGGGCGACAGGGATCGGTCGGTGGCAGGGATAGAACCCGCGACGTGTCAGTTGGTTTTTGGTTGACAGTCCGGTGAACTAACCGCTGGACCTGCCGGCTTCACTGTACTGCATCTTTCTCCCACACTTAATCTCTTTTTTATCCCACACGTACTGTATCTTTCTCCCACACTTAATCTCTTTTTTATCCCACACGTACTGTATCTTTCTCCCACACTTAATCTCTTTTTTATCCCACACGTACTGTATCTTTCTCCCACACTTAATCTCTTTTTTATCCCACACGTACTGTATCTTTCTCCCACACTTAATCTCTTTTTTATCCCACACGTACTGTATCTTTCTCCCACACTTAATCTCTTTTTTATCCCACACGTACTGTATCTTTCTCCCACACTTAATCTCTTTTTTATCCCACACGTACTGTATCTTTCTCCCACACTTAATCTCTTCTTTTTTATCCCACACGTACTGTATCTTTCTCCCACACTTAATCTCTTTTTTATCCCACACGTACTGTATCTTTCTCCCACACTTAATCTCTTTTTTATCCCACACGTACTGTATCTTTCTCCCACACTTAATCTCTTTTTTATCCCACACGTACTGTATCTTTCTCCCACACTTAATCTCTTTTTTATCCCACACGTACTGTATCTTTCTCCCACACTTAATCTCTTTTTTATCCCACACGTACTGTATCTTTCTCCCACACTTAATCTCTTTTTTATCCCACACGTACTGTATCTTTCTCCCACACTTAATCTCTTTTTTATCCCACACGTACTGTATCTTTCTCCCACACTTAATCTCTTTTTTATCCCACACGTACTGTATCTTTCTCCCACACTTAATCTCTTTTTTATCCCACACGTACTGTATCTTTCTCCCACACTTAATCTCTTTTTTATCCCACACGTACTGTATCTTTCTCCCACACTTAATCTCTTTTTTATCCCACACGTACTGCATCTTTCTCCCACACTTAATCTCTTTTTTATCCCACACGTACTGTATCTTTCTCCCACACTTAATCTCTTTTTTATCCCACACGTACTGTATCTTTCTCCCACACTTAATCTCTTTTTTATCCCACACGTACTGTATCTTTCTCCCACACTTAATCTCTTTTTTATCCCACACGTACTGTATCTTTCTCCCACACTTAATCTCTTTTTTATCCCACACGTACTGTATCTTTCTCCCACACTTAATCTCTTTTTTATCCCACACGTACTGTATCTTTCTCCCACACTTAATCTCTTTTTTATCCCACACGTACTGTATCTTTCTCCCACACTTAATCTCTTTTTTATCCCACACGTACTGCATCTTTCTCCCACACTTAATCTCTTTTTTATCCCACACGTACTGCATCTTTCTCCCACACTTAATCTCTTTTTTATCCCACACGTACTGTATCTTTCTCCCACACTTAATCTCTTTTTTATCCCACACGTACTGTATCTTTCTCCCACACTTAATCTCGTTTTCTCTCCCACATAGTCAATGTTTCCCCCACACGTAGGTAATATCTATATATCTGTCTTGTAATATTATCTTTGTTTTTCACAATGTAATATCTTTTTTCTCTAACGCAATATCCTGTTCTCTTTCAAGTAACCTCTTTTTATCTACTGTAATCTCTTTTTCTATCACACAATCGCTCCTTCTCTCACACATAACCTCTTTTCTTCCACCAAGTAATAGGCCTATATGTTTTCTCTCTCACGTTATGTAATCTTTTTTTCGTACACTCTTAAGTCTCGTTTTCACATATAAAAGAACCCATTTGTTATATAACACACTTATTTTGGTGGTGGTGTTTTTTTTTTTTTTGTAACGTTTTCTTTTGTTTGTTTGTTTTTTGTTTCTTTCTGGCATTCTCTTTATCAATCTTTACTTCTTTTTTTTTTTATTTTATTGTTCTATCCTTGTTATTATTATCATATTATCATCGTGTTATAAATGACAGTGCATTGAAGGTTTGGCATAACAATATGATTTCGAAGTTTGTCAACATCCGTGTGTGCGCGCGCACGTGTGTGTGTGTACTTGTAGTTTTCGGAAGGTCTTTAATTCCAGCTGACATTTGCACGGATTCCGATAGGATGATTTCCCTTGTGTCTACAACATGCAATTTGATAATTCCCCCTTGTATTTAATACGTCATGTAACAGGATATTTTTTTTTAAAGTAATAACATCCGTTACCTATCCTCACAATCTCCTGGCGTCAGTTATAAAAATTGTCCATTAGTAACCTTCAGAGATCCTAAATGTCATGGAGATGAGATGCTTCAGAAACCTTCTCGGCATCTGCTATAAAGACCACATCTCCAATGAGAAGATACGGAAAAGAATACTCCAGGAAATCAGACAATACAACGACCTGCTGGCCACAGTTAAGAAAAGATGGCTGGAACGGCATGGCCACATAACAAGAGCCGACGGGATTGCCAAAACTATTCTGCAAGGGCGCCACCAGAGAATGGGGGGAAGGGGGGCGGAGAGGAAGACAAAAGAAAACGGATGGGAGGACAACATCAGGGAGTGGACGTGAGTAAAGATGTGCAACGCAATGAGAAGGACTGAGAGACGGGAGGAATGGAGGAGGCTGGTGTACATGTCATCTGTGACGCCCCAACGGTCCAACAGGCTATGGGGTTTCCAGGATGTCGGTAGGAACCTTCAGATAAATCCCTGATGTTTTAGTAATAGGATATTTTGTAGATTTATTTTAACTAAACCCAGAGTTATAACTTGGACTTAAAGACTACAGAAACATTTTAACTTGAAATAGATTACGAAGGAATTATCGGTTTCGGCGCCGAAAGTAGACAAATGCCCTCTTTCGGCATCGTTTCGGTTTCAACCGAAGCCGAGAAGTTTCTGTTTGCTTTCGGTTTTGGCCATCAACCGAATATCTATTTTAAATTTCAAAATTCAGACGGCAACGCTAGTGCTGCATGTGTTACTCTGCTTATTGATAATTTTATTTGGTTAAACTATTGCGAATTAATCTGTGCAAAGTAGAAAAAAAAAGTTAATAATAAACAAATTTATTTAATCACCCCAAGGAATGTCTAGGAATGGAGTGTGGGATTACTGTGCAGTCTTAATTGTATATCTTTTGCTTGGCGAATTCGGTTTATCTTTCGGCTTCGGTGTCGGCCGAAAGTTAATTTATAACTTTTGGTTTCTAGAATGAATCAAATGAAGTAAACTCTAAGCTTGGTTTATTTCTTATTTTATTTAACAGACCAGGACTAGATTACAATACAATCTCTGGGACTCTAAAATCCTGATATTGTCAAAGTAATAAAAAAAAACATGTTAAAAAAAAGACTAGCGTACCGAAGGTCCTGGGTTCGAATCCTGGTGAAGGCTAGGATATTTTCCCGGGTCTGGAGAGTGGGCTCGAGTGTGTCCCTGAGTCTACCCCAGCTCTGATGGGAATCTGACTTTAGTTAAGGTAAAGTAAAGGCGGCTGGTCATTGTGCTGGTCACACAATGCCGTAGTAGGCCCTGGTTACAGAAACTGGTGAATGCTTCTTCACCGGTCCCTATGGATCAATTTGGTCCGACGGGATACTTTTAATTTAACTCAAGAAGAAATCTTACAGACTTACTTACGGTAAAGTAATTCAAGACTGGAAATTAGCCAATGTGAACTGGAAATTATAGATTAATTTCACTTACAAGCATGACATGAACATTTACTAGAAGTTTTAGTAATATCATAAATCAACTAGCGATGTAAAACGAAAATAGTAAATACGTTTTCCGGTTTCGAACCCTGAAATCTGTTTTGAGAGCTTAAAAATCCATTTTGTTGGAAGGTAATTATTTCTGTTCACATGTGGTTAGGCCACGATTTGTTTTCCTGAAAGAAATGTTTACAAATAACCATGTTGGATTCACACAGCACACTTCATTGAATGCCTTGCAAACACTTAGTCTTGTTAGTCTTAGAAAATTGGTTATTTTTCCAATCCCAACTATCGCTTACAATTAACGTCAGTCTTCGGCGCGTCTTTTGTTGTACGTAGGTGAGACGCAAAAATTGGGATTTCCAGCTGACACTAAACGTTCCGGGCAGACAATGTCTGGGCTTTAATATTATGAATATTAAAAAATTATTATTTTAATGTGAGCTACATGAAACTTCCACATATCTTTATAAAGTCTTCTAAGTTCATAGTAGAATCCTCTAAATTAAACATCCACACGTTCTTTCAAAGATTTCGCCAAGTTCTAATTTTCAGGTCTCATTCATATAAGAATTACATACTTACTGCCTTGGGCGCATAGGGCAACAACAAAGTCTTTCCATCTTTCTCTGACATTAACATCCCCAAAGACAGCTAAAGACAAAATAATGCTTTTTTTTTCACATCAACACCTTGTTTTAGAAAGTTGAGAATATGTGAAACTAAGGCCTGTTGTTCCAGGTGTCCGAGATCCAGATATTCGCCAGCCAGGTACCCGTTAACCAGATATCGTATCCTAGAACCAGGTACCCGAGAACCAGGTATTCTAGAACCAGTTGTCCTAGAACCGCTTGTCCTAAAACCAGGTATCCTAGGACCACTTGTCCTAGAACCGCTTGTCGTTGAACCAGTTGTCCTAGAACCGCTTGTCCTAGAACCAGGTATCCTAGAACCAGTTGTCCTAGTACCAGTTGTCCTAGAATCAGGTGTCCTAGTACCAAGTGTTTGAGAACCAGGTGTCCTAGAACCATGTGTCCTAGAACCAGGTGTCAGTAACAGATGTCCTAGAACCAGGTGTTCTAGAACCAGGTGTCCATAAAACCAGGATAACCTGATTGCTTTCAAGAGCCTAAATAAAATCGGTTCCGGTTACAATTACGATATACACATTTTTCAACAAATGTTTTAAACAAAAATCTCATGAATAAATTACAATTTCCTAATGAAACCTTGGACAACAACAATAATTATAAAATAAGAAATTTTAGTTAAAAAAAAAATAGTATTTTGCTTTTGCTTAAAATGAAATGAAAACAATGCAAGAAAAAAGACAGACAAACACGTCAATCTTACATTATTCAAAACGTTTGCACGACTTTCTTTCATTGTTTGCACGGTCGACGTTTTAACATTATGTCTGGCTCATGAGCCACGCGTAAGGACAAGTCAGGTCTGACTAATCAAACTTTAAACCCATTCTAGTTTTTGTAGCCATAAAAACGAAGTAGTAAAGTACAGTAATGTACCCTTCGTACCAAATTGATCATAGGGCCGGTGAAGCAGCGTTCACCAGTTTCTGTGGCCACAGCATACAAGGAGATTTGTGTGGCCAGCACTATGCAAAGCCGCCTTTAATTTAGCCCAACTAAGGTCAGGTACCCATCGAAGCTGTGTAAACTCAGGGACATCCTTCAGACCTGGGGAAAAATCCTAGTCTTCACCAGGATTAGAAACCGGGACCTTCGGTACGCCAGTCGATCGCGCTGCCGCTCGGCCACCATTCTCTATAGATAATATTGCATAATTTTTTGATTGTTTTAGCATAAAATGATTTTAAAAAAAAACTCAAAATAACAGGATGAAGTGTCCGTTAGACGAATTGCTGTGGAAGACGTAATGTCGGTAGACCGACTTTCTGTAGACGAAGTGTCGCAGGCGAAGAAAAGTCTGTAGACGAGTTGTCGTTGGAACCTTACAGATTGTATCTCTGTATATCTGCGGCCCTGTCATTGTACACTCCATGTTCCATTTTCAACAATGGGATCGATACGCTAATTATCTAATATCGAATCCGACTCGACGTCTGCCATTTGCCTTCAATAATTCAGTGTAAAAGGGAAGTGGCCCAGAGAACAAAGGGCAGCTCAATATTTCAAAAAACTTCTTTTGACCAAACTGTTTAGCTTGAGTGAACGTGTTGTGCTTTCGCTGATAGAGTCAATAAGATTATAAACAAAGGAAAGGTTGTAGTGACATTGAACATGTTTTGTTATCAAGCAAGGGAAAGCATGTATCTATTATGCATTTGAAGGAGAATGGGAAAGATCTTGATTTTGTAAAAACACCCAGCGGTTGACGACAATTATGCACAACCCCCGGAAAATCGACGCACAAACCCCGGTAAATCGATGTACAACCCCTGGAAATTGATGCACAACCCTGGTAAGTCGATGCACAACCCCAGTAAATCGATGCAAAACCCTGGTAAGTTAATGCTTAACCCCGAGAAATTGATGCACAACCCTGGAAAGTCGATGCACAACCCCGGGAAATTGATGCACAACCCTGGTAAGTGGATGCACAACCCCGGGAAATGGATGCACAACCCCGGGAAAGTGATGCACAACCCCGGTAAATGGATGCACAACCCCGGGAAAGTGATGCACAACCCCGGTAAATGGATGCACAACCCCTGGAAAGTGATACACAACCCCGGGAAAGTGATGCACAACTCCGGGAAAGTGATGCACAACTCTGGAAAAGTGATGGAAAACCCCGGGAAAGTGATGGACAACCCCGGGAAAGTGATGGACAAATCCGGGAAAGTGATACACTTTATCTATACATATACAGTAATTTACCGATGTGTGCACACCTTTACATCGCAGGTCAGTGTTCTGTTTGTAAGGTTCACGGCTCCCCCATTAAAGCACAAAACGGTTTGTTTGCTTTTTCTAATCGTGGAAATACATTTTACAGTTTTCCAATGGTGTAGATAATTACATACTTTTTAGTGCACGTTGAACCTTATTGAATCTATACGTTACCTTCTTCTCATTACACAATTACATTTTTTGTTGTACAACATCATTACATTTGCTTTGGCTTATTACATAGTTAAATGTCCATATTTGTAGTAAATAATAAATAATAAATAATAACGGTGCTTATATAGCGCATATCCCGTTGGTGACAGTTCTATGCGCAGACGACAGTAATACAGAATACAGACAGACAACGAAATATGTAGTAATACGCTAATTCTGCTGACGAAATAGGTGAGTCTTCAGCCGGCTCCTGAAGGTGTCATAGCTAGGGCTCTGGCGAAGCTGTAATGGGAGGTGATTCCAAGCAGACGGTCCTGCGTAGGAAAATGAACGTTCACCAGCGGACACTAGCCTCACACGAGGGATCCGCAGAGTGAGCGCGTCAGAAGCCGAACGAAGTGAGCGGGACTGGGTGTAGAGCCCCAGACAAGAGCGAAGATAATCCGGGGCACAGTTATTCAGGCACTTATAACAGAGAGAAGCCAGCTTATATGAGATCCGGTTGTTGATGGGTAACCAGTGCAGAGATCGGAGCAGAGGATTGATATTATTTGACTTCTTCTTCTTGAGAACTAGTCGGGTATACTTTTTCGAGTATTAACTATCTCTAACTGCACAATTTTATTTTCTAAAAACACAATTACATTTGTCTAATTACACACTAAAACATTTTCGGTATGTTCGATTATCTTATTCTTATTACACATTAAAAATTGTATTGCACACAAAGTACATGTTTCTATTTATACTATTACCGCTGTCTAATGACACAATTGTATATCTCTTACTTACACCATTACATTTTTCTTATTACACAATTTAATTAAAAGAATAAACTGACCCATTAAAAAACAAAGTTTTTGTTATACTCTGTTACGAAACGTAAATTCCCTACATTGTAATGTTAATAAACCAACTAAATCATTTAAGCGAATTGCGTTTAAACGATATAAATATTTCTCAGCTCAAAGTTTCCCCCGGGTTTTTCCTAACCTAATTAGAGCATTATTGTTTTTATTAACCTCGATAAAAACATGAACTGTGCATGCACCTACAGCGTGTCAAGGCCGTCCGGTCTCTCCTTATTTTGTTAGAGCATTATTGCTTGTTCTTAATAAAAAACAATCTGGTCACGCAGTCAGCACGCAGGCTTGATTAAAATTCTCGTGTCACTAGCCTGGTTGGGTTTTCCAACGATTGACCCATGATATATTTCTACGCGATTCGACACTTTTAGTCAGTTCTTGGCTTGCATTCGATCTAGCAACATCAAATATTCTCCGCTCTGAGTATCATTTCTATTTGATTTGTTTGTTGGAAAATTTATTATTCTACTATTAACTACAATGCTATATGTTCATTGAGGATATTCATTACTAATTGGAATATGTGTATTTCTTGATTGTGTATATAATATTATTTGGATTCCTACTGGATTGATGTTGTAAATTAAACCAAATTTATCGTTGCTTTCTACACAACTTGGTTAACGTCAATATTTCAAAGTTATATACATGTGTGTATGTGTAATATTTATACAACTATTTTAATAATCTACACTACCACTCAACATCGAGGTTCTTGCTGTATAATATGAGCCACACAAATAATTATACATGAAGTAAATCAACTGAAAACTCTAAAACTACGCTATGTGAATTGCCAGGGGATACTAAGAACCACGGAATACTCTAGACAACTACAAATAAACTTCAGAATGATATAATAAGATCTTCACTAATACAAGGATACTCACACTAATAATAACAATACTATAACTATTATTTTCATAAATTGAATGGGGGCTCTAGCCGTAATAACATTATAAATCATAATTATACTTGTGTGATATAAATAGAAGGTCTCATCCATAATTTATTATGGTGAATAAATTGCCTTGTAATAAAATGGGTTTCGCTCGTCAGTGATTTACTAACAAACGTTTAGAGGATTTACTTCAACTTCAAGAATCGTTATACTATTTACACAAACTATTTACAACTGCCGTAATACATACTCGTAACTTGGATGGATTGTGTTGGAAAATATGAACAATATACAATATACTAAAGATTGTGATTGAATTGAACATTGCTTTTGAGAATCGGAAAACTTAACTATTCAGCCTGGAAAATTATCCTGTGTATTATCTTGTCAAACAAAGTAACTCTAAGAAAGTATTATTTTTATGACCTTGTTGTGACAAATCTGAACTGTGTGGTGTAGTGAATTATTCAAAGGACAGAAAGTAAGTTGGACTCTTTATTGTATTATTAACAAGATTTATAGTAACTTTTAATAATATATAAAATGGAAGCCACAAATAATCTTACATTGGATCCAGAGATATTTGATCTAACCTCAGAACAGCTTAATAAAATGTCGATGATACAACTAAAAGAATTGGCTAAATCATTGGGCATTTCTATCACAGAAACTAGGCCATCAAAAACTAAATTTCTTCAAGAGGTAACTGAGTGTTTAAGAAAACAAGGTACACTAATTATTGAAGAAACTACTGCTAATGATAACATTAATGATGAATCAGATGATGAATTACCTTTTCCTATAAAACAAAGAGTGAAGCATACAACTGGTGAATTAAGTGAAGAATTGAAATTTAAACTTGAGTTAAGAAAGATGGAATTGGAGATGGAAAGAGAAAACAAGAGAATTGAGATGGAAAGTGAAAGAGAAAACAAGAGAATTGAGATGGAAAGAGAAAACAAGAGAATTGAGTTAGAAATAGCAAGAGAGAAAATAGCAAGCCAAGAAAGAATTGAGCTAGCAAGGTCTCGTACGTCAAATCATTCGAATGCAAGCTCTGAAGCAGATGCAGAACTGTATAAGTTTAAGAAACATATTCCAGTTCTTGAAGATAATTCGGTGGAAGAGTTCTTCATGATTTTTGAGAGAAACGCTAGGGACTATCAATTTCCCGAGGGCAAGAAAGCTATACTTCTACGCTCAGCTCTGAACAAAGGAAAGGCACTTGATGTTGTATTAAGTCTTACTGAAGAGGAATTGTATGATTATGAACTGATCAAGAATAGAGTACTGCTAAGTTATGCATTGACACCTGAAAAATATAGAAAAGTGTTTCGTGAGTCTAAGAAAGAACAGGAACAATCCCATGTTGATTTTCTAAGACAGAAAAAGAAATATTTTGAAAGATGGATTCGATCCAAAGGTGTAAACAAAGACTTTGATAAATTAGCTAATCTTATGCTAATGGAAGACTTTAACAATAACATCAGAGGTGATGTAAGAATACATTTAGCAGACAAAGGTGTAGAACAAGTAGAAACAGCAGCAGTAATGGCAGACGAATATGTTATTATCCATTCCAGCAATAAATTTGCAACAGTAGATAAATCTAAATTCCAGAATCGAGATATGAAGGTAGAAAAGAAAACCATGAACCCAAATGAATCCTATCAATCAAAGAGACATCAGCAGAGCAATGAAGGTCCAACTAATTCCAAGCCAACATGTAGCCATTGTAAACGAATTGGACATACTAAGGAAAAGTGCTGGATATTGAATGGGAACCCGAATAAAAAGAATGTTGTCTTATCGTATGTAGCAATGCCAAAACAAAGAACTCATGAAAATGTAAAGAAGGATATTAGAACTCAAACAGAGATACCTAGTGCTAATGCAGATAACCTGACAAAACACACGTATCTAGGAAACTTGAAACCAGAAATAGTTCCTGAAATAGAGACAATGGTTTTCAATAATTCTAATTCTAATCTGAGCTCCAAGGAGTCTATATCAGATAGAACCACCATGAGTACTAAACATACCTCTTACAAAAATAACTTGGATACAGATCTCATCGATACTGAGATACCAAGCAATTGTTTACCATTCATTGAAGAAGGTACCGTGTCATCCATAATAAATGGTGTCACTAGTGAAAAGAACATCAGAATACTCCGTGATACAGGGGCTGAGGTTTCACTACTTTTAGAGAATACTGTTCCTACGTCACAATCGACATATACAGGACAGGATCTTACTATTCAAGGTGTATCAAGGAAAAATGTACAAGTTCCTTTGCATCAAATACAGCTGAAGAGTGCGTACTTCACTGGAAATGTAGTTGTGGGTGTGTACAAATCACTTCCGTTTAAAGGCGTTTCTTTAATACTGGGAAATGATATTGCTGGAGATGTGGTGCATTCCATATCCAAGAAAAAACAATACCTCAATAAAAGTGAGAGCTTTATCAAACCTATATGCATCGTCACGAGAGGTATGGCCCAACAACAAAAGTCTGTCGAAACCATGTCAAAGTCAAAAATAGAACCAGAAATTGACCTACAGGCAACTTTCCTGGCTGACATCTTGAGTGGTCCCTCAGTCAAGACTACTGAAAGTAATTTGTCACCTCGACAATTACTCCTATTAGAACAGAATAGAGATTCAGGAATTAAACACCTGAAGAAAAAGGTGATAACTGAACAGGAGGCAGAAACTAAAGGAAATGGATTTTTTCTGAAGGAGGGAATATTAATGCAAAAATGGAGAGATGTGAAATGTGATAATGACAATTGCAGAGAAGGAAGTCAGATTGTGGTACCAGCCATATATCGCAATGACATCTTACACATGGCTCATGACGCGCCATATGCTGGTCATCTAGGAGTGAACAAGACTTACCGTCGAATTCTTCCGTACTTCTATTGGCCTGGACTACATCGTGACGTCACAAAATACTGCAAGTCATGCAATACATGCCAGATAGTTGGTAAACCTAACCAGACTATACCGGTAGCACCTCTAAAGCCAATACCTGCCTTTGCAGAACCATTTAGCCACTTGCTAATAGACTGTGTAGGTCCTCTGCCTAAAACAAAGACAGGACACCAGTACTTATTCACTATAATGTGCACTGCCACGAGATACCCTGAAGCTATTCCGCTACGCACCATTAACGCAGATAAGATATCTGACGCACTGATTGCATTTTGTTCAAGATACGGTCTTCCAAAGACTATACAGTCAGACCAAGGATCTAACTTTACATCAAAGCTGTTTAACCAGGTCTTAAAGAAACTAGGCATCCAACATGCAACTTCAACTGCGTACCATCCGCAAAGCCAAGGTGCCCTAGAAAGATATCATCAGACTCTGAAAACCATGCTCCGCACATACTGTTTTGAGAACACTGAAGACTGGGATCGCGGTATTCCATTCGCTCTTTTCGCGACTAGAGAAACTGTGCAGGAATCTCTTGGATTCAGTCCGTTCGAGTTAGTGTTTGGACATTCAGTTCGAGGACCTCTAAAACTGTTGCAGGAAACCTTGTTAAATTCTGATGAAGAGACTGGACTCGTAGCTTATGTGGAACAATTTAGCAATAGAATCTATCATGCTTTTAATCATGTTAAAGATAATCTTTTGCAGGCTCAGAAAAGAATGAAAGGGTACTATGATGTCAAGGCCAGATCCCGATGTTTCCATCCTGGTGATAAAGTCCTCATGTTGACCCAATTGTCTGGACAACCACTGAGTGCAAAATATACAGGACCATATCAGGTTTTAGATAAAATCAGTGATGTAACATACCTTGTAAAAACCCCTGATAGAAGGAAAACACAGAGACTGTGCCATATAAACATGCTAAAACCTTATGTTGTTAGGGAAGAACAAACTGACATTAGGCCAGTGAGTGCTATCAAAACTGTTGAAACACCCCCGCCTAAATTTAAAAAGACAATCATAGAAAGTAAACTTCAGAACACTGAAGCACTTAAAAACCTCAATGATAAACTGGCACATCTAGACTCAGGTGAACAGACTTCTATCAAGGGTTTAATCTATGATCATGTAAATTTGTTTAGTGATATTCCTAACAAAACAACTTTGGTTACCCATGATGTAGTTTTAAAAGATGATAATGTTAAACCTGTCAAACAACATCCGTATAGGGTTAATCCCATACAACTTGAACACATCCGTAAAGAAATTGATTATATGCTGAGCAATGATATAATTACTCACAGTAACAGTGATTGGTCATCCCCATGTGTGTTGGTTCCCAAATCTGATGGTTCACTACGCTTTTGTGTAGACTATAGGAAATTAAACCAAGTGACAAAAACAGATTCGTATCCCATACCACGGATAGATGATTTAATCGATAGAGTAAGCACTGCAAACTATGTAACTAAGATTGACTTACTAACAGCTTATTTCCAAATCCCATTAACAGATAGGGCTCAGGAGGTATCAACTTTTGTTACTCCTGATGGATTATATAAGTTTAAAGTAATGCCATTCGGAATGGTCAATGCTCCAGCTAGTTTTCAAAGACTAATAAACACTATTATCCATGATATCCCACAATGCCATGCATATCTGGACGATATCGTAGTGTTCAGTAATAACTTTAATGATCATCTACATCAGTTAAAACTATTATTCCAAAAACTAAAACAGGCTAATCTTACTATAAACCTAGTTAAAAGTCAATTTTGCCATGCAGAAATTGAATATTTAGGTCATGTAGTGGGTAATGGCAAAGTAAAACCAGTGAATGCCAAAGTCAAAGCTATACAGGAATTCCCTGTCCCTAAAACGCAGAAACAACTTCGAGGATTTCTGGGTATGGCCGGGTACTACAGGAAGTTTTGTAAAAACTTTTCTATTATCACTTGCCCTTTGACAAATCTCTTGAGAAAGAAAAATCAATTTAAGTGGACTCAGGCATGTGACCAAGCCTTTAATGATATAAAAGACATACTGACCAAGGCACCAGTATTAGTCTCACCTGATTATACTAAACCCTTCAGAATAACGGTAGACTCGTGTAATACAGGAATGGGCGCGGTAATCTCACAAATAGGAGATGATTCACTTGAACATCCCATTAGCTTTTGTTCAAAAAAATTTAACCCACATGAGGTAAATTATAGCACAATAGAGCAGGAATTACTAGGACTTATCCAAGCATTGAAACATTTCAATTACTATGTAAATGGTTCTCAGTTCCCAATCGAGATATTCACTGATCACAATCCACTAGTATTTCTTTCCCGCATCAAACAAAATCAGCGCATTCTAAGATGGAGTTTGTTTATTCAAGCTTACAACTTAAAAATAACTCACTTATCTGGAAAAGATAACATCGTCGCGGACACCCTATCGCGCATGTAACAAATGTATAAGGGGATAGATAACTTCATGTATATATTCTGATAATCCTAACTAAGAGAATTGGATCATTTAAAATATAAATGCATAAATATATGAATATGTTGTGATTATTTTATGCAATATCTTATGCCTTATTTTATGCCATGAATATTTCCATTTACTGAAACAAATATTATTATTGTTGTAGGAAAAAAGAAAGAACCTAATAAGTTACTTATAAATATTATGGATTTATGAACATATTTTTTCTTTATTAGTAAGATAATGAATGAACAGAAATGTACATCCTTATTTTGAAACAATCAAACTATAGTTGTGATTATGTAAAAACCAAGATAGAGTAATGTGCATACACTTCACATGCTTACACAGTTAAGATTAAATTCTTACTCTAAAATTTATTTAAATATTAATTTCATTTAAGTTGAATTAATTAATGATTGAATTGTTTAATATGATAACATTAGTTATGTTGATTTTTACCTTATAAATAAGATGATGATGTTTATGAGGAATGATATCTCAGAGAGTATAATTTTTTTAGAATAACGCGAACATGTGTTATGGTCTAAGGATAACTTGAGATCCTATATGATGAGGGTTTGATAGAATAAATTATTTCCCTCACTTGTCTTATTTAACGGACTACCCAGGTGGAGTCAGTTTTTTTTTGTATATTGTTTAGAACTAAAGTTAAGTGCAGGCGGTTCTAAAAGAAATTGCACACTTCTATTGTTTAGTATGCAATGTTCTTTTCCTTTTGGTATGGGCGACTGTTACGAAACGTAAATTCCCTACATTGTAATGTTAATAAACCAACTAAATCATTTAAGCGAATTGCGTTTAAACGATATAAATATTTCTCAGCTCAAAGTTTCCCCCGGGTTTTTCCTAACCTAATTAGAGCATTATTGTTTTTATTAACCTCGATAAAAACATGAACTGTGCATGCACCTACAGCGTGTCAAGGCCGTCCGGTCTCTCCTTATTTTGTTAGAGCATTATTGCTTGTTCTTAATAAAAAACAATCTGGTCACGCAGTCAGCACGCAGGCTTGATTAAAATTCTCGTGTCACTAGCCTGGTTGGGTTTTCCAACGATTGACCCATGATATATTTCTACGCGATTCGACACTTTTAGTCAGTTCTTGGCTTGCATTCGATCTAGCAACATCAAATATTCTCCGCTCTGAGTATCATTTCTATTTGATTTGTTTGTTGGAAAATTTATTATTCTACTATTAACTACAATGCTATATGTTCATTGAGGATATTCATTACTAATTGGAATATGTGTATTTCTTGATTGTGTATATAATATTATTTGGATTCCTACTGGATTGATGTTGTAAATTAAACCAAATTTATCGTTGCTTTCTACACAACTTGGTTAACGTCAATATTTCAAAGTTATATACATGTGTGTATGTGTAATATTTATACAACTATTTTAATAATCTACACTACCACTCAACATCGAGGTTCTTGCTGTATAATATGAGCCACACAAATAATTATACATGAAGTAAATCAACTGAAAACTCTAAAACTACGCTATGTGAATTGCCAGGGGATACTAAGAACCACGGAATACTCTAGACAACTACAAATAAACTTCAGAATGATATAATAAGATCTTCACTAATACAAGGATACTCACACTAATAATAACAATACTATAACTATTATTTTCATAAATTGAATGGGGGCTCTAGCCGTAATAACATTATAAATCATAATTATACTTGTGTGATATAAATAGAAGGTCTCATCCATAATTTATTATGGTGAATAAATTGCCTTGTAATAACTCCCTTTCTTTGTAAACTAAGTTTATATTTAATTTATATTTTGATAGATTAAAATAAATATAAGTACATGTAATATCATACCTTATGAATTTCCACACTAAAATTTTGCGCATCCTTTTTTTTTTCTACCTTTGGTTCGCAAAAAACATAAAAAGATAACTCGCTTTGCTTCGGCTACATTGTGTCGTTTTCATTATATTTATTTCGTAAAAACGAACATATACAAAAAGTTTATTTACTTCCGTCTCTTCCGGTAGAGGCAGCCATAATTTACGTAAAATAATTTCTTCGATTCACAAATTTGTCGAAGGAATTCGTGACTACTCCAAAAGCTATGATGCTGAAAATTTGATAGAATGTATTGTTAGTCGGGACAAGTCTGCTGCCCAGGTTTCAGCTCGATTGGACGACGGGAAGTGGTGGAAAAATCGATGCAAAGTTTTGCTATCAAGCAACCAAGCAACCAACCAACCAAGCAGACAGACAATGCAAGTTAATAGAAGGGGAGTAATTACACAATAACATGTGCCTATGTGAGCAATTATCTTAACCTAATTACACTTACATTTGTCTATTCACACAATTACATGTTTCTATTTATAATAATATGTTTGTCAAATTACACAATTACATTTTGTCTAATTACACAATTACATTTTGTCTAATTACACAATTACATTTTGTCTAATTACACAATAACATCTTTTTATTTGTACCATTACCTTTGTCTAAATACACAGTTATATTTGTTCTATTTGTATTATTCCTTTATAAACAAAACTGGACGGCCCTTCCGGCTCTTAGGTCCAGGGGCGTAACGATATTCAGGAGTGAACAAAGGGGGCACACCATGTCAATAAAAGCCGCCATGGAAGAAAAAAGCAACACATATTTATTCAATAACAATAATAGTTGTTGTTGTTTTTTGTTTCATTCCTTATAGATGCCGTGTTATAGGTAATACACAACACCCGTGCAACTGAAAATGACGTTGAACTTTGAACTTTCGAACCCTTAATTTCTTTCAAACATTTGCTAAAAAAAAAAAAATCCTATAAACCAGCGTTTCTCAAACATAATTATGTTTTCGTGACCGGGCTACTTTTAGAATTCTATTGCGTGACCCACTGACCTATATCGTCTAAAGACTATACACTCTTGTGAATAATATATTAGAGATGTAAATTTCCTATTTTTCGACCAACAAAAGATGATAATGGGTGGAGGATGCGCACCAATAGAGAGGTCTATGAATTATCGGAAGATCCTCATTAGTGTATGATATAAAGATGGGCAGACCACGCTGGACAGGCCAGGCCACCTGGAACGAATGCCAAACAGCTGAGGAGTAAAAGTAACATACACACAGAACACCAGAGGAAAACGACCTAAAGGCAGACCCAGACTGAGATGGTTGGACGATGCCGAGATGGATTTACGTCTACGACATATCCGGGGTCCAGGCCTGGAGAAAGAAAGAGGCAGGCCAGAGGCTCAACATGGGCTGTAGAGACACCGATGACACGATTATAAAGACGTGTGACTTGTCTAGACTCCATGGCTTTTAGTGAAAGGGGTTCAGATATTACACAAATGTCCACCTAAGTGCGGGATATACTGTTACAGGTCTGTAATTAGTACAGTAGTCTGACGGAACTACTCGAGCAAGACCTGGCGCGCCGAGCGATATTCAATGGCGCGCAAAAAGACCTACAAAAAGGCATTTAGTGTCTCTTCTGTAAAAAAGAAAAGCAGGATGAATTTTTAGGATGTTGGCACGCTGAATGAATTAGAAATATTTCTTTGTATTGTGAGTCAGTAAAAAAAATATATTGCCTATATTTTACTGACTATCCCTGTTATTTCGCTAGATATTAGGCTAGATTCTTCGTTGAAAACTTTTTATTTAAAAAGAAACGTAGGTCCAATACTACTATACTATAAAATATTATGAAAATACAAACTGTATTCATACTCTAAATGGCGACTATTAACCCTTACAATCCCGGGCGCGTATATAGCGGAACTGAAGGCAGCATAGATAGAAGTAGGTCGTTACGGGAAGGGTTAAAAAGAAAAAGAGCCAAACAGTAACATAGGGTTAATTCCCTTTGGATTTTACTTTCTCCTCGATGTTATTTAGACGTGCATTATTTGTTTGATCAAATTTGTATGTCGTTGTATATAGGCCCGGGGTCGGCAACCTTTCGATAATAGTGTGCCATACTAGGATTACTAAATCATTCAGCGTACCAACAGACTGAAAGTCAACCGGTTCTACTATATTTTATTTATAAGACAATTAGCGCCGTAGCAAGACCAAGGCCAAAAGCAAATAGAGCTTCATATTCAGAGAGAAAATCGTTAAAGCGTTTTATATTTAATGGGCCGTATTGCTGCTGAGAGTTAACACCCTTGCCCATTTTACAATTACGGTATATAAGATTGACTTGTATAAGGGGCAAGGGTGTTAACGCTCAGCAGCAATGTTTACAATTACGGTATATAAGATTGACTTGTATAAGGGGCAAGGGTGTTAACTCTCAGCAGCAATACGGCCCATTAAAAATTAACGTGTTTGTGATATTTATCATTTTTTTTGCATTGGTCTATAGAAAAAAAGAAAGAAAATGTATTATACAAAATTCACATAAACTTGATAAAAGGTTAGTATATAATAATATATAGTTGACAAAAAAAATAATTATTATTTCACCTGCTATTAACTCATTATATTTTGCTCTCAGCCTACTGAGAGTGCCATTGGTCTTTTAAGAATTTATTACAATGGACATAGTTAAATCTACAGTAAAGAGGAATTGATACGTAGTAATCATACAAACTTGGTAGTTAATGTAATGTTTAAAATGTAAATCTAAGTTATTTATCTTAAAAAAATTATATAATTTTCAACTACCTTTTATAGTTTGATAATTCTAAAGTTGTAACTTACATTGTAAGGTTTTATTTTATTTTTTTATAAAGAAAAAAAATGGAAACATATATAAACATTTTAACGCAAAGAAAACGTATTAATTATCTCCCTTTAAATTAAATTTCCAAAATTAATTTTGTCTGTAGTTATGTTTTGTAATATAATTAACATTACTTTTAGTTATTTTTTAATACGGTATTAATTTCAAGATGTATTTAGAGATATAACACAAATCTACATTCATCAGTGGTAAATAAACAATTTCTGTCTAAATTGTTTGTCCATTTAAGAAGTATCGGTATGTGTTAACGTGCATTAGCAATAGGCCTATCTTTCTTGGGGAGATATCTCGCGTGCCATTGAAAATTCGCTCTGCGTGCCCAGTCTGGCACGGGTTCCTTAGGTTGCCGACCCCTGGTATAGTCTATAAATTGTGTTCATATAACAGATGTATACAGTAGGAAGTGGATTTTTTACTCTTTTTTTTTCTTTAAATGAACGTAACTTTTAAAATGGACACTATCCGTCCGCAGGTCAACTCATGAAAAGTAGTATTTCCCGTGGACATCTCCAGATTCAATCATGCGACGTCACTTAAGGGATTAAAAGAAAATACTGTGACCCTCCCGGCCGAAAATCTTGGTGGAATTTTCACGAGCAATTTATGACGTAAATTCATAAGGGCTATAACTCTTCTCGGTACTTAAACTTAATCTCAACCCTTGCCTATGTAACATACCATTCTCTACCACACACAGAGCTCACATCCTCAAAACCATAGGTATGCGCATTAAAAGCTCCTTCCCGCACCACTCCCGAAACACAGAACTAAAATATTGGTCTATATTCTATATCCAGCTAAACTAAAGGCTTAGCCGGCAGTCATTGTTTTATGTTTTATAGAGTTTAAGTGTAAGCGACCGCCGAAGAAATAAAATACTACCGAAAAGCCTTCAACGTTAAAGGCAACTGCAAACATAATAAAATTGGAAATGAAACTCTACAGAAATCTGGCCAGCTAATAAATCAATAGGATGTAAACCTTTCTCTGTGTATGTGTGTGTGTGTGTGTGTGTGTGTGCTGTTTCCCATTCTCTTTTCCCCCTTATTGTGAACTGGGAATTCCCATTATCTGGATGTATCAGAAGAAGAAAAGTTAAAGGAGAACGCAAAGTAAAAAAGTAGAACCCGTTCCATTATGTGACTGAGCGGAGTGCTAAGTGAAATTGAAACTGAAATAATTGCTACCTTTTTGTATCATTTATAATCCAACCAGCCGTGTTAAATAAAATTTTAAAAAAAAAAAGACGAGAAAGCTCCAAATGTTTCCAAGACATCCATTAGTCAAGCTTGGCTCCTGGACAGGCCAAGTCACTGTAGTTTAACTGTAGGAACATAAACTATTCATCAATCTAGATTTTTTTTTTGTTATCTTTCTTTTGTTTCAGTATGTGTCTGTGTGTGTATGTTTGTATGTGGTGTGTTCGTGTACTCTTCATTGTAATTCCTATTGAGATGTTGCTGAGAAAACGTAATTCTCTTACCAAACATATTATTTTTATTGGTTAGTTTTCTCGCCTGTTTCTCGTGACATTCTCGTGATAGAGAGCCCTCTATGTGTTTAAACGCTTTATCGAGACAATTGTATAACAGGGGTGGTAATACAGAAGGAACATTTTTTTTTTAAATAGATAAGATAAATGTTGGAAAACAAAATATACAATAAAAGAAGATAAGATAAATGTTAGAAAACAGAAGATACAGTCAAATAAGATAAGAAAAATGTTGGAGCTGGTGATAATTTGGTATCATATCTAAATACGTATGTATCAAAAGGATAGGCTTACACGATGTTATCTGTTAACAAATGTATGTGTTTGTAGATTCAGGTCTATGGTTACATGTAGTAGAGTCTATGTTTGTATATATAATAATAATAATAACATTTTTATAGCGCTGCCAACAAACATAATGTAAGCTCAGAGCGCATTTAAAATATAACTAAGAATACGTATATAATATCTAGCCTAAGAAATATATAGCTAATTGATGATTGAAAACATTACAAACATATGACAAATCAAATAAATGAAAAATTTACCGACCTAACATATAAGTAAGACAGTAGGGGTCAAAAGCATGTTATCTAATGTAAATATTGACATTAATAATGAATAATAACGTAGCATACATAGTTTTAATGAAAATTGTGGACCATTGAATTGTTCAATTGAGGAAAATTGTGGACTAATGAGTAGTTGAATTCACGACAATTGTGAATGTTGTACTTGTTAAATTGTGGGAAAATATTGTGGACAATAGAGTTTTTTTTTTACTTCTAGCCATTGCAAACATCTTCAGGATTCAGGCTAAAAACCGTTCTCCATAATAGTAACATACTGGGGGGTTGAAAGGAGTGATATACTGGGACAAATGGCCGAATTGATGATTATGGATATATGAAATGGATTTCTTAAAAACAAAAAAAAAGAGTGCTGGATGGACAGACGAAGGATATAGTTACTAATTTATGGAGTGAACAAACGAAAGAATGACACGACGCGAAGGGGATAGATGCAAGAATGGACAAACGGTTACATGCATAGGCAGTGAGACATAAGCTGGAGAGTGGAGGAATGGGGGGGCAGAAGGGGGGGGGGGCGAGTTATAATTCTCAGTCTGGGGGAGTCTTCTGTCCTAGGATATCTACGTGAAGATGACGACAACCCCTGCAGGCTGTTTGTCTGAGCCATACAACGGCTAGAGAGAGGAACGAACGCTGTCTCCATTAGCCCCGTTTTTTTATAAATAAAGAAGAAAAAGAAAGGAGAAGCGAAAGAAAAAGGAGATGAATTTCTTACAGCTGATTGTGTGCTTAGCACGCAAATACCCTCCATCTACTTCAAAACATTCACACCCCTAATTACGTTACGTTGGTGAATTTCCCGTTAAGGACAAACTCGTTATTTGTAATCCCGTCAACATTACACTGGTAGAGAGAGGGGATAGGAAGGAAAACAATAAACGGATCCTGTAGGCCTACTTTCGATTTCTTCCGTTCTTATAACTGCTGCTCGTGTTGACCTGTGTTTATCGTACTCGTATTCTGGTGTGAGGGCTAGGATTTGTTTTCCGGGACCGGATGGTTGTCCCTGAGTCTACCCAGCTCTGGTGGGTACCTGACATTCATCATCATCCAGCTGGGATACGGGCCGCCAACTACAGATCTCCTGAGCCAATACCTGACATTAGTTGGGTGTAATGTAAAGGAGGCTGGACATTGTGCTGGCCACACAATCCATTAATATGCCGTGGCCACAAAAACTGGTGAACGCTGCTTCACTGACCATATGATCAATTTGGTCTATATGGCTCTGTGCGACAAAAGTAAAAAAGGAGGTTTTTGCGTTGACTTTCTACTCAATCCCATTGTGCGCCCTGGCAACTGAAGCTTCTGCAGCTATGAAAATCTTTGTGACTTTTTTCTTCGTAGACTTTTTAAAAAAAAGAAGTAAATCTGATCCTAATAAAAGTTACAATCAAAGTTACAATCAAAGTTACAATCAAAGTTACAATCAAAGTTACAATCAAAGTTACCATGAAGTTACAATGAAAGTTAGATTGGAAGGAAGAATGGAAGTTACAAAAGAAAGAGGCAATTAGAATTATAATGAAAATTACAATGCAACTTACGTCATAATAAAATGATAAATTACAATATGAAAGTACAAACAAAACTAAAATGAACTATGTAATGTAAAAATGCTGGTCTTCCTGGTTTGTTCAGGCAACCCATTACATGCCAGGATGCCACTCGAGAAGAAAGAGTAGGCCTACTTATATGCATTTGCTCTTGCATATGGGATAAGAAAAGTGTTTTTATCCCTATGTTTATCTTAGCATTGTAATAGATTATTGTTGTGTAGTGTTTCTCTGTTAAAATTTAATGCGAAATGTATTATTACTACTATACTCTTTGCCCTCCTCTCCTCTAGTGTTTATAGATTTAGAGATTTAACTATTGGTATTACTCTTGTCAGTTATAAATTCCGAACGTAATGTATGGACGGCCCCTTTCAATGTTCTTGCGGGATTCACTCAAGACCGCTACCACCTATGCGTATTGCGCATACAAAACATCCACAAAACACGAGCAACCTTATTAATGCATACATTACATGAAAAAAAAACATTTTCGGGCTAATCGGGGGTTATCCCCACCCCTCGCCTCCTTCCCCCACATTCTTCATGTGCTGATATGCTGACCTAATTAGATAGCAGAGAAAACGATCTGAAGGTGAGGGGTCAGCAGATCTTGAGAGATCGGATTATCTCCTCCTGACCAGCACTCCAACCTATCTGGTCAGTGGAGTGGGCCGCACAGCTAGCGCGCGGACATCTCAGATCTAGCCGAGTGGCCCGGCCTATAACGTTAGTTCCGGCTTTGGGTCTTAAGTAAAGCCACCCATTCTTTTTTTTTTTCTTTTTTTTTTTTGTGTCCACTCTCTTTCTAAGGTCCGGTCAATTGATCCGTCCACCACCACTTCGCACTGACCGGAAGTGGAGAAATGAAAAAATAGTATCGGGTTTAGTCAATATAACGAAGTTTACCGGGACAAAGTGGCGGACACCAATTATAACAATGCTAATCATTGGAAGGGTGGGGAAGGGGGAGGGAGGGCAAAACTTTCCGCAACGGTGAGCCTTTTCAAAAAGTGGTTGGTTATCTTGGTTTAGATTGGAAGGACGGAGGAAATAGATGGAGAGATTGATTGACTAGATAGATTAAAAGAAAAAACAACAACAACAAATAGTCAGACTTAGAGGCAGAGACTTAGACGAACAGACTGACTAAGAGATTTATAGATAGATAGATGGATAGATAGATAGATAGATAGATAGATAGATAAATAGATAGATAGATAGACAGATAGATAGATAGATAGATAGATAGACAGATAGATAGATAGATAGATAGATAGATAGATAGATAGATAGATAGATAGATAGATAGATAGATAGATAGATAGATAGATAGATAGATAGATAGATAGATAGATAGAGCCATGCTGATAGATAGGCTGATGTAAAGATATAGTTAGAATATTAGATAGACAGACAGAGTAGCAAATATATCTTATCTTATACATTACAGATACACCTTCTCTAGAGAAGGATATATAAATGTATTTAAAGAAAATATAAGTCTTAGTTATTTTAAAAATGTATGAATAAATGGATGGACAAATAGACAGACAGATAAACACGGCTTTAAAAAATAATATACGGTTCATTGATTTCTAATTTTCGAATCCTTGAAACTAAGTTAGGTTTTATTGGTCTACTGTTGAATCAATACTCCTATCTGGACACTGTTACCAAATAAACAAACATTTTTTTGTATTTATATTTCAACCATGGTCTAAGTAGCCCCATGCCGCCGCACCATCAACCCATTAGAGTTAGAGAGTGTCTTGAAATATTATGACGTTATTCCCGCATCACGTGGTTAGAGGGCTTTGATCTTGGGTCCATTAGGTTTAGAGTCTATAGTGCAGCGATGGCGAACCTATGGCACGCGTGCCGCAGCTGGCACGCAGAGCCATTTCTGTGGGCACGCGAGCATTTACCCAAAATGGAACAGCTAAGTTATGGTATTTGGTTTTAATTGCTGTGTTGGCACGTTGAAAGAAATAAGTTGGTCTTGTATTGTACTTTGGGCACGCGGCCTCAAAAAGGTTCGCCATCACTGCTATAGTGAAAGAGAAAAAAATAAACACTTCATAAAAAAAACGGACACATCATTCACTTTCAAGTTTTTAAAAAAAACACTAATATTTTAAAAAACAATGTCGGTATAAGAAACATAAGAAGTATTTAAAGTTGCGCTATAAAAGTGCTCATTATTATTATATTAAACTTGCCTGATAGTTTCTTGTCCTTTTCTTCTCAGATTGATTGATATCTCTAATGTTTTTGTTTTTTTTTGTTTTTTTTGTGAATTGGTATTACTTTTCTATTTTATTTTGTAAAGTCAATAAACAATGTAAAAAAGAAAGTATCCCATCCGACCAAACTGGTCCATAGGGCCGACGAACCAGCGTTCACCAGTTTCTGTGGCCACGGCATGCATACTAGGTGATTGTGTGGTCAACACAATGCACAGACGCCTTTTATTTTACCCCCCCCCCCCAACTAAGGTCAGGTAACCATCAGAGCTGGTTAGGACTCGGTGACACCCTTCCAGACCCGGGAAAATATCCTAGCCTTCACCAGGGTTCCAACCCAGGACCTTCGGTAGGCCAGTAGAACGCGCTGCCGCTCGGCCACCAAGCCCACCTACTAAACAATGTACTACGTATTAAAAACAAAATTCCTACGTGTCCAAAACAATGTCCGATACGTTTAAGAACATGTCCTATATGTTTATATGTATTCCATACGTGTTTAAAACACTGCTCAGTGTGTTTAGTGTCGTCATATAACACGCTTTCTGAATTTCGTAACACTGCATCTGGTGTACACGCCTCTAATATGCCCTCTCACTTCTGTACCCATGGGCCTCACAGATTGGTGATGACTGAAAAACCAACCGATACGCTTACATTGAGAACACGTTGGTGGGCTAGCGACTAACGCATGAGGGACAGCCCCCGTTGCGCGTCCAAGTTCTCTCTCATTGCACCGCCGAGAGGAACCGAGCCTCGGTGGGGGAGGAAGCAATGAGCGGAACACCCCCGTCCTGGTACCTGAAAGTCCAGATCTATAGTCTGGAAATTGTGTTATTTCTGGGCAACTGTGCAGACACATGAGCGAGCCACCACCTCGTGAATGAACCAATGGGGGATTCCGCGGGAAGTTTAGTGCGTGTACTGCGGAAACATGTTACGCAGCAAGCTCTTTCGTCGTGCCGCGGGGGAGGATAGTCTTATCTCGGTTTATCCCCTCCCACTTAAGCCACTCCCCTTAACATCGTTAGGGCCTGGACGTAAGAGCCGAAAAGCTCCCCCCCCCTTTATTTATTTGTCAAATACACTTTTCGATCGGTACGACCTCTAGCAGGCAATGCGGTACGTCTCACGCCATTGTTGTATAAGCACATCTGGTGAGGTTGTGCATTTTATAATGTGATCCGCTTAAGTCATCCAAGACTCTCCCCCACCCCCTTCTTTGATGGGTATGTACCATCCCTTAATGAATTTAAAAAAAAAACGGCACAGCTGGCCACCCAATCCCTTTAGCCACTGAAGGTGATTACTCACGCCTCTCCTCCATTCCCACCACCCACCCCATCCCACATATCCTATACACATTATTGTCTGGAGATGAGAGAGGCCCCAATTTCCTGTATTAAATGACACCCTTTGAAGTGTATACATTTCAGATTTATGCGTATATTTGTTTCGCTAGAAATTTATTTAGATTTTGTTTTCCAAATCGTCACTGACACACATACACACCAAGCGCGCGTACGGTATTTATATTAAAATAAATGAAAAGGTGATGAGCCGTTTGTTTGAATAGTGCCGGGAGGGAGGCGGGGGGAAGCGTTTTAAGGGGGGGGGGGAGAAAGAATGAGAAAATAACTTAAACCAGACGACCTGCTCAAAAGAGATAATTTATAAATTTGTATTGGACAAAAAAATAAATAATAATAAGGCAGGAGTAGCCGCTCCTTGAGAGAGTCGAACCTTCTAAGTTTTGAGGTGCAGAAAGATATTATGTCTTTGGGTGACAATGAGGAATCAAATATGTAGCCAGCGCACTGACTGACCTTAAACGAGTTCACTACAGTAACGTCACGTCCGGTTCGATAGTCTGTTTTGTAAGATATCAAAACACATCAAGGAGTGAAATTGGTATGGAAGGAAAAAAACTCACAAAAAAAAAAAAAACAGCAACGGACAAATTAAAAAAAAGTAAAGTAGCCTACCCTTCGGACACATCTGATCATAGCAGCGTTCACCAGTTTCTGTGGTCACGGCCCAAAATACCCCCGGTCCCCCCCCCCCTTCCCACACACAAAAAAACAACAACAACAACAACAAACAAAAAACACAGAGAAATGTAAGACTTTAATGTTTATTTTTTATATTTTTTTTTTAAGACAAACAACATTAAAGTTTTACATTTCTCAGTGTTTTATTTTTTTCGTTCTTTTACTCGTTTTTGAATGGAACTTGTTCCCACTTCTAGAAATATCTTGTTGTTTTCTTAGCTTTAATTCGATTGAGTTTCAACAATTGTATGCTTGGTTTATTTTCTGTGCACTGGTGGGCGAGGAATTTCTTAGGTGGTATAAAAAGAAAAACTTTAACATTTCTTTGCATCGTGCTAGGGTTGTCTTGTTTATTTATTATTTTTTTCAATGTTAATATCTCAATAAATTATTTAGAGAAACAAAATTAAATTATCTTATTAATGGAACATGCGTTCATTTTCATTCTTTTTATATTAAGAAGGTTTCCGCTGGTTGACAAGTTATATCCTCGCTTACAATGAATTTACAGACAATTCTTTTTGCGAGTCTAATAAGTGTAGCTATTTATAGTTATTTATAGAAATTAAAATACATCATACTAGATGCTGCTTATATTATAGTTGCATGTAAAGGTAGATTAGATGTGAGTAGTCCTACAGTGAGGAAGCTTATAGTGAATGGAAGGAGAATGGGAATGACACTACATTGACACTACTTAATTTAATAGTTTGTTTAGGCCTATTAGCAACAATAAATTATTCTCTTTGGCATGGAAATATACAAGTGTAGACATAGTAATACGGTAATATGCTTACCCATCTGCATATCACAGTAGTCCCTATAAGCTTAGGCCTATTGTTAAAATTAACAAAAAAAGTGATTATATATAGGCCTATATGTACGCATGTCTAAGTGTCGCGTGTTTAAATGTCACGTGTTTAAAATGTCATGGAACGGTTTCGTTGACAATTTTTTTTATTGCATTTTTTTTAACTAGAGTCTATATTTAGTGGAAAGATTTTTGGTGATGGATCATACCATTCTTTTTTTTTTAAAGCGTGCTGCAAGTAATTTATTAGAGTATTGAAGCCCAATGGTTTTGCTAATTAACATGGAACCAAATAGAGACAGATAGACACCAGATATAGGCCTAAGATCCATAAAAGCACGCTTTATTGGCCCAGGCCAACCTTATGACAAGATTTAAATATTGGCCTAATGTTGTGCCAATATAGTTTGCTGTTAGCACTGTTAGGGAATTAATTTTAACATTGACTTTAAAAAACCTGTTGTAGCACACTGCCAGAATCAAAGTTCAGTTTAACTCGAATCAGGATTCTATTAGCCTTTGAAGGACAATATTAATTAAAAATAGAATCAATTAGGCCTACACCTACACACACACTTTTTTTTTTTTTGGTTTTGATGGAATTATTTTAAAGAAATAATGTTGGATTCGCACAAAACAATTCTTGAAATGGCTTGCTAACACTATTTAGTCTTAGATATTTTTTTTATTTTTTTTCCAAATACCAACTATAATGGCTTGCGATAAAAACAATATCAAACCAAATGTTAAGTTACAGTTA
This sequence comes from Anisus vortex, assembly GCA_949126835.1. NCBI lineage: Eukaryota > Metazoa > Mollusca > Gastropoda > Planorbidae > Anisus > Anisus vortex. The sequence goes on from OX421504.1 coordinate 31,002,374, forward strand.
TGAAAAAGGATTAGGCCTATACTTTGCGACTTTGCCTATCCTATAGGGCCTAGTCTATGCCGGTGAGGCGACCCAGCTCAAAAGATAAAATGTTATTGCTGCTTCTTATTTTTAAAGTATAGGAAGCTTCTTTGAGAGGTTATTTGTTTTAATAGGATGATATATTTTCCCACTGAGCTCTCTCTATATATATGGAGTGCTCAAGCAAGTAAAATGTCGCAGAAAATGCGGACTTCTAAATAAAGTGCACTTCCGTAATCAGCACTGTGAGTTAAATATAATTGTAGTTGTTAAACCGAACACAATCTATGTTCTTACCTAACCGAATCGAACCCAAACTGTGGTTCATACCGGACCTACCAAACCGAACCCGAACTAGGATTTTAACAAAACCCAACCCGAAAAAAAGCATTTATAATAAAGGGTTTATAGGAAAAATTGTGTTTAATTAATTTGTTTGTACATTAAAAGTTAAACAGCGAAAAAAAAAGAGCGTTAGGAAGTTTGGCTAAATTAATGCACTGATCTATAACATTTTATAGATCAGTGAAATTAATGGAATCTTAAAAATGTGGGGCTTTCGAATCGTGACACTATTTTAAATAATTATAATGCCTTGTCTTAAATTAATAACTTAGACTTAGCCTGACTACTATATTAATATAAGGCTTATGAATTGGCATATCTATAACTATATGACGGTCTTAATATTTATAGAAAAGTGGCTATTAAACGATTGAGCCGATTGCATGAAATAATAAAAAGTTATTAAAAAAAAGTTATTTATTACAATTACGAGGAAGGCCGCGGAAGGTAGGCTATTTTAAAATTTTACTATTTAAATTATTTACTACTAGCAGATATGTGCCCGATTCTTCGAACGGTCTTTGTATAAACTATGCTTGGCACATTATTCATTATTGTTCTTTTTTTTTTTTTATGTTTTTTTTTTGCAATATATATAAATATAGCCTACATTAAAAGTTTAAGTAGTAGGCCTAGGCCTAGATCTAGATGATATTCTAGTCAGTTAATTATGAGTTAAAGTCAGTCTAGTCTAGAGTCTAGACTCTAGACTAGACAGTAGACTCTCTAGACTCGAGTCTAGACATCTTTGTTTTTTGTTGTTTTTTTGTGGTCAGTAAAATCATGTGTTGTTTTTTTTTGCAGACTTTAACTTTAATATACACCAGTATAATATTCAATATACTAAAAACTAAAAAAAAGGAAAAATAAATAAGAATCAATTTTTTTTTATTCCTTGGTCAAAGTATGACCACTGTGATCTAACGGTGAGCGTTTACTGGGTAGGCCTAATTAAACTCTTTCTGTAGCCTAAAACAGAACTCACTACAAGTCATTTCGACAGCACTTTTTAAATTTAAAAATGATTGTTTGCTATATTTTTTGTGTGTCAAAGATTAAGTTAAGTCGTAGATCTATGTCGTTGTTTTTTGATATTTGGTATTCATTTATTTATTGTTGCTTTGAAAGCAAACTTAGAATTACATTTTAAATTCAACATGAAAAACAATAACAAATGAAACCCATATGAAACAAAGAAGAAACATTGTTTTTTATGTTTGTCAAATAATGTCCAATATAATCGCATAATGATCATTTAAATACACTTTAACTACCCATGCAGTTAAAATAAAATTACCCGCTACAAAGTTACTACCCATGCAGTTATAATGAGATTGCTTGCTACAAAGTTAATAAATACGGCAAATTAAACCTATCCCGCTACAAAGTTACTACCCATGCAGTTATGAGATTGCCCGCTAAAAGTTTTATAAGATATATACGACACGAATTGAATTGAAATTTTGTCAACGATAATTGATAAATTTCTCACTACAAAGTAAAATTAAGTCGTTTACGACACGCAGGCAATTAAAACATGAATGAAAATTCCACTTTTAAATCACAAAATTCATACACAAAGTTTGATGACGTCAATCTAAACTTGAATGAAATTTTTTTCCCTCCATAAAATTCCATGCACAAAGTTTGATGACGTCATTCTGAAAATAATCTCAATGCCATCCTTTTTTTTCATTTTGTGAAGACAAACTATATAAATTTTATAATGGCGAATTCAACGTGAATCAAATCTTTTCTTTTTATGCTAATTTTTTACCAAAATTTTGACCGAAATTAGCACTGCGGTCATTAAAAAAAATGTAGCAAGTTTCACGTTATTCTGTCCAGTATTTAAAAAGATTATGCGACATGTACATGAGCCCAAGTCAAAAGGTCGTACCTCAAAACTGATATTTTTAAAATCGCTATTAAAGGGTCAAAATGCAATGAAATAGTTAAAACTTGGACTTAGTTCACACCAAACATGGACAACAAGATAGCATGAGGTAGCATTTTGACCTAGGTTGATTAAAATATGCCTCAAAACTCATTTTTGATGAGAATGTTACGGTTTTTGCTGGTGACTCTAAGTGACTAATTACATGCAATTTTTCTAGACTTTATTTCAATAACCTAGGAACTTTATATGTATCTCAAACTCATTTGGTGAATACAAGAAGCCCTTAAATAACTATTTGCCACAAAGTTTGCTCAAATTGATGCAGGGATAATTTTTTTACAAGGGTTTAAAAAAAAGAGCGTTGCTTAGGACAGTTGTTGTCATTTCAAGTGACTGGAGTTTATGCTCCTAAACCCCCTCTTTTGCAACTCCTATGCTTGTAATACTCTTGAATATCATAAATATAGGCTATGGAGATATGTGTGTTAAATTCTTGAAGAAATCCATCAAGAATTAGTATGTTTTTTTCTGACGTCAATTTTTTGTTGTCATTTGTCCTAAGTGACACCAAGATGTCTATAGCAGCCATTTCTTTTGTTTCGCGTTTTTCGTCACTGTGTCTTTTCCAGTGTGTAACTTATCTTCCCACTACCGGTATTCAAATCATGTGTAGGAAGGTTCAGACAATACTTAAGTGCATTTTTACACCTCTCTGTGAATATGAAATTTTTTATCTTGAAAGAGCACCTTTTGACTTGGGCTCACATACATACATACATAGACCTTTTGAGATTTATATATATACTAGCAGGTATGTGCCCCGTCCTCCGAACCGGCTAAAAGTAATGTTTACATACACTCTAACTACTCAAGCAGTTATAATGAGATTGCCCGCAACAACTACAAATTTTATATTTTGTCTACAACACGAATTTAAACAATAGGAATTTGTTATTTGCCCGCTACAAAAAATTACCCTTTAAAACCATTACCTATTATAACAATTTAATAATTGTCTGCTATAAATTACTACGCAAATTAAAACGTGAATATATTTTGTTCTATTCATTCATAAAGTACATTAGCAAACATTGAAACAAAGTTAATTTAAAATGAATACGCAAAGTTTGATGACATCATTAAAAAAAAGACAGATAGCTATCTCTGCGCTAAGTTTGACGACGCAATACAGAAATAATCTCTGCGCGTCCTTATTTCTTATTTATTTTAGTGCGATCGATCGAATAATGATAAAAAGTTGAAACTGAATTTTTAACATGAAACCAAAATGTGTCTTTTTATTTGCGTTTTTTGACCAAACTGACCACTGTGATCATTAAAAAAATGTTAAAACCTTGACAGTGTCCACCGCAGTAACGCAAAGAATATTTGTAGCAATTTTCACGTCATTCTGTCCAGTATTAAAAAAGATTATGCGACATGTACATATTCACATACATACATACATACATACATACCCACACTTTTGAGATTTATATATATATATGATGATATATATGATTACTATTACTAGATTACTGTCTCTTATTAATTACTACTTTACTATTAGTATTGGATTGGGTATTGACGATTGTCACTTTTGATATAAAGTATATACTAAGTATACTTTAGGCCTATATTATCTATTATAATATAATTATAATTTAAATTAATTTAAATTATAATTTAAATTATTAATTAGTATTAAATTAGGCCCTATAGTTATAGAGTTATAAGTAATAGGAATTATATTAGACAGATAGTAAGTATATAAGATAAGTTATAAATTGTTATAAATATAAATACTATATTATTATTATAAATTATATAAACTTTATTCTGTAGCCTATAGATATAGCAGATAGCAATAACAATGCTGTAATAATTTTAATGCTTAGTTAAAAATAGTCATGTTCGTTTTAAAGGGGTGTTCGCAATAACGTATGTGATTTTTCGTCGTAGCAAACACTTTTTTATGTTGAAGTGGGTATCTGAAAAATTACAAAAATAGACATCAATGGGAATATTACTAGATTATAAGATCTGCTTTGGCGGCTGGTTAGCAAAGTCGACAGCGAGCTCAACTCCAAAGCGCCGCATCAGGGGCTCGACCCTCGGTGCAGCCAGCTATAAATCCACCGCGGACTTGGAGAGGAGATGGGCCAAGTCTTACCAAGCCCAAGAGAGCTCCCCCCAACGACCGCCAAGGTTAAGGGACTACGAAAAAAAAAAGATCTGCTTTACTTAGATCTATATCTAGTCTAGATCTAAATATCTATAGTCTAGTCTAGCCTACTTTTTAATCTGTCAAAACATTTTTTGAAGTTAGTCTTCAACAGGGTCCCGTGGCCTCCTAAAGGGCCTGAAAACTTCCTGAAATTTCAAAAAAGTGCACAAACTCTGAAAACCTCCTGAAATCTGAAATAAATCTCCTAAAATGCCCTGAAAAATTGAGCGGACACTGATTTTTTTCTTTCTCCAACACTAGTTTAACAGCCCCACCTCCTGTGTGTTATGCTACACCAAGCCTCTTCCTTCTCGCTTTGTGGCGGTAAAAATGGTATACATACAGCCTTTCCTCCCCCACAATTTGGTGTCTTCTTGATTAGATAAAGTGCCTATTTTTGCAATCAATATTGAAAATGTCTACTTACGCTATGCATGCGCCTGCTAGTCTAGTAATGTAGAAGCATTCAATGCTGTTAAAAATGGAATCATCAATGATGATGATCAATGAATAACATCTTTTGTAAAATGATGTTGGCTTGTATCTTTTCACTATACTCCTGTAGGTCTACATTTTTGTTTTTTCCATATTTGTCAATGTATTTTTAAACTCTCCTTCAACTTTTGTTTTCCTCCTAGAAAGCTATGAAAAATCTTTCATTTACTTTAGTGCAGGGACCCTGTCCAATCCAACAGAAGCTTTTGGCTCTGTTAATTCCACCTTAAATATTATGGTTCAGAATTTCTTTACTGGACTTATGATGAATGTTAAAGTGTAATTTATTTAAAGAATGTATTTTGTATTTTTATAGGGAATCTCCACATAAATGAGAAGGAAAAGAACAATGGATTGTGGTTGACATTTCAAGAGCTACAGATTAAACAACTTGTCACTCTAGTGATCAACACAGTTCCTTAATTCACTTGGTAATGCCAAATGTGATTGAACAACACAATTCCTTAATTCACTTGGTAATGCCAAATGTGATTGAATAACACAGTTCCTTAATTCATTTGGTAATGCCAAATGTGATGTGACACTAAAGTAAAGCCTTGAAGCACACTTCTGAACAATGCAGTCACCTGGAAGGACCTTTACATGTTTGAATTGTAATGAGAAATTTTGTGTCTTAAGTTTTTTAGAATACCACCTGTGGAATCATGCAGGTGAAAAACCATTTAAATGTGGTATATGTAGTACTGAATTTTCTTGGAGTGTACGCTTAAAAGAACATCAAAAGTGTCATTTAGAAGAACTCCCCTTTCACTGTTTGATCTGTAACAAGAGATATTTTTCCATAAGATTTTTAAAAAGTCATTTATGGAGTCATTCAGGTGATAAACCATATAAATGTGACACATGTGGTAACTTACTTTCTTCAAAAAAAACCTTAAAACTACACCAAAGGGTTCATTTAGGACTAAGGCCTTATAAATGTGACATATGTAGTAAAGAATTTTCATATAGTGCAAACCTAACACTACACCAAAGAATTCATTCAGGATTAAAGCCTTTTAAATGTGACATATGTAGTAAAGAATTTGCTAAAAGTGGAACACTTAAAGAGCACCAAAGAATTCATTCAGGATTAAAGCCTTTTAAATGTGACATATGCAGTAAAGAATTTACTAACAGTGCTGACTTAAAAAAACACCAAAGAATTCATTCAGGATTAAAGCCTTTTAAATGTGACATATGTAGTAAAGAATTCACTCAAAGTGGAACACTTAAAGGGCACCAAAGAATTCATTCAGGATTAAAGCCTTTTAAATGTGACATATGCAGTAAAGAATTTGCTCAAAGTGGAAGCTTGAGGCTACATACAAGAATTCATTCAGGATTAAAGCCTTTTAAATGTGAAATATGTAGTAAAGAATTTGCTCATAGTGGAAATCTAACACTACACCAAAGAATTCATTCAGGATTAAAGCCTTTTAAATGTGACATATGTAGTAAAGCATTTACTCAAAGTGGAAGCTTAAGGCTACACCAAAGAATACATTCAGGATTAAAGGCTTTTAAATGCGACATATGTGGTAAAGAATTCGCTCAAAGTGGAACACTTAAAGAGCACCAAAGAATTCATTCGGGATTGAAGCCTTTTCAATGTGACATATGTAGTAAAGAATTTAATAACAATGGAGACTTAAAAAAACACCAAAGAATTCATTCAGGATTAAAGACTTTTAAATGTGACATATGTAGTAAAGAATTTTCTCATAGTACAAACCTAACACGACACCAAAGAATTCATTCAGGATTAAAGACTTTTAAATGTGACATGTGCAGTAAAAAAATTTCTCAAAAGAATTGCTTAAAAAGACACCTTAGATTTCATTTAGGATTAAAAATGTGACATGTGTAGTAAAGAATATTCCAGAAAGGATAAATCAAAGTTGTAATCACTAACATCAAAGAATTTATTCAAAGTTAAAGTCTTATGTCGGTAAATGATAAATGTGACATGTGTTTAAAAAAAAAATTATCCAAGGAAATACTTCAACGAACACCAGAGACCTTTTAAATGAGACATTTGTAATGAGGTATTCTAGAAGTATTCCAGAAGGGATAACTTTAAAAATCCATGAAATAATCAATTCAGGATGAAAACCTCCTGGTTCAGGAGCTATCTTCAGAATCGCTACCAGACCGTCATCACTGAGTCCTTATCCTCCCAACCTGTCCCGGTCCCCTATGGTGTGCCACAGAGTCCGTACTCGACCCAGTTCTTTTCACCCTGTACAGAGCTTTGAATGACGACTATTTAAATGGTAACCCATTCCCTGCCCAAAAGCCACTCTAGAAGAAATAAGACTTAAATTAGTTTTTGTTATGTTCTTAAACTTTTGGATGCTAAATGTGTTGCTTTTTTTTTGTTGTCAGCTTTTATTTTACAATATATTATCTATATATATATATAAAGTAGTCTGTTTTGTTTAACCAATCAAATTGGTTTATTTAAAGACACATGACCTTATTGTCTCATATATTACTTTTAATGTCTTATGTTTTATTGTTGATGGGTCCCATACAGAAGTTGCATATTCTAGTAAAGGTCTTAATGTGGCTTTATGCGTAAAGAAAGGAGATATCGTGTAATTATCTTTTCAGTTATTCTTATTTCTGTCTCGGGTAGTAGCTAGTCGATCAACTATCCACACTATCTGCCTATAGTATATACCATTACCACATATTATACATAATATAGCCCGCGGACTTTGTGACTTAGTTTTCCTCTGCAATTATCTTATCAGTTATTCTTATTTCTGTCTCGGGTAGTAGCTAGTCGATCAACTATCCACACTATCTGCCTATAGTATATACCATTACAACATATTATACATAATATAGCCCGCGGACTTTGTGACTTAGTTTTCCTCTGCTTTATGTGTAATGTATGGGGCACTGTGACCGAGCGGCAGTGTGTTCGTTCGGCTGGCGTACCGAAGCTCCTGGGTTCGAATCCTAATGAAGGCTAAGATTTTTTTTCCAGGGTCTTGTGGGTGTCACTAAGTCTACCCTGATGGGTGCCTGACTTTAGTTGGAGTTAAGTAAAGGCGACTGGGCATTGTGCTGGCCACACGATCCCCTAGTATGCCGTGGCCACAGAAACTGTGGATGCTGCTTCACCGGTCCTATGGATCAAGTTGATCCGATGGGATACTTTACTTACTTATGTGTAATTGCTACAAATAAAAAACGAATACTATCAATCTAAATCTAAAGACGAAAAGCAAAAAGTTACATTAATTAGGCTAAATTTAAAACAAATTATATAGGCCTATGGTTATATTTATTATTATTAGCATAAATAAGGACAATTTTCTAATGTATTATAATTAAAAAATAATATATTCAATTGAAGATAACATAATTTCTTGCTCAATACGATCAATTATATAAATCTATAGGCCTACGCTATTTTATTTTGTAAGAGTTTTGTAGATTGCGGGAGTAGAGTCGGGGTTATGAGAAATCTGTTGTTTTTTTTAACTCAGAACAAAGATCTTTTTTTTTTTTTCAAATAAGGAAATATCTGCCATCATTAATTCATAGACCATCTGGCATTCGTTGGCCGAAGATTAACGGAAACAGACTCCATATGATGGAATAATATATTTACGAACCCTGGTCGATTGCCTTGCACAAAAAATCAACAAACCACTGAAAATAAAGCAGACGGAAAATATCTCAGTTTAAAAAAATGGATGAAAGACGATTTAGAACTGACAGATTCAGAAAGAACCCGCCATTAAGATAATCAATTCTAATATATATCCCTTATTGTCATAGAATAGCTTGCTGTTTGAAATATGAACGTGAACTCCTTAAGTTTAGCTTTCTAAAATGATTTCTTGTCACAAATTGTTTGTGCTTATTGGTTAAATGTTTATTTCTGGTTGTCTGATGTTCATATGTTGGCCTCTAAATTATCTATTGAGAATTTTTCCGAATGTGTAAGCGCTGTTTGATAAGAGTCTGCATTTTCCACACATTTCTATGCTTTACTTTAAGTTTAAGTGATTGAGAACTCAATGTATATTTACTTCCTACTTGGCGGACAGGACTCTATCTCATCTGTGGCGTACCTCAAGGATCAGTTTTAGGGCCTATCCTTTTTGCTGTTTACACTAGCCAGCTTGGCAGAATAATTGATAGCCAAGGATTATCTCGCAAACTATATGCGGATGATACCCAGCTGTACAAAAGCTTCCATCCTGATCATAATGCTTGTGCTGCCGCTGTTAATGGAGTGGAAGACTGCTGTCTAGCGGTGAAAGCGTGGATGACTGCCAACAAACTAAATGACGACAAGACTGAGGCAATTCTGTGCGGTTCAAACTTCAATCTTAGGAAAGTCGATATTCCATCTACCGTTATTAAAGTAGGGGCCTCTGATATCTTTTTGTCCAACAGTGTCAGAGACCTGGGCTTTATCATTGACAGTAAATTAACAATGGGTCCACACATCAGTACTGTGGTTAGGCATGCTCCTTCCATCTTCGTGCCCTGGGTCAGCTGCGACCTCTGATTAATAAAAAAAACAGCCAATGCTTTTGCTGTTGCAACAATACAGTCAAGACTAGACTATTGTAACAGTTGCCTGTGGGGTTTACCCCAGAAACAACTGGATAGACTTCAGAAAGTTCAAAATACTGCAGCACGCATTGTGTCACGAGTAAAGAAGCATGACCATATCACTCCAATTCTCAAAGAGCTCCACTGGCTCCCTGTGACGAAGCGCATCGATCATAATTTAAGATTAAGATTATGTCCCTTACCTATGGATGCGTGGAAGGCACAGCACCTGCATATCTCAAAGAGCTTATACCGAAGCATGTCCCGTGAAGGATGATGCGATCTTCAACACAATCTCTCCTGGAAATTCCAGGTTTGGAAGGTCACAGAAAAAAGACTCTTGGTGTACGCTCGTTTGAATCTGTGGCGCCTACACTGTGGAATGGCTTACCTGAGACACTGAAAAACTCGTTGTCAAAAAAAAGCATTCAAGAAGAATTTGAAGACTTTTCTTTTTAACTAAGCTGATGAAGTACACATCCATCAGCAAAATACTTGTTTAAAACTATTTTAAAATGTTATTGTCGTTTCGTGCCTCCATCGGCCGAAACCTTGTTTAAAACTATTTTAGAATGTTATTGTCGTTTCGTTTTTGTGAGCGCGCTGAGCATGCTTGCATTAGCATGGAGTGAGGCGCGATATAAATGACCAATTATTATTATTATTATATATAGTTCAGTGTTTTTTTTATTTTTAGGCCAGATAATCTCTCTTTGTGTTTGCCTTTTTTGTTTCGATATATTTTGTAATTATTTTTTTTAAATCCTTAATATTAACTACGCTTTTGTAGGCTATGCATGCTACCGGACCTTCGAATAGCTGATTAACGCACTTCCCGTTATTGTTTCAAGTTGAAACTTGGCACATAGACGCTAAGCCCATGACAACACATTATATAATAAATTTTCAGTCCCCTCACCACAACCCACCCAAATAAGTTGTAACTTTTTTTTCATTTCGCTTTATGTTGGGCTTTAAAAAAATTCTTATTGAACGCAGTCGAATGCCTTTTTTCCCCTCCTTTTTAAAAATTCTGTATTGATTTAATAATTTTATCTGTGAAATTCTAATTAGCACTTTTTTTTTAAATACATTTCGTTCTTTGTGGGTGGCAAAAAGTGAAATCTTCGAAATTGGCATAGGCCTATGTATAACAATAATACATAAAAAGGATTTAGACATAACATTTTGTCTCTATGGAACAGCTTGCCTCAGACATTGAGAGAATCTGAGACAATAGAGTCTTAAAAAAAAAAGCCTTTAAAGACCTTTCTCTTTGGCTAGTGGCTGTGTGCCTTACATAGGCATAGTACTAATACAACTGCCACTGCCATTTACACCTAGAGTGCATTTATCATGCTAAATTTAAAAGCATGGATAGAAGCGCTTTAAAAATTAACATTTGTATTACCGGTATTCTTTGTTTTATTGTTTTTATAATTTCATGCTTTTGTTTTTAGCAAAGACTATAATAAGAAGGAACGCTTGCTTTAATATTTCTGCTATTTGATGACTTCTTTTCGGAATTCCCGATTCCCTTTTGCACTGTGCACGTCCGTTTTATTTAAGCGCTATAATATTTTAATATATTTAATATATTTTTTCTCAATGAAAAATTAAAATATATATACAGCCTATATAGCGTTCTCATTGGGCGTGGCTTAGGTTTTTAATGACGTATTTGTGTAAATATAAGAACCCACTTGAGGTACAAATGTAACGTGGTGAAAGTGAAGTTTAATCTTTATCATGCGAAATTCACATCTGAATATTGGCTATCCTACTGAAAAATAAGGAGGTAAATAGTAGTACTGTAGATTAATTTATTAATGTGATTAGGCTAGGGCCTGCTAGACCTATTTACACTTTCAATTTCACTTTATAGGCCTACACTTTTAATGTTTCGTAGGCTAGGCTACGATGTCAAGTGATAGTGTTGGTGAATAGGCTATCTAGTCAAGTCACTAATAGGCTCACATCATCTATGTCTATGATAATAATAAAATAGCCTATTTTATTTAACATACATAATACAGCTTAAATCTTAATAAGACTTAAAACACAACACATCATTTTAAAAAAGCTCGAGCCTATATGAAACTTTATTAATACAGCGGCCATTATTACTTGTTACTTGTACACCATTACAGAAAGTAAACACAAATAACGTACTTTTTGTCACGTGATTGCAAACGCCCTATACAGCGAGAACATTTAGGCAAACGTAGGAGCGTAGAAATCATGACGGCCTTATTGGATGCGAACGGAAAAGTGCAAGCGGTCCATCTTATTATGGTCTTTGTTTTAAGTTGTTGTTTTTTTCAACGGTCTATATTTTCTTTGTGTTATTTGTTCTACTTGTTAATAAACAGAAATAACGTAAAAACAAAACTTAAAGTCTGTGTGTGAATGTGTGTGGACAAGTTTGTATAATGTTTTGTATGTGTGGATCATTATCCATCTGTGTGTATTGTTACTCGCTGTCTAGGGTGGGTAGTTTATCACAATTACTTTTTGGTATAGCCTACTTGAATAATCCTTAAATCTCGCCCAAACTTTCTTTCATCGCAAGCAATTTAAAAACGACTTCAAGAATAATTACTAACAAAACTTTCAATTCAACATAACACATAACATCGAAGCTCAACACAACAATAATAACACGATTTATGAAGAACACAAGACGCAGCCTAACCAGTCTCTCAATACACTCTACTCTCTAAAATAACTACATGCCGCATGGTCCGGAAACTCCCCTCCCCCCAGTGCTCGCTCCTGCCAAACGGACAAAGGTCACCCAGGGTCATTATCTTATACATTTCATTTAAAGAATGTGACCATCAGTTACAAAGGAAGGTAATCACAACTAGAAAAAAACACAAGGGAGTTAATTCTAAACTCATACATCGCACTAAGTATATAATGCGTGTGTGTGTAAACTAAACCGCTAAAGCTATCAGAAACCAGGAAGGTGGAAATCTTGCGAATAATATGAAAACAAAAAAGGATGAGCACCCGGTGGGTGGAATTCCGTCCAACCTGTGACCCCCTCCCCTCCACTGCTCGCTCCTTCTCCTTCCATCAGCCAATGCTTTGCTTTGCGCATGCGTCTGTGGTAGCCGGTGTGAGGTATCGGTCATCGATGCACTTAATCACTTAAAAAAGAGTTGTCTGCCCCTTGTGTTGAAGATTAAACTTCAGACTTTGGAACTTGTTCATCCCATGATTTACGTTTGCTGTATGTTTGTCCTGTTAATAAAAACATCTAGAACAATTAGAATAGAGACACATCTAGAAATAACTTTTTAAAATACATATATTTATACTTTTCTTTTATTAATGTTGAATAGATGAAGCATGGCGGCCCCAGCGCGTTTGGCTGTCGCATCGAATGTACCGGGTTCGAATCTTGGTGAAGGCTGTTTTTTTTCCCCGTGCTTGGAGGGTGTCCCTGAGTCTAGCCAGCTCTGATAGGCACCTAACGTTGTGCTGGCCACACAATCCCATAACAACAATTTACCAATAAGAAACGCAAATAAGAATCATCTATTTGATTCGAGGCTTAACATTGAGGACTTAATCACACACAAATCTACCACTGCACAAACAGTAGTTAATCTCTACTCCAATATGTGTATCTATAGGCAAATAATGCATACGGGCTCGAGGTTATAGGAAAAATATTTTATTGATGACGTCATGAAAATGGAATTGTTTTTTTCCCCGGCTCAGCGTTTATAAGCTTGCACGACACAGCTCGAATTAAAAGCTAAAAAATATGAGTACATGTTAATGAAAAACTGAATGAATTAAGAAAATGTTTTTTTTTTAAATTTTATATCGGTAATTGAAGTTGTGTGTTTAAATGTGTTTATAACACAAGATGTTGCGTTTATTTTCGTTTATATCCATTGCAATCTGACCCATGTTTGGTAAGCGATGTAGGCATGATGTTAAACACCCGACCCACGGGCCCGCATGCCCCAGATGTGCTTGTGAAAACTGAATGTACGGCGCACAAATCTAACAAGCAGACACATATCTAACAAGCAGACGTGCGAAAACATGAAAAAAACAACAACATGGAAAGCAAATTCCTTATTCAATTGTACGATGACAACAAATTATGTTTCAATTGTCCAAGTGAGATGCCCTGAAATTATGTTTAAAATAAATTAAAATTACCTCTACCTCGCGACCCAGTTATAATTTGTATGCTTCTACTTCGTGACCCATTAACACTTAATGGCTAGTATAGTATCTGTATAAATGGTGTAAATATTTTCATCGGATTCCACTATACTCAATAGCTGTAGCTAAAATCGGGTTCTTACCTAGTTTTTCATAACTGTCTACTTCTTTCTGTTTTTTTTAGCCGTTAATTTTGTTATCGTGGCCCTGTACCGGGAATGGAACCCGGTGTTTAGGAAACGCTGGTCTAGGGGGGGGGGGGGGTCAAAGGTTATGTTAATTTAGACATTAGATAATCTTCCAGAGCAGCCAAAGTCAATAGATATGTTACAAAAACATTGTGGGGTTCTCGGCGTCGGGCAAGAAGAGAAATCTAAGCTTCTCAGATTATATAGACTCTATTTCATTCAAAGATAGTTTTATTTCTATTTATGCAAGTCTAGTCCAGCGAATTTATCGATAGTTTTAGTATTGTTACATCGATGGTGGAGATCAAATTGGTTACCCTAAAAACTTTATTGTTTATTGCATGGATCTTTTAGATCAAAATGGTATAAGTATAAAGTGTTATAACTTTTGGGTTTAGAGAACTGAAAAGCAAACCACCATAGATCAGTTATAGTGTAGGCCATAGTCTATAAGCAGTTTATTATTACTGTATATATGTGTAAAGTAAAGTACCATTCGGTACCAAATTAATCATTGGGCCGGTGAAGTAGAGTTCACCATTTTCTGTGGCCACGCATACAAGATGATTGTGTGGCCAGCACAATGCACAGCCGCCTTTACTTTGCCCCAACTAAGGTCAGGTACCCGTCAGAGCTGGGTAGACTGAGGAACATCCTCAATTCCCAGGAAAAAATCCTAGCCTTCACGAGGATTCGAACACAAAACCTATTCGGTATGCCAGTCGAACGCGCTGCCGCTCGGCCACTGTGTTCAATGTATAAATTGTGCGCGCGCATGTCTATTTTTAGAAGAATATTTCTGTGCTTGAGTACAAAAAACATTTTATATTGTTTAAAACATACTGAAAGACAAAACATCTGTAATCAATAATCAAGACAAATTTCCATTTGTTTGGACCAATAAAGAATAAATCTTATCCTATCTTATCTTATAGAGGTGTAGCGCAGTATTATCACTTGTCGTACCTCAAATCTTATAACTAAAATTATTATTATTAGTAGGGGTGGGCCAGGGAGTGATTTATTATGCGACATTGATAGACGCTTCCACACATATCATTTACATACAGAGAGAGAGAGGGGGTGGTGGGGGTAGATGGAAATATATAATGATATATAGAGGGTGGAATATCGTTAGAGATAAAGATACTTGGATAGATATATGGGTTGGTGAATGAATATATGGTTAGATAGATATCTGGGTAGATGAATTGATATATAGATAGATGGGTGTAGGCCTAATAGCCTTCAAGTACAAGCAGGGCCGGCTCTAGGGTTTTTGGCGCCCTAGGTGAAAACAAAGTCTTAAGGTCAGGAATGTTGTACGAAAATCTAAAGATACCAGATACTTTATTTAACTGGGAAAATCTTTCTTTCATTGCAAATGCAGCTGTATCTAAAGCAGCAACATAAAAAGTGTATCTTGAAACTTTCTGAGGGGTCACCTGCAATATTTTCTTATTCATCTGTTGATTCGTAAACAACCATGTTCTTCTTTTTTTGAATTCGGACCTTCTCTTTCTCAAATACTTGTTCTGTTTCATGCAAATTCTAATGCTACTTCATTAGCATCAACCATATCTCTATTGAACTCTAAACTACTTCTAGCGGTAACCAAAAACTCTTCGTCTTTTTTTTTCAAGTGACTAACTGCTCTCTGGAGACTCAAGTCCTTTTCTTGCAGTATCTTATTAGTTATGTTTACTTGAAACAAAATGTTGTTCCTTGTGACAAGTGCAACAATAAATTTGAAGTCTGAGATATTTTTAAGTAACCCAAGTGCTTCTACCTTCGCAATACTGCCACTAGACCCATTTAGTATCTTCAGAAATCTCTTCCAAAGCATTACAAACATGAGATAACTGGTACTGCAGAGGTGTTAGTGCATCAATTCGACTGGGACATCTTGTGCCGTTTAGGCATATGTGATTTAATGTACTCGTTTTCGTAACTAACAATCTGAAAATGCACAAAAACAACAACTGCACTGCCAATGCAAATAACTCGTACGATTCACGAAAGGGCTTGAATGTCACGGTCACGTCACTTCACTATGTTATTCCGCCGCCTCATCGCGTCCAGAGTGTGGCCAGGGGAAGTGAAGGGTTGCCTTTTTTTGTACTCCGCTACACACAGCGAGGTTGCCAAACTAGGTACTGTTAGGGCATACTTTCCTATTTTCTAAGACAACTTAAATAAAATACCCTTCGCCTTTCATTACTTAGTAATCCATCTGCTTATGCTAGTAGGGCGCAGAAGCACTAAACTTTAATATAGTTTATATTTTTAAATCCCCAAATAAAAAAAACTCATCAATTTTGCGCCCCCAAAAATTTTGCACCCTAGGCAGCCGCCTAGTTCGCCTATATGGATGAGCCGGCCCTGAGTACAAGGTAGGCCTATATTTAGTCGTTGTTGTACCGAACCGAACACAGATTTATTTATTTTTTAATGTTCTTACCTAACCGAATCGAACCCAAACTGTGGGTCATACCAGACCTACCGAACTGAACCCGAACTAGGATCCTAATAAAACCCAACCCGAAAAGCATTTATAATAAAGGATTTATAGGAACAAATCTTCTTTAATCTTCAATAATCTTCTGTGTAGAAGGAGCGTCTGTAATGTATACGATAAGAAATGTGTTTAATTAATTTGTTTGTACATTAAAAGTTAAACGGCGAAGAAAAGAAAGAGCGGTAGGAAGTTTGGCTAATAATCACTAAATGGAATCTGAACGGTAAAACGTTGGGGCCTTAGTGACACTATTTTTTAAAAAAAATCATAATGCCTTGTTTTAAATTATTAACTTAGACTTAGTTTGACTATTATATTATATTAATGTAAGGCTTATGAATTGGCATATCTATATGACGGTCTTAATATTTATTAAAAAAGTGGCGATTAACCGATTGAGCCGATTGCTTGAATGCTTGAAATATAATTATAAATAATTTTAATTTTAATAGGCCTAATCCTAATTAAAAAGTTATAGGCTATGCTATATACTTATAATACTTATATAGTATAATATAGTCTAGAACTTATAGATAGCCAAGGCGGCAAGCGTCGAAGGTAGGCTTTAAAAATACTATTTTAAACTATTTACTATTACTGATTAATTTATTACTGTCTATTAAATTACCACTTTACTATTACTACTATTAGTCATTAGTATTGGATTGGCTATTGATGATTGTCATTATTGAATTGATATAAAGTAGGCCTAACTATAATCCTATATACTATATATAAAATAAATATATATTATAATATATACTATAAGCCTATAATAGGGCCTATTATATAGTATTATAGTCTAGGTTTACTTAAAATATTTATTATTTATTACATAGCCTAGTATAATATAGTAGGAGGCCTATATCTTTTCAAGACTAAATCTAGACTCTGGACCAGGGCCACGGATGAGCGTAGGACGCAATTATAATTATAATCTTCTTTATAATTAGGCCTATAGAAGGAACATATCTGTAATGTATAAGATAAGATATAGCCAACATCTAATAGGCTACCAAGTAAGAGTATAGGCCTACTTTATATTATTTCTATTATTTATTCAAAGTGGATAATCGGATAGAATTTTAGTGATAAATAGTTAGTTTCGGTTAGGTTATAAAGGTTAGGGATGGCTTTGTAGTATTTTTGGCAATAGTTAGTATCGGGTTATAGCCTAAAGGATAGGGATAGATTTGGATTTGGTGTTTTCTGTGCTACTTCTTGTAATATATATGATAAAACAAACATTTTTTGTGTTTGTTTCCCTCTTTTTTTATGTTTTTTATGATTTTAAGGAATTCTAACTGAAGCTGGGTCCAAAAAGCCATTTCATGCTAAAGGGACCCGGGTCCGAATAGCGGCAACCTTATTTATTATAATTAAAATTATAGTATAAATTATTGTTATAATAGGAATTATAATAGGCCTACTAATTAAAGTTACAGTGGCGTAGCTAGGGATTTGGGGGCCCGGGGAGCTTGGCCTCTTTAGGGGCCCCTGCAAAAAAAAAATTTGGACACTCCTTTGGGGGCTCCTGCACATTTTTTTTTCGGACACTCCATTGGGAGCCCCCCTGAAGTAGAGGCCCGGGAGACATTTGAATTTGGACCCCCTCCCCTAGCTACACCACTGTAAAGTTATTATAGTAGGCTAATAAAATAAGCTATAAATTGTTATAAATAATATTTTATAAATTATTTACATATAAACTTTATTCTATAGCCTATATTCCTATAATTATAATATATTTGTTCCATATAATGCACATTAAAATATAATTATAACATATATAGCCCTATAGGGGCCTATAAAATAAATAGGCCTATATATAATTATATATATAGAGTATAGGACATAGGCCAGGCTGATACAGGCATAGGGTTGCATAGGCCTACTGATGTAGTAATATAAAGGCCTACTATATAGTATAGGCTATAACTCTATAAATATATAATAGGCATAATCATATAGGCAACATAAAAAGCTCTTAATAATTTAATAATAATTATTTAAAATTGTAATAGCTTGATAATTGAAAAAGAATTATATTCTTTGCAAAATTACATAGTAGTGATTAAGGTAAGGCCATTTATTTCTGTACTACAATCAGGTGAAAAAAATTATCTTTCTCTCATGAATGGCCCAAGAGGTCCAGACGATTTAGTACGAGAGGGGTAAAAAAAACTCGTAAAAAACTGAAGCCAGTTTTGAGAACCTATTTAGATAATGATAATAAATTAGAAATAATATATTATAAACTTTATTCTATATTCATATAATATAGGCATGATAAAGGCAACATAAAAAGCTCTTAATAATAATTAATTTGTGTTAAGGCTAAGAAAAAGGGTTCGCGATATTTTCATTTAACGATTCTGGCACAACATGCACATGCATTTATTCTACCAAACTTAACCTTAGGCGGCCCTAGCCATTTTTGTACTTAGTTTTTATACAGACTAGAGTAGGCGTAGCGTTGCCAGATACATAGGTATCAAAAGGAGGACATTGAGAGCCAAAAAGGAGGGCATATATTGAATTACTCCTGACTTAACCTGCAATTAGTACAATTTGATTACAACCGACCAAGAAAATGTCTTATTGAAATTATTTAAGTTTGTTTTCAAGGTGCCAAAAACAACAGCAACAATATTGTTTGAAAACTTAACAGTCAATTCTACAATTATCAGCCTACATTATCATCTTTATTTACTACACGAACATATTCTCAGATGAGCCAACATTTTGGAGAAGATCCTTGCTAGCAATCACATAAGCATAAAACTTCACTTAAAAGATTTTTTAAATTGTATTTTATAAGAATAATGCAGTCAACCATGAGTCTACATTTCCATTGTACATTGATTAATCAATGATAAAAATCACTCTTCCCACATTACCATTGTTGCCAGGTATACAGAAGAATAATTCAAATATTTTAAGAAGCCCTTAAAAGTAACTTGCATTTATGCAAATTTGAAATATAAACTTTACACCTCATGCAAGAGTCTTGTCAAAACACTGTTCATTGTTTTCTTGCACAAATAATCAATTGTATTCCTTGCTTGTTAATATTTTGTTATAAACCGTAGGCATACAAAACATAAAACATTACAAAAGTAGGACATTTTAAAGGTTTTTAGCTTTGCCTGCTGAACAGAGGACAAGAGGCAACCCTACCTCAGTGGGAACACGTTAAAGCGTTATTAGTTGCTCTACTTTTATATTTACTACAAAAAAAAACGTCAATTTAAAGAAAGTAGTTCTTTGTCAATATCCTTAGGCCATTTAGTTCACCGGGAAAAGATTTTTTAAAATCAAAATGTGCTGACATTTGAAGCCATGCTGAAAATCAGTGAAAACCTCCTACTGGATGAACAAAGATGGTTTTGGGTTAAGAATACTTTTCCTTTCCTTTTTACATTTAAACTTGTTTGCTATCGGATCTGCACTTGCAGATAGTTAAATAACATTGCTATTATAATTTAAAATGCTTATTTATAGTAATGTTTGTTTTAAAGGGGTTTTCACAATGACGTATGTGAAATTTAGGATTTTTCTTCGTAGCGAACACTTTTTTATGTTGAAGTGGGTATCTGAAAAATTACAGAACTAGACCTCAATGGGAATATTACTAGATTAAAAGCTCTGCTTTACTTAGATCTATATCTAATCTAGATCTAAATATCTATAGTCTAGTCTAACCTACAGTTTAATCAGGCCAACTATTTTTTCAGCCTACCCTGAAAACCTTCTGAAATAATCTCCTAAAATGCCCTGAAAAATTGAGCTGACACCGATTTTTTACCTTCTCCAACACGTGTCCCTAGTTCAACAGGTCCACCTCCTGTGTGTTACGCTTACACTATGCCAAGCCTCTCCCTTCTCGCTTTGTGACGGTAAAAATAGTATACATATAGCCTTTCCTCCCATTCGCTCCCTCTCTCACAGTTTGGTGTCAATATGATTAGAAAAGGTGCCTTTTTTTTGCGATCAATATTGAAAATGCCTCCTTACGCTTACGCACGGCGCCTGCTAGTCTAGTAATGTAGAAGCAATCGATGCCGTTAAAAATGGAATCATCAATGATGATGATCAATGAATAAAGTCTTTTGTAAAATGATGTTGGCTTGTATCTTTTCACTATACTCGTGTATGTCTACATTTTTGTTTTTTCAATATTTGTCAAACTATTTTTAAACTCTCCTTCAACTTTTGTTTTCCTCCTAGAAAGCTTTGAAAAATATTTCATTTACTTTAGTGCAAGGACCCTATCCAATCCAACAAAAGCTTTTGGCTCTGTTAATTCCACCTTAAATATTATGGTTCAGAATTTCTTTACTGGACTTATGATGAATGTTAAAGTGTAATTTATTTAAAGAATGTATTTTGTATTTTTATAGGGAATCTCTCCACATAAATGAGAAGGAAAAGAACAATGGATTCTGGTTGACATTTCAAGAGCTACAGATTAAACAACTTGTCACTCTAGTGATCAACACAGTTCCTTAATTCACTTGGTAATGCCAAATGTGATTGAACAACACAATTCCTTAATTCACTTGGTAATGCCAAATGTGATTGAACAATACAGTTCCTTAATTCACTTGGTAATGCCAAATGTGATTGAACAACACAATTCCTTAATTCACTTGGTAATGCCAAATGTGATTGAACAACACAGTTCCTTAATTCACTTGGTAATGCCAAATATGATGTGACACTAAAATAAAGCCTTGAAGCACACTTCTGAACAATGCAGTCACCTGGAAAGACCTTTACATGTTTGAATTGTAATGAGAAATTTTGTGTCTTAAGTTTTTTAGAATACCGCCTGTGGAATCATGCAGGTGAAAAACCATTTCAATGTGGTATATGTAGTACTGAATTTTCTTGGAGTGTACACTTAAAAGAACATCAAAAGTGTCATTTAGAAGAACTCCCCTTTCACTGTTTGATCTGTAACAAGAGATATTTTTCCATAAGATTTTTAAAAAGTCATTTATGGAGTCATACAGGTGATAAACCATATAAATGTGACACATGTGGTAACTTACTTTCTTCAAAAAAAAACTTAAAACTACACCAAAGGGTTCATTTAGGATTAAGGCCTTATAAATGTGACAAGTGTAGCAAAGAATTTACTTACAATGGAGACTTAAAAATACACCAAAGAATTCATTCAGGATTAAAGCCTTTTAAATGTGACATATGTAGTAAAGAATTTGCTCGAAGTGGAAGACTTAAAGAGCACCAAAGAACTCATTCAGGATTAAAGCCTTTTAAATGTGACATATGTAGTAAAGAATTTACTCACAGTGGAAGCTTTAGGCTACACCAAAGAATTCATTCAGGATTAAAGCCTTTTAAATGTGAAATATGTAGTAAAGAATTTACTCACAGTGGAAGCTTTAGGCTACACCAAAGAATTCATTCAGGATTAAAGCCTTTTAAATGTGACATATGTAGTAAAGAATTTGCTAAAAGTGGAACACTTAAAGAGCACCAAAGAACTCATTCAGGATTAAAGCCTTTTAAATGTGACATATGTAGTAAAGAATTTACTCACAGTGGAACACTTAAAGAGCACCAAAGAATTCATTCAGTATTAAAGCATTTTAAATGTGACATATGTAGTAAAGAATTTGCTAAAAGTGGAACACTTAAAGAGCACCAAAGAATTCATTCAGGATTAAAGCCGTTTAAATGTGACATATGTAGTAAAGAATTTACACAAAGTGGACATCTAACACGACACCAAATAGTTCATTCAGGATTAAAGTCTTTTAAATGTGATATATGTAGTAAAGAATTTACTTACAATGGAGACTTAAAAATACACCAAAGAATTCATTCAGGATTAAAGCCTTTTAAATGTGACATATGTAGTAAAGAATTTGCTAGAAGTGGAACACTTAAAAGGCACCAAAGAACTCATTCAGGATTAAAGCCTTTTAAATGTGACATATGTAGTAAAGAATTTTCTCAAAGTGGAACACTTAAAGAGCACCAAAGAATTCATTCAGGATTAAAGCCTTTTAAATGTGACATATGTAGTAAAGAATTTGCTCGAAGTGGAAGACTTAAAGAGCACCAAAGAACTCATTCAGGATTAAAGCCTTTTAAATGTGACATATGTAGTAAAGAATTTACTCACAGTGGAAGCTTTAGGCTACACCAAAGAATTCATTCAGGATTAAAGCCTTTTAAATGTGACATATGTAGTAAAGAATTTTTTTATAGTGGAAACTTAGAAAAACACCAAATAATACATTCAGGATTAAAGCTTTTAAAATGTGACATGTGTAGTAAAAAGTTTTCTCAAAAGAAATACTTAAAAAGACACCTTAGACTTCATTTAGGATTAAAAATGTGACATGTGCAGTAAACAATATTCCATAAAGGATCAATTAAAGTTGTAATCTCTAACAACATCAATGAATTTATTCAGGATTAAAGTCTTATGTTTGTAAATGATAAATGTGACATACCAGTATGTTGTAAAAAAAATTATCAAAAGGAAATACTTCATAAGGAAATGCAAAGAACACTAGAGACCTTTTAAATGTGACATTTGTAATGAGATATTCTAGAAGTATTCCAGAAGGGATAACTTAAAAAATCCATGAAATAATCAATTCAGGATGAAAACCTCCTAGTTCAGGAGCTATCTTCAGAATAGCTCCAAGACCGTCATTACTGAGTCCTTATCCTCCCAACTCATCCCGGTCTGCTAATGTGTGTCACAGGGGCCGTCCTCGGCCCAGTTCTTTTCACCCTGTACAGAGCTTTGAATGACGACTATTTAAATGGCAACCCATTCCCTGCCCGAAAGCCACTCTAGAAGAAATAGGACTTAAATTTTTTTTTTTTTAATGTTCTTAATTTTTTGGATGCTAATTAATGTGTGCCTTTTTTGTTGTCAACTTTTATTTTACAATATCTTATCTATATATAAAGTAGTCTGTGTGTGAATTTAACCAATCAAATTGGTTTATTTAAAGACATATTACCTTATTGTCTCATAAATTACTTTTGTGATCCCTAGTAATGAAGCCCGCAGCACTTTTCTGAATTTGTTTGAATTTTTAAAATGTTTTATTGTTGATGGAAGTTGCATATTCTAGTAAAGATCTTAATTTGGCTTTATGTGTAAAGAAAGGAGATATCGTGTAATTATCTTATCAGTTATTCTTATTTCTGGGTCGGGTAGTAGCTAGTCGATCAACTATCCACAATATCTGCCTATCGTCTATACTCTATACCATTACCACATAATATACATAATATAGCCCGCGGACTTTGTGACTTAGCTTTCCTCTGCTGTATGTGTAATTTATGGGGCAAATAGGTCGAGTGGCAGTGCGTTCGTTCGAATGGCATACCGAAGCTCCTGGGTTCGAATCCTGATGAAGGCTAAGATTTTTTTCCCATGTCTTGAGGGTGTCACTGCTCTTACCCTGATGGGTACCCGATTTTTGTTGGGGTTAAGAAAAGGCAACTGTGCATTGTGCTGGCCACACGATCCCCTAGTAGGCCTATGCCGTGGCCACATAAACTGGTGGACCAAGTTTGACCGATGGGATACTTTACTTACTTATGTGTAATTGCTTCAAATAAAAAACGAATACTATCAATCTAAAGATGAAAAGCAAAAAGTTACATTAAATTTAAAACAAATTATAGCCTATAGGCCTATGGTTATACTTTTTATTATTAGCATAAATAACAATTTTCTAATGTATTATAATTAAAAAATAATATATTCAATTGAAGATAACATAATTTCTTGCTCAATACGATCAATTATATAAATCTATAGGCCTATGCTATTTTATTTTGTAAGAGTTTTGTAGATTGCGGGAGTAGAGTCGGGGATATGAGAAATCTGTTGTTTTTTTAACTCAGAACAAAGATCTTTTTTTTTTTTCAAATAAGGAAATGTCTGTTATCATTAATTCATAGACCATCTGGCTTTCGTTGGCCGAAGATTAACGGAAACAGACTCTATATGATGGAATAATAGATTTACGAACCCTGGTCGATTGCCTTGCACAAAAAATCAACAAACCACTGAAAATAAAGCAGACGGAAAATATCTCAGTTTAAAAAAATGGATAAAAGACGATTTAGAACTGACAGATTCAGAAAGAGCCCGCCTGATAATAATAATCCGTTCTAATATATCCCTAATTGCCATAGAATAGCTTGCTGTTTGAAATATGAACGTGAACTCCTTAAGTTTAGCTATCTTAAAATGATTTCTTGTCAGAAATTTTTTTGCTTATTGGGTAAATGTTTTTTTTTTTGCTTTGCTGATGTTCATAGCCTATGTTGGTTGGCCTCTAGACTCTAAATTGTCTATTGAACGTTTTTCCAAACGTGTAAGCAAAGCTCTGTTTGATAAGAGTCTGTATTTTCCCGACATTTCTATACTTTACTTTAAGTGATTGAGAACTCAGTGTTTTTCTTAGGCTATAATATAATCTCTCTTTGTGTTTGCCATTTTTGTTTCGATAAATTTTGTAATTATTTTTTTAATATCCTTAATATTAACTTCGGTACGCTGTTGTATGTATGCATGTATGTATGTAGGCCTATGCATGCTACCGGACCTTCGAATAGCTGATTAACGCACTTCCCGTCATGGTTTCAAGTTGAAACTTGGCACATAGACGCTAAGCCCATGACAATACATTATATAATAAATTTTCAGTCACCTCACTACAACCTACCAAAATCAGTTGTAGGCCTAACTTTTTTTTCATTTTGCTTTATATGCCGCTTTTTTTAAATCTATATTGGACGCAGTCGAATTTCATTATTTTCCTCCTTTTTAAAAAAAAATTTCTTTTTTGATTTAATCATTTTATCTGTGAAATTCTAATTGGCACTTTTTTTTTTACATTTCGTTCTTTGTGGGTGGCAAAAGGTGAAATCTTCGAATTTGACATAGGCCTATGTATAACAATAATACATGTAAAGGATTCAGACGCTGAGAGAATCTCTGAGACTATGGAGTCTTTAAAAAAAAAAAGCTTTTAAAGACCTTTTTCTTTTGCTAGTGGTTTTGTGCCTTACATATTAATACAACTGCCACTGCAATTCACATCTAAAGAGTATTTTTCATGCAAAATTTAATAGCATGGATAGAAGCGCTTTTAAAAATTACCATTTGTATTATTCTTTGTTTAATAATTGTTTTTATAATTTCATGCTTTTGTTTTGAGCAAAGACTATAATAAGATGGAACGCTTGCTTTAATATTTTTGCTATTTGATGACTCGAATGACTAACTTCTTTTTCGGAATTCCCGATTCCCTTTTGCACTGTGCACTTCCGTTTTATTTAAGCGCTATAATTTTCTCAATGAAAAATAAAATATAAAGTTGTATACAGCGAGAACATTTAGGCAAACGTAGCAGTGTAGAAGTCATTTAAGACAGCATTATTGGATGCGAACGGAAAAAGAACATATATAAGCTCTAAAAAAAGTGCAAGCGGTACCTCTTATTATGGTCTTTGTTTTAAGTTTATTTTTTTGTCAACGGTCTATATTTTCGTTGTCTTTTTTTTTCTACTTGTTAATAAACAGAAATAAAGTAAAAACAAAAAAAAGTTAAACTGAGATGTGTGAACGTGTGTGGACAAGCTTGTAATGTTTTGTACTCGTGTATTTGTGGATCATTATCCATCTGTGCGTATTGTTACGTCTCGCTGACTAGTGTGGGTGTCAGTGATTAAATAGTTTATGACTTTTAGGTCCCCTTGAAGTTGAATAATCCTTAAATCTCGCCCAAACTTTCATCGCAAGCAATTTAAAAACGCCGTCAAGAATAATTAGATCTACTAACATAACTTTTAATTCAACATAACACATAACATCGAAGCTCAACACAAGTCAATACTAATAACACGATTTATGAAGAACACAAGACGCAGCCTAACCAGTCCCTCAATACACTCTACTCTCTAAAATAACTACATGTAGTACATGCCGCATGGTCCGGAAACTCCCCTCCCCCTAGTGCTCGCTCCTGCCAAACGGACAAAGGTCACCCAGGGTCATTATCTTATACATTTCATTTAAAGAATGTGACCATCAGTTACAAAGGAAGGTAATCACAACTAAAAAAAAACACAAGGGAGTTAATTCTAAACTCATACATCGCACTAAGTATATAATGCGTGTGTGTGTAAACTAAACCGCTAAAGCTATCAGAAACCAGGAAGGTGGAAATCTTGCGAATAATAATAAAACAAAAAAGGATGAGCACCCGGTGGGTGAAATTCCGTCCAACTAGTGACCCTCCCCCTTTCCACTGCTCCCCTCTTCTCCTTCAACCAGCCAATGCTTTGTGCGCATGCGTCTGAGATAGCTGGTGTGAATTATCGGTCATCGATGAAGTCCAGCCTTGCACTGTCTGTCTGTCTGTCCCTTGTGTTGAAGATTAACTTCCGACTTTGGAACTTGTCCATTCCACGATTCACGTTTGTTGTATTTTTATTCAGTTTATAAAAACATCTAGTACAATTTCAATTAGAATAGAGATAAATATAGAAATAACTTTTCAAATACATATATATTTATACTTTTCTTTATTAATGTTGAATAGATGAAGCATGGTGGCCCCTGCGCGTTTGGCTGTCACATCGAATGTACCGGGTTCGAATCTTGGTGAAGGCTATGTTTTTTTTCCCCGTGCTTGGAGGGTGTCCCTGAGTAACCAGCTCTGATGGGCACCTGACGTTGTGCTGGCCACAAAATCCTTTAACAACACATTACCAATAAGAAACGCAAAGAGTCATCTATTTAATTCCAAGATAGGCCTACACATTGAGAATTTAATCACACACAAATCTATAAATGCACAAAGAGTAGTTAATCTTTACTCCAATATTTGTATATATGGGCAAATAATGCATGTGGGCTCGAGGTTATAGGAAAAATATATATTATTGATGACGTCATGAAAATGGAATTTTTTTCCGCGGCACAGAGTTTGGCTTTATAAGCTTACACGACACAGCTCGAATTATTTAAATTAAAAGCTTAAAAATGTAAGTAGACTAAATGTTAATGAAAAACCGAATGAATTAAGAAAATGTATTTTTTTAAAATCTTATACCGGTAATTGAAATTGTGCGTTGTGTGTCTAAATGTGTTTATAGCCCAAGATGTTGCGGTTTTTTTTTTTCGTTTATATCCATTACTTCTACCTCGTGACCCATTAACACTTAATGGCTAGTTTAGTATCTGTATAAATGGTGTAAAATATTTTCATCGGATTCCACTATACGCAATAACTGTAGCTAAAATCGGGTTCTGATGAATGCAGGGTTGCTATTTCTCTGTCTACTTTTAGTTTTTAGGTCAGCGGAGTTTATCTCGTTTACCACTTCAGATGCTGAGCTGCAGTTGACTTTAGCTTATTTGTAGAATGAAATATTGATATGCAATTACTATGTAGACCAGAGTAGTCTAAAGAAACATATTTTTTTTATAATCGAACATTTGTCTGCGGCCATATGCAGCCGTAAATAGAGCCACATCTCGCGATCCATAGGTTCCCGACCCCTGATTTATAGAAAAAAATGTGTTTAATTAATTTGTTTGTACATTAAAAGTTAAACGTTAAACGGCGAAAAAAAAAAGAGCGTTAGGAAGTTTGGGTACTAAATGGAATTTGAACGTTTAAAAATGTGGGGCCTTCGTGACACTATTTTAAAAAGTTATAATTTTATAATGCATTGTCTTAAATTATTAACTTAGATCTAGACTTATCCTGACTATTATATTAATATAAGGCTTATGAATTGGCATATCTATATGATGGTCTTAATAATTATAGAAAAATGGCGATTAACAGTTTGAGCCGATTGCTTGAAGTTGAAATATAAAATAATTAAAAAGTTATTGCGAAGGCGCCGAAGGTAGGCTATTAAAAATTTTTACTATTTTAAACTATTTACTATTAATGATTAATAGATTACTTAATTACTGTCTATTAAATTAATACTTTACTGTTAGTGTTGGATTGGCTATTGACGATTGTCACTATTGATATAAAGTATATTATAATAATTATAATATCAAGACTAGAGGACTCTACTAACTAGACAGTAGTAGACACTTGACTAGGCTAGTTTACCGGACTGTCAACCAAAAACCTACTGACACGTTTTGGGTTCTATTAACTTCTATCCTGCCACGGACCGATCCCTGTCGCCTTGCAGGAGTTTTGGGCCTAGTGGACGTAGGCCTAATAATCTTCTATCTAGAAGGAACGTCTGTAAACTTATAAGATAAGACTCTACCACGATGAGCATCGGCATAGGGCACAATAATCTTCTGCGCCTGTATGTATTACTAAGTTAAGTAGTACTTTAGTAGGCTTTATATTATCTCTATTATTTATTATAATTAAATTATAATATATAATATAAATTATTGTTACAGTAGGAATTATAATACTAATTAAAGTAATTATAGTAGGCCTACCTGTCCTTAGGCTAATAAAATAAGTTATAAATTGTTATAAATAATTAATATATATTATAATAATTATAAATTATATTATTGATATATATAGATCTATATAAACTTGGTATTCTATAGTCATATAGTCTATAGCCTATAATTATAATATAAATATTCAATATAATACATATTATAATATAATTATAATATATAGGGCCTTTACAAATAATATATAGGCCTATATATATAATTATATAGAATATAATAATATAGAATATAGGACCTAGGCCAGGCTGATATAGGCATAAGCCTACTGATATCATATATTTATATATAGGCCTACTATATAATATAGGATATATATAGGCCATAACTCTATAATTATATAATAGGCATAATCATATAGGCAACATAAAAAGCTCTTAATAATCTAATAATAAATATTTAAAATTGTAATAACTTGATAATTGAAAAATTTAAACTATAAAATATTCATTGCAAAATTACATAGTATTGATTAATAAGGTAAGGCCATTTATTTCTGTACTACAATCGTGTGAAAAAAATTATCTTTTTCTCATGAATGGCCCAAGAGGTCTAGACGATTTAGTACGAGAGAGGTAAAAAAAACTTGTAAAAAACGGAAGCCAGTTTTGAGAACCTATTTGGATAATTATAATAAACTAGTGGTTATTCCCGTCAAAATGACGGAGAAACGAATGACTACAATTTGTTTTGTTAAGAGAGAAAGAAAAAATACTATTACAATAAAAAACTGCAATGAGAACGTTTCTTTTCGGTATTTAGTTTTTGTTTTTTTTACTTGTTTCTGGTCGCCCTGGCCCACTACTGTACCCATGCGCCTTAAATACTGGCGTAGTGTGTAAACCGCCGATACATTCCCATTAAGAATACACCAGCGGGCGAACGTGTGGGCGACAGCCCCCGCAGCGGGTCTGAGATCCATTGCACTGCCGAGAAGCCACGGGGTCTCGGTGACGAGAAAGAATGGACGCTGCATTCCCGTCTCGAGAACCACCCGGTGCCTGGATGCCTGTACTTATAGTATAGGATTTGCGCTACCGGGTGACAGTGCAGGTATACGGGCGAGCCACCGCGATAATGATCCGAGGAGAATCGCAGTGAACGGTTGCTGGTCTGAGGAAAGCTTCCCTGTTACAAAGGGGTGGGGTGACTGGAGCCCGGACAGAGTTCACTCAATCCTAAACGTTACGCCCTGGACACAAGAGCCGAAAGGCTCGTCCAGGTTTTTTAAAAGACTTTTAATTCGGTCGTCCTGACCCTGGCATATGCATAAGAATTGTTGCTGTCAAGCTTCTGGTATTAAAACGTAGCGAACAGTTGTGTTGACTTGACTTGTTATTAATAATATTAAATAATATTAAATTAACAATAATATAGGCCTACTATCTAAAAGAAAAAAACAACAATTCAAAAACCAAACAATAAAAATGTAAATAATAAAAAACAACATAGAAAATAATATTTCAATACAATAAAAACTTAAAAGTGAAAACGATTTATTTGGTATTTAATTTTTGTTCTTGCTTATTGTATCATTAAAACAGTGTTGATAATGTTTATTTCGGTATTTAGTTTTAGTTATTTTATATTGTTCCCGGGCGTCCTGACACTGGCACATGCATATAAAGTGTTGCTGTCAGGCTTCTGCTATTTAAAAGTAATCATTTATAACTTGTCCTTTATAATTAGTATCATTTTTTTATAGAGTGTAGAAAGTCGCCTATTAAAGGATGTTCTCAATAGCGACGTGAATCCATTAAATAATTAAAACATGTGGTTACTTTTACTTAAAAGATACTGCAAACATCTAAAATGAAAAAAAGAAATGATTTCATAGACATTACGTCATACGCTAGTTGTTTTTTTTAAGTAGCCTACACCATTCAAACTCTCCAAACCAAATTGCGGGTGCGTAACTTTTAAAAAAAGGTCTCGCTACATTAAAAAAAAAACAGCAGAATAGGGAAAACCCGATAAGACCCTCGCGTTCAACATACAAAATATCGCGTTCAACATAGTAATTGAACGGAAATGGCCATTTGCTATGTACGGCTTTATTTATTTGCATGGTTGGATCTAACATTTTGGATTTTTTAAATCAACACATTCATGATAATAAGTCATAAAATAAAATTCTCTATTGGAGGACGTTTCCAATTTATACATTTAACTTTTGACCCTATTAGTCAAACGGCTTAGGCGCCTATAGAGGACAAACATATATATATATATAAATATAAATATATAAATAAACAAACTCACAGTAATTATATATATTGATTATAAATAATTTTTTATAAACTTTATTCTATATTCATATAATATTATAATATAGACATGATAAAGGCAACATAAAAAGCTCTTTTTAATAGTATTAATAATTGTTTAATAGAAAAATGGCAAGCAAATTTGTGTTAAGGCTAAGAAAAAGAGTTTGCGATATTTTCATTTAACGATTCTGGCACATCATGCACATGCATTTATTCTACCAAACTTAACCTTAGGCGGCCCTAGCGATTTTTGTGCTTAGTTTTTATACAGACTAGAGTCTGGGTAGCGTTGCCAGACCAGACTACAACTCCTATTGGAAGTGAGAGCTGGGAGTATTATTCCATTGTAGCTCTGAACAAGAACTCAGCCGTGCGTTTGAGAACGACTCTGTCTCCGTAGAGATCAGTTGATAGTGGGTCACCCGTCCCATCTCCTCAATCGACGAGATGGGGGCACTCCCGCAGGATATGCTCCAGTGTCTCCTTTCCACAGTGGCGACACCGCGAGTCGCAATTAGGCTGGAACCTGGCGAAGTATGCCCCAATGGGGCAGTGGCCAGTGCGGAATTGAGATATGATACTCTGTTCCGACCTATTTAGGCACCACCATGGGTCAGTGCGGTTAGGGCGGGGCAAATGCAGCCAGACTTCTCGGCCCTTGTCAGAGCTGGTCCAGCTCTCATTCCATCTTTCTGTCTCCCACCTCCGGGTAGCGTTGCCAGATACATGGGTATCAAAAATGGGACATGGAGAGCTAAAACGGAGGGCATATTAATGATATTGAATTACTCCTGGCTTAACCTGCACATTAGTACAATTTTATTACAACCGACCAAGAAAATGTCTAATTAAAATTAAATATAAATAAGTTTGTTTTCAAGGTGCCAAAAAACAACAGCAACAACATTGTTTGAAAACTTAACAGTCAATTCTACAATTATCAGCCTACATCATCATCTTTATTTACTACAAAAACATATTCTCAAATAGGCCAACATATTGGAGAAGATCCTTGCTAGCAATCACATATGTGCATAAAACTTCATGTAAAATATTTTTTAAATTGTACTTTATAAGAATAATGCAGTCAACCATATGAGTCTACCTTTCCATTGTCCTTTGCTTAATCAATGATAAAAATCACTCTTTCCACATTACCATTGTTGCCAGGTATACAGAAGAATAATTCAAATATTTTAAGAATTGCATTATGCAACTTTGAAATATAAACTTTACACCTCATGCAAGAGTCTTGCCAAAACACTGTTCATTGTTTTCTTGCAAAAATAATCAAATTGTGTATCACTTGTATTCCTTGCTTGTTAATATTTAATTTTAAACCGTAGGCATACAAAACATAAAACATCACAAAAATCCGGACATTTTAACGGTTTTAAGCTTTGCCTGACGAATAGAGGACAAGAGGCTAAAAAGGAGGACATGTCCCTACCTCAGTGGGAACACCTCGTTATAGCAAACACTGGTCGATAAAGCGTTAGCAGTTTCTCTATTTTTATGTCTACTACGAAAACGAGAGTCAATTTAAAGAAAGTAGTTCTTCCTCAATATCCTTACACCATTTAGAGTTCACCGGGAAGAGATTTTTTAAAATCAAAATGTGCCAACATTTGGAGCCAGGGTGTCGGCTATGCTGAAAATCAGTGAAAACCTCCTACTGGATAAACAAAGGTGGTTTCAGGTTAATACATACAGCCTTTCCTCCCTTTCGCTCCCTCCCCCACAGTTTGGTGTCTTCTAGATTAGATAAAGTGCCTATTTTTGCGATCAATATTGAAAATGCCTGCTCACGCTACGCACGGCGCCTGCTAGTCTAGTAATGTAGAAGCATTCGATGCTGTTAAAAATGGAATAATCAAGGAATAAAGTCTTTTGTAAAATGATGTTGGCCTTTATCTTTTCACTATACTCGTGTAGGTCTACATTTTTTTTTTCAATATTTGACAATGTACGGTATTTTTAAACTCTCCTTCAACTTTTGTTTTCCTCCTAGAAAGCTTTGAAAAATATTTCAATTACTTTAGTGCAAGGACCTTGTCCAATCCAACAGAAGCTTTAGTCAATTCCACCTTCAATATTATGGTTCAGAATCTCTTTACTGGACATATGAGGAATGTTAAAGTGTAAATTATTTAAAGAATGTATTTTGTATTTTTTTAGGGAATCTCTCCACATAAATGAGAAGGAAAAGAACAATGGATTGTGGTTGACATTTTAAGAGCTACAGATTAAACAACTTGTCTCTCTAGTGAACAACACAGTTCCTTAATTCACTTGGTAATGCCAAATGTGATTGAACAACACAATTCCTTAATTCACTTGGTAATGCCAAATGTGATTGAACAACACAATTCCTTAATTCACTTGGTAATGCCAAATGTGATTGAGCAACACAGTTCCTTAATTCACTTGGTAATGCCAAATGTGCTGTGACACTAAAGTAAAGCCGTGCATCACACAATTCTGAACAATGCAGTCACCTGGAAAGACCTTTACATGTTTGAATTGTAATGAGAAATTTTGTGTCTTAAGTTTTTTAGAATACCACCTGTGGAATCATGCAGGTGAAAAACCATTTCAATGTGGTATATGTAGTGAAGAATTTTCTTGGAGTGTACACTTAAAAGAACATCAAAAATGTCATTTAGAAGAACTCCCCTTTCACTGTTTGATCTGTAACAAGAGATATTTTTCCATAAGATTTTTAAAAAGTCATTTATGGAGTCATACAGGTGATAAACCATATAAATGTGACACACGTGGTAACTTACTTTCTTCAAGAAAAAATGTAAAACTACACCAAAGAATTCATTCAGGATTAAAACCTTTTAAATGTGACATATGTAGTAAAGAATTTACTCATAGTGGAAACCTAACACGACACCAAAGAATTCATTTAGGATTAAAACCTTTTAAATGTGACATATGTAGTAAAGAATTTTCTCATTGTGGAAATCTAACGCGACACCAAAGATTTCATTCAGAATTACAGCCTTTTAAATGTGACATATGTAGTAAAGAATTTTCTCATAGTGGATATCTAACACGACACCAAAGAATTCATTCAGAATTAAAGCCTTTTAAATGTGACATATGTAGTAAAGAATTTACTAACAATGGAGTCTTAAAAATACACCAAAGAATTCATTCAAGATTTAAGCTTTTTAAATGTGACATATGTAGTAAAGAATTTACTCATAGTGGAAACCTAACACGACACCAAAGAATTCATTTAGGATTAAAACCTTTTAAATGTGACATATGTAGTCAAGAATTTTCTCATTGTGGAAATCTAACGCGACACCAAAGAATTCATTCAGAATTACAGCCTTTTAAATGTGACATATGTAGTAAAGAATTTTCTCATAGTGGATATCTAACACGACACCAAAGAATTCATTCAGAATTAAAGCCTTTTAAATGTGACATATGTAGTAAAGAATTTACTAAAAATGGAGTCTTAAAAATACACCAAAGAATTCATTCAGGATTAAAGCCTTTTAAATGTGACAGATGTAGTAAAGAATTTGCTCAAAGTGGAACACTTAAAGAGCACCAAAGAATTCATTCAGGACTAAAGCCTTATAAATGTGACATATGTAGTAAAGAATTTACTCACAGTGGAACACTTAAAGAGCACCAAAGAATTCATTTAGGATTAAAGCCTTATAAATGTGACATATGTGGTAAAGAATTTACACACAGTGGAAGCTTTAGGCTACACCAAAGAATTCATTCAGGATTAAAGCCTTTTAAATGTGACAGATGTAGTAAAGAATTTGCTCAAAGTGGAACACTTAAAGAGCACCAAAGAATTCATTCAGGACTAAAGCCTTATAAATGTAACATATGTGGTAAAGAATTTACTAACAATGGAGACTTAAAAATACACCAAAGAATTCATTCAGGATTAATGCCTTTTAAATGTGACATATGTAGTAAAGAATTTGATCAAAGTGGAACACTTAAAGAGCACCAAAGAATTCATTCAGGACTAAAGCCTTATAAATGTAACATATGTGGTAAAGAATTTACTAACAATGGAGACTTAAAAATACACCAAAGAATTCATTCAGGATTAATGCCTTTTAAATGTGACATATGTAGTAAAGAATTTGATCAAAGTGGAACACTTAAAGAGCACCAAAGAATTCATTCAGGACTAAAGCCTTATAAATGTAACATATGTGGTAAAGAATTTACTAACAATGGAGACTTAAAAATACACCAAAGAATTCATTCAGGATTAAAGCCTTTTAAATGTGACATATGTAGTAAAGAATTCACTCAAAGTGGAACACTTAAAGAGCACCAAAGAATTCATTCAGGATTAAAGCCTTTTAAATGTGACATATGTAGTAAAGAATTCACTCAAAGTGGAACACTTAAAGAGCACCAAAGAATTCATTCAGGATTAAAGTCTTTTAAATGTGACATATGTAGTAAAGAATTCACTCAAAGTGGAACACTTAAAGAGCACCAAAGAATTCATTCAGGATTAAATTCTTATGTCTGTAAATGATAAATGTGGCATGATGATGATCATGTGTTAAATAAAAAAATTATCAAAGAAAATACTTCAAAGAACACCAAAGACTTTTTAAATGTGACATTTGTAATGAGATGAGGTATTCTAGAAGTATTCCAGACTGGATAACTTAAAAAATCCATGAAATAATCAATTCAGGATGAAAACCTCCTGGTTCAGGAGCTATCTTCAGAATCGCTACCAGACCGTCATCACTGAGTCCTTATCCTCCCAACCTGTTCCGTTTGCTAATGTGTGCCACAGAGTTCCATCCTCGGCCCAGTTCTTTTCAACCTGTACAAAGCGTTGAATGACGACTATTTAAATGGTAACCCATTCCCTGCCCAAAAGCCACTCTAGAAGAAATAAGACATAAATTAGTTTTTTTTATGTTCTTAAACTTTTGGATGCTAAATGTGTTGCTTTTTTTTAAGTTGTAACATGTTTTTTTCATTTCACTTTATGTTGTGCTTTAAAAAAATTCTTATTGGACGCAGTCAAATGCCTTTTTTTCTCTCCTTTTTTTAAAATTCTGTATTGATTTAATCATTTTATCTGTGAAATTCTAATGAGGTCTATGCAGAGTGATTTCCCCATCACGTGATGTTGAGTAAAGACACTTGTAAACATTAACAATGGCTTACTGCGCTGCTGTTGGGTGCGCAGATTCTATCGATAAATTAACATGTAAAGAATCTAAAATCTTTTCATCGAGTTCCTTTGAAAGATCAACAAATAGGCGTTGTCCTTTAATAATTGTATGTCTTAATGTCTAGAATCATTGTTGCTTCCGTGAGCATCATTTTACAATATCACAAATTCAAGGATATGTGAAATATTAAAATTTTCAATCAGCATAGGTGCCATTAAGATCAATGTAAAATCAGCCTTTTTTTTTTTAGTTTACAAAGCATCACGTGATCGATTCTCTGTCTCTAAGGAATTGTGCATAGACCTCATTAGCACTTTTTTTTTCCAAGAGCGCACTTATGCTAAATTTAATAGCATGGATAGAAGCGCTTTAAAAATTACCATTTGTATTATTCTTTGTTTAAATTGTTTTTAATAATTTCATGCTTTTGTTTTAAGCAAAGACTATAATAAGATGGAACGCTTGCTTTAATAAATCTGCTATTTGATGACTCGAATGACTTCTTTTTTTGGAATTCCCTTTTGCACAGTGCACTTCCGTGTTTTTTTAATCGCTATAATTTTCTCGATGAATTAAAATAGAAAGTTGTGTACAGCGGGAACATTTAGGCAAACATTGACAAGTCTTAACATGTATGCATGCATAAGAGTTCACAAGAAAGAACATTTCCGGTCGAATTCGATCACATTATAAAAAAAAAAACATGTCTGCCATGTATGTTATGTTACTGGTTGTAGGCTACGAAAATATGTAGAGAAATAAATTTTATTTCATTTCCAAAAAGATGGCGTCAAAAGAAAACGATGGATTGTGAATGTCAGATTTGAAGAATCACCTATTTATAATCCCAAACTAATTGCTTGATGCAAAAGAATTTTCGTGTTGTTGTTTATTATGAATTTCCGCATTGTGTTTTTTTAATTACCAAGGACGCAACTCTTGACTAATTTATTTTATAAACAAAAGCTAAATTTAACCAAACGCGACTAACACATTGAGTATTAATTATCGCCGACTCACTTTTGATGTTAAAAACGGATTCCTCATAACTATTAAATCTTGTAGCCGTTGTATATTTCTAAAAGACCAGAACTGGCTGTCGATGTTGAAATCAATTGTCAAAGTCAAACAGCTCCAAAAGCATGGTATTTGTTTACGAAATTGGCGGTAAATTTCACCGGAAGTTCACGCTCATCCCAGTTCAAAAGGTCATTTATAATTAAGACTTGTCAATAGGAGCGTAGAAGTAATTTAAGTTTAAGACAGCCTTATTGGATGCGCACGGAAAAAGAACTTATAAGCTCTAAAAATAGAGCAAGCGGTCCATCTTATTATGGTCTTTGTTTTAAGTTTGTTTTTATTTTTTAAACGGTCTATATTTTCTTTGTGTTTTTTTTTTCTACTTGTTAATAAACAAAATTATCGTTAAAGCAAAAGTTATAGTCTATTTTTGTACGTGCGTAAACAAGCTTGTATTATAGGGGAGACCGGGGCTAGTCCGCCCATTTTTAGCACTTTTAGCTATTCAGGGTTTATTTCTGGATGGAATTCTTTGCCGATTCTCATAATCATTCCCCAACTATTCAGTTAATATGAGCTAGAAGGATTTTGGGAAACCTCTGCCCCAAATCACACAATAAAATCAAAAGTGAGGTCACTCTGTGTGGGCGAATGTGCCCCACATGTGGGGCAAGTTCGTCACACATGTGGGGCACATACGCCCATGAGGGGCAAATCCGCCACATGTAAAATAATTCACTAAAACAAGGCTTAAACACTCGATACCAAAAAGAACAAGGCAAGCTTTATTTATGTTTATGTTTCCAAATTTCGGTATAGATTTAAAGAATAAAAAGTAACCAAGTTAGATCTAGATGAAGAACTGTTTTGATCCCAAAATGATTGAATTAAACTTTAACTGAATACAAAGTGTAACTTTAACTTGAGGTTTCATAACGATTCAAATTCAAAAGCATCATTCGAAATAGTCAGAGTCACTTGATGCACAGTTGTGGCATGTGTAATAGTCTTTTTTTTCTCCAATACAATGTTCATGTGACCATTCTTTGCACTGCAGACATTGTATCCAGGATTCCTTTTTAATGTGAGACCACTTTAAGAGACAAATGAGAAAATGCCATTTCTCATCTTCTTCCTCTGATGACTATTCCTTTGCAGTGTTTCTTTTTGCTTTTTCTTGTTCACAACTGAAGTCTTTTTTCCAGGTTGCTTTGCGCTTTTCTTGCGCTTTTTTTCCAAATGGTCCAGTTCTTAGTTTCGCTTTTTCTGGCGTGTCTGTCAGAATGCAGCTTTTCGTCTTCCTTTTCCCGCGTGTTGGTAATTTAAACTTTAGCGGAGTTTTGGTGTGAGGCTTAATTTAAACAGGCGAAAAGTCAGCTGCTGCTACAAGCCGCACCGGTGTTCCTTGCCCTTGAGAAGGGCCTGGTTGATCCTGGTGAGAAGTTAGTCCTGGCGAGAAGGGCCTGTTTGATAATGGCGAGAAGGGTCTGGTTGATCCTGGCGAGAAGGGCCTGTTGATCCTGGCAAGAAGGGCCTGTTTGATCCTGGCGAGAAGGTTCTGGTTGATCCTGGCGAGAAGGGCTTGGTTGATCCTGGCTAGAAACTTCTGGTTGGTCCTGGTGAGAAAATTTTGGTTAGTCCTGGTGAGAAAGTTCTGGTTGGTCCTGGTGAGAAAGTTCTGGTTAGTCCTGTTGAGAAGGGCCTGGCTGATGTTTCTGGCGAGAAGGTTCTAGTTGTAGAGGATTGTCTCAATCAGTCACTGAAGAGGGACAGAAATCGTTTTCTTGGAAAGTGTCAGGGCTGTAAGGATAGATGCCTGCTTTTGCAAATCCTTAGATGATGTTCTGCACTGTCATAGTGGGACCCCATGCCTCATTAACAATCTCTGGAAGTTGATAAATTGTCAATGGGGAGCCAGAATGAGATCGAAGTCAGTTTTGCTGAGCTTGACATAGGCGTTTTTTTCAGCGGGCCGAACACAGACAGATTCCCATTGGGGCAGGTTCACCCATCTGTCGGATATGCCCCAGCCAGTGTTGGCGAACCTGCCCCACTATCACCTTTCTACGATTATCAATCCATTACAGCAGCCTTGGTAGAGAAAGCGATAACGTGACACCATGAATGTATCAATGAGAGCCAGTGTTTTGATAACATGCAGTGTCGTTTAATAGCCTTTACTACTTCTTGCGTAATATGAGGAGATGTAGTACGAAGAAAAAATCACTTACCTACTAAAAAAACACAAATATCACGGTAGCAGAGCAGTCTAGATTTGTAGCCATTTAACACATACACAAGATCAATCAGACGCAATTACTGCACGGCGTGGTAGTGTCGTCCAGTCTAAAAATAACTCAGTTTGCGCGCAATACCACCATGGCGAATGTACCCCTATGGCGGACTAGCCCCGGTCTCCCCTACTTGTAATGTTTTGTACCGCGTGTATTTGTGGATCATTATCCATCTGTGTCTATTGTTACTTCTCACTCAACTCACTGTCTAGTGTGGGCAGTTTATCACAATAACTTTTTGGTACCCGTGAATAATCCTTGCCCAACTCTCATCCAAGCAATTTTTGTAGAAACGACAGTCAGGAATTTATTACTAACTTAACTATTCATTCAACATATCACATAACATCGAAGCTCAACACAAGTCAATAATAATAACAACACGATTTACGGAGAACACAAGAAGCAGCCTAACCAGTCTCTCAATACGCTATACTCTCTACTAACTAAAAAAAACTACACACCATATATGATTCTGAAACTCCCCCCACCCGCGCTCGCTCCTGCCAACGGACAAAGGTCACCAACAGGTTGTGAACACCAGTTACAAAGGAAGGTAATCCTAACTAAAAAACAACAAGGGAGTTAATTTATTCTACCCTCAACCACATGCATCGCAGTAGGCCTATATCTGCGTGTGTTTGTAAGAAAAGGCTAAAGCTATCAGAAACC
Organism: Anisus vortex; assembly: GCA_949126835.1. Lineage (NCBI taxonomy): Eukaryota > Metazoa > Mollusca > Gastropoda > Planorbidae > Anisus > Anisus vortex. Next base: position 31,042,823 of record OX421504.1, read on the forward strand.
AGAAATGCGGAAATCTTGCGAATAAGATGAAAACAAAAAGGATGAGCACCCGGTGGGTGAAATTCCGTCCAACCTGTGACCCCCCCCCCCCTCCACTGCTCGCTCCCTTCTCCTTCCATCAGCCAATGCTTTGCGCATGCGTCTGTGGTAGCAGGTGTGAGGTATCGGTCATCGATGAAGTCCAGCCTTGCACTTGCACTTTAAAAAGAGATGTCTGCCCCTTGTGTTGAAGATTAAATTCCGACTTTGGAACTTGTACCATCTCACGATTCACGTTTGATGTATTTTTGTTCTGTTTATAAAAAACATCTAGTACAATTAGAATAGAGATAGATATAGAAATAACTTTTTTAAATATATACAGATCTAATATATATAAATCTTTTGTTTAATTTATAAGATAAGATTTCTTTAGTGATCCAAACAGATGGAAATTTGTCTTGTTTACACTAATTACAGATGTTTTGTCTTTCAGCAGATTTTAAACATAAAATAATTATTTGTACCGGGTACCGGTACTCAAACACAGAAATATACTTATAAAAATAGGCATGCACGCACACAATCACACAATTTATCATAAAAGAAAATGTTCACTAATAGTCAGTCCATTGACTATAATAATTGGCCGAATTTCACACATAGATTGGTTAAATCATAGACTATAATATACATGGACCGCTTGCTTTAGTATTTCTGCTATATGATGACTCGAAACACAGATTTTCTGAATTCCCGATTCTAAATAAAGTAATTGCTATAAAGTAGTTTCTATACTACTAAGTTCCGTTTTATTTACTCGCTATGATTTTCTGAAGTAAAATTAAAATCGAAAGTTGTATAGGTACATCGGAAACATTTATAGATCAGTGTTGTATGCGCATGGAAAAAGAATATAAGCTCTAAAAATAGAGCCAGCGGTCCATCTTATTTTAGTCAATGATATAAGGAATAATAGTAGAACAAGTAGGCCTATTCATTTAAAGTCCAAAAAATGCGATTTAATAAAACTAATAAAACGGAACTTGTATCGCAACTACTTTATTTAGAATCGGGAATTACAAAACAAGAAGATAAGAGCATAAAAAACTAAAGCAAGCGGTCTATGTATATTAGGCCTATAGTCTATGATCAGTCATTGTACTTTGGCTGACTGAGGTCTTGACGATATGTTTCTTGTTACTAATGTTACATATAGGCCTATTTTTGTGAATTTTCATGGTAGATAGTATGGCCTGAGGCTGGCACAATAATTCTATGTCTGGTGTAGGCTACATATCCTTGTTTTTGTTGTAATGCTGTTGATAATGCAATATTGTTTCTTTATATAGATAGCGAGCGCATCACCTTTAATTTTGCCACTGTTGACTGGTCTGTCAATCCGTCTGAGCGAATCAGATCAAATGCTTCTAGGTCCACAGACGTAATCCTCCTCTACGGTCACATTTATTTCGCCTTGTTCGTGTAAAGACATGTTTATAATTTATTTGTTGTCATTTTAATCCAAAATGGCGGTTCGTTCATTAGTATGGACACTATTGGTGTAAAATAGATTCATTTAGTATTGACAAGTCTTAATTAGGTGTGACCTTTTCAAATGGAAGAGGTCACGTGCTTCCGTTGACATTGCCCGCCATTTTCGTAACAATTGATTTCAACCTCGACGGCCAGTTCTGGTCTTTTAGAAATATACAACGGCTACAAGATTAGTTATGAGGAATCCGTTTTTAACATCAAAAGTGGATAGGCGATAATTAATACTCAAAGTGTTAGTCGCGTTAGCTTAAATTTAGCTTTTTGTTTATAAAATAAATTAGTCAAGAGTTGCGTCCTTGGTAATTAAAAAACACAATGCGGAGATTCATAAAAACAATAACACGAAAATTCTTTTGCATCAAGCAATTAGTTTGGGATTATAAATAGGTGATTCTCCAAATCTGACATTCACAACCCATCATTTTCTTTTGTCGCCATCTTTTGGAAATGAAATAAAAATGTAATTACCTACATATTTTCGTACAACCAGTAACGTAGCACACAGACATGTTTCGAAGTACATGATCGAATAAGTCCGGAAATGTCTTTTTTGTCGACCTTTTATGCATGCATATTTGTCAACAGGCGGTTCTTCACATAAAGAAATAAAAAAAAGGATCAGTTGAATCGACGAGGCATGGTGGCCCCATCGAATGTACCGGGTTCCGAATCGTGGTGAAGGCTATGTATGTATGTTTTTGTTTCCCGTGCCTGGAGGGTGTCCCTGAGTCTAGCCAGCTCTGATGGGCACCTAAAATTGTGCTGGCCACACAATCCCCTAACAACACATTACCAAAAAGAAACGCAAAGAGTCATCGATTTGATTCGAGGCTTAACATTGAGAATTTAATCACACACAAATCTACCACTGCACAAACAGTAGTTAATCTCTACGCCAATATTTGTATCTACGGGCAAATAATGCATGTGTGGGCTCGAGGTTATAGGAAAAATATTTTATTGATGACGTCATGAAAATGGAATTTTTATTCCTCGGCTCAGAGTTTGGCTTTATAAGCTTACACGACACAGCTCTAATTATTTAAATTAAAAGCTTAAAAATATAAGTAGACTACATGTTAATGAAAAACTGAATGAATTCAGAAAATGTCTTTTTAAAAAAAATCTTATTCCGGTAATTGAAATTGTGCGTTGTGTGTCTAAATGTGTTTATAACACAAGATGTTGCGTTTTTTTTTTCGTTTATATCCATTACAATCTGACCCATGTTTCGGTAAGCGATGTAGGCAAGTTAAACACACTCGGTCTACGGGTCGCATGCCCCAGATGTGTACATGTGAAAACTGAATGTACGGCGCAGCGGCGTAGCTAGGGGAGGAGGGTCCAAATTCGAAAGTCCCCCCCCGGGCCCCTACTTGAGGGGGGCCCCCAAAGGAGTGTCCGAATCGTTTTTTCTCATGTTATAATGTCGAATGTCAAAATGCAGGGACCCCTAAAGAGGCCAAGCCCCCCGGGCCCCCTAAACCCCTTGCTGGTACGGCGCACTAATTTAATAAACAGACGTGCAAAAAAACATGAAAAAAAAACAACAACAAAAAAACAAAAAAAACAAACATTGCAAGTTAAAAAACAAATTCATTACTTAGCTGTACAATGACAACAAATTATGTGTCAAATGACAAAGGGAGATGCTTCACCTGAAATTATGTTTCAAATGACTTCTACCTCTTGACCCAGTTATTTGTATGCTTCTACTTCGTGACCCAGTTATTTGTATACATCTACTTTGTGACCCATTTAACACTTAATGGCTGGTATAGTATCTGTATAAATGATGCCAAATATTTTCATCGGATTCCACTATACACTGTAGCTAAAATCGGGTTCAAATATTACAAAATGTCCACTAGAAGAAAATGTCCGCTTTATGTAGGTCGCGGTAGTCTGACCTAGTTATTATAAACTATCAGCTTCTTATTTTTGTGTTTTTACCCGCGTAATTTTGCTATCGCGCCCCTGTACCGGTGTTTATTAACAAACGCTGGTCTGGGGGGGGGGGGGGGTCAAAGGCTCATGCTAATTTAGACATTAGAAAAACTTCCAGTTTATAAAAGCGATAGTCAACACAAACGTTAAAAAAACATCGTGGGGATCTCGTCGTCGGACAAGAAGAGATATATATATATACACTCTATTTCAATTTCATTCAAAGATAGTTTTATTATAGTTATACAAGCCTAGTTCAGCAAATTTATCGATAGTTTTAATAATTGTTACATCGATGGTGAAGATCAAATTGATTACACTAAAAACATTATTGTTCTTATTGGCTCTTTAGTTCAAAACGATATAAGTATAAAGTGTTATAAACTTTATGTTCAGAGAACTGAAAAGTAAACCACTATAGATCAGTTATAGTGTATATATAATATGTATGCAGGTTCTTGTTAGTGTATATAGGCCTATAGGTGTTAAGTAGAGTACCCTTCGGACCAAATTGATCCTAGGGCCGGTAAAGCAGCGTTCACCAGTTTCTGTGGCCACGGCATACTTGGTGATTGTGTGGCCAGTACAATGCACAGCCGCCTTTACTTTACCCCAACTAAGGCCAGGTACCCGTCAGAGCTGGGTAGACTCAGGAACACCCTTTTCCATACCCGGGAAAAAATCCTAGCCTTCACGAGGATTCGAACCCAGGACCTTCGGTACGCCAGTCCATGTATATATGTATAGAGCAGTATTATCACTTCTCCTACCTCAAAAAATCTTAATTATTTACATTTGTATTATTGTTATTATTATTAGAGTCACTGGATAAGTACTGAAACTAGGAGTAATTTATTATCTGATGTTGATAGACGCTTCCACGCATATCATTTACATACAGAGAGTGGGTGATGGGGGTAGTTGTAAAAATATGATATATATATATTGAGAGGGTGAGAGATTGTTAGACAGATAGAGAGATAGATAGGTAGATAGATAGGTAGGTAGATGTATGGGTTGGTGGATGAATAGATAGTTAGATAGATATCTGGGTAGATGAATTGATAGATAGATGGATGGATGTATATAGGGATAGACGGACCGGCGGATAGATAGATGGATAAAGTCGTAAATTGAGAGATTGATAAATAGGTTAGATAAGAGATAGAGATAGAAATATAGATAGAAATCTTGGTACGGTAAGTGGATGAGTTGATAGACTGAGGGATAGATAAAGGGATGGATGAGTTGATAGACTGAGGGATAGATAAAGGGATGGATGAGTTGATAGACTGAGGGATAGATAAAGGGATGGATGAGTTGATAGACTGAGGGATAGATAAAGGGATGGATGAGTTGATAGACTGAGGGATAGATAAAGGGATGGATGAGTTGATAGACTGAGGGATAGATAAAGGGATGGATGAGTTGATAGACTGAGGGATAGATAAAGGGATAGATGAAAAGTGGATAAATTAGATTAGAATAGATACACGGGCGGACAGATAGAAATATACACACAACCAGGGAAATATATTGATCTAAGGTTTAGGAATATTTTGAGTCATGTTCTAATTAAACGCGAGATATAGTTGGGAGCTAGGGGAATTATGCATATGAATGAAAGAGCGTCTTGTTGGACAGATGCAAAGGAGGGGGGGGGGGGAGCCTATAGTTTGTGATATCCAATTAGCAAAAGGAATATATCTATATATTATACATTCACGTATATCAGGTTAGAAGGCGACACTTGCAGAAAATAAATCAAACGGCGTTGAGACAATTCATAAGGATATTTCTTCTAAAAATATAAAGACGGTTTGACTGGGTGCAAAACGATTGTGAGGGATGTGGGGACCCGTAGTCTGATAAGAAAACTAAAATGTCTTATTCGTAGGCTATAGTTGAGTCGACCGTTTATTTGAATTGTGAATTAAGTAATTAGCTTGAAAAAAAAATATTATAGTGACCAGTGTGATGATAGGGGATTGTGTGGCTCGCAGGGCTTATATTCAGACTACATGGCCTATATACCGTCTACATGACCTATATACAAAGGCTGTATTTAGGCCTACATGTGTTCACAAAAACTTTAGCAATCCTCATAATATATAGATCAGTGAAACCCTGTTGTTTCAACCGTGTAAAAACACCGCCACCCAATTACTGTTTCATTAAGGAATGTAAATAGAAAGTTCGTCTCCGCCCCGCCCTCACCCTTCCCCAATCCCATCTGTTTGTAAGCATTGTGCCCCCGCGCTGATCAAGGGGACGCAACACGGAGTCCGGTTCTATTCAGGGTGTTCTCTCCCCCCTGCTGTATTTTATCAAATATTTAAATTAACAACCCCTTACGTTTTGCACCGCATGACGTTCCTTGGTAAGTTTTTTTTTTCTTTACGTTTACTACAGAGGGTTAAACTGTTGGTTTAAGTGTGAGCATTAAACCAAACCAAGATATTAATGTTTTATTACATCTAGTATGAAGTTATAAAAACCACAAGAAATGCCCGACTTACTCGACACAGCGGATGTTTCTATCTTGATAAACTTGCTCAAGTTCGATATAATATAGCCTATTATAGATTTAGTCTTTACTTTTCAGCATAACACGCTAGAAAAAAAATAATTTCTCTTTCAAATTTTGTGTTGTTAGATGGCGAACCTTTCATGAACAACTGAACGAGGAGCATTCGTGCATGGACTGGGTTGCCTGAACAAACCAGGAAAACCAGTAACTTAAACATCATTTAAAACATGCAAGACTAGACTCGGACCACGCAATAATACACTTTATAGAAAGAGGGTCTGGTATATATAAGAAAAGGTTTTCGTGTCAAACACGCACATTATTTAATAATGTGAATTTTAAAAAAATATCGCTTATGCGAAATATTAAACATAACTTTCAAGTTCCCGTCGGACCAAATTGATCCATAGGGCCGGTGAAGCAGCGTTCGCCAGTTTTTGTGACCACGGCGTACTAGGTGATTGTGTGGCCAGCAATATGCACAGCCACCTGTACTTTGCCCCACCTAAGAAGGTCAGCAGCCGATCAGAAGTGGGTAAACTCGGGGGGGGGGGATCCTAGCCTTCACCAGGATTCGAACCCAAGACCTTCTGTACGCCAGTCGAACGCGCTAACGCTAGGCCACCATGCCCCCCCTCACTTTCAAGTAATTAGTTAAATATTAGCACGTGTAATCCACGTGTAATGAAAATCTCGTAGCCATTTCCGGCAAACAAAGGGACGCGAGTTCATGTAAGAAAAATGTCATATGGCCATATGGCCACGTGTTTTGAATCTTAACTCGGTTCGAATTATTCACATAATGTTTAAATAAGGGTTCAGTAGGTCATGCTTTGTTTATTCTGTTCCCCATTAGGCTCATGGGATTGATTGTTTACCTTAGCGATTTCACCTCTCGTCACTTCCGGACTGATGTTAATTAATTTTATTTTTTAAGTACAAAGTACTTTTTTTTTTTTTGTAATCTCGAAATTTTAACAACTAATTTTACTACTAGCAAAATCAACTAATAACTCAATTTTGAAAAAAAAATAATCTTCAGTTGGAATTTAACGAAACAAGGAATTGATAAGCACGGTTTTAGAATCTACTAATTCACTAAATCAGCACTTATCACGGATTAGCGTAGGTCGCACCAAGTGGGAACACCACGTCGTTTCGACTGGGAAAACGTGGTTTCAACGGGTTTTCATGGTTTCCACGTGTTTTCCCCGTCGATACGACGTGGTGTGCTCACAGGGGTATAATCTTTTTTTATAAAAGGAGCGTCTGTGGTATACTCAGAAGTCAGGAGTTCCTCGGAAAAACTGTCCCAAGGTTTTTATTTAATTTAAAGTGAATATGATCGATATATCTAATAGTATTAACACAAGAACAAAACAAAGATTATCAACTGTGGGTTATATAATACACAAGCCGATAAACACAACAAAAGAAACGGAAATGTTTTTTTTTTTTTAAACCTAGATGACGAATTACAAAAAATATATCAACTATTTAGAGTATCAAAAGAAACAAATAACTACCAATTATTTCATTCATTTTAAAAAAATTTAACTAAAAATAATACGTACTAACATGTTAAGAGTAATTATAAATGAAACATTATCATGGAATCTACTTGTTGAAAGAACATAAAACTAAAATGCCACCCAACATTAGTGAGACCTTTGCTAGAATAGATTCTATGTACTTTCTGTCTGGGATATATCAACTCACCGTGTATACTCGCGTATAAGTCGCACCAATGTATAAGTCGCACCCTTAGCTTAACATACTTTTTTCTTACATGTTGTCATTGACCTGCGTTTACGTCGCACCCTAATCTTGTCTCAAACGTTTTAAATTTTTTTTTTACTCTTTTTTTTTTTCAGATAGACGAAATTTTTGGTTAAAAAATGCGACATATTAAATCAAATTAAATTGGTTACTTATATAGCGCTTCTATCCATGCTATTTCAGCATGCTCAGTGCGCTCTGTAAACACACTGCTGCCTGCTGGCGCAAATATGTTTACAGGCCCAAAACTCCTGCAGGGCGACAGGGATCCGTCGGCGGCCGGGCTAGAACCCGCGACCTGTCAGATGGTTTTTGGTTGACAGTCCGGTGATCTAACCGCTAGGCCAGCCGGCTTCATATACGCGAGTATATACGGTAACTTTTTTAAAAACTATATAAAAGAAAGTATATTTACAACTGAAAATTGTAGGCCTATGTTTACAACTGAAAATTTGTAACACAAAAGCCTAGAGATTAAAATACCCAGACCAGCTGTAATATAAATAGATGTAAAAAAAATTGTTCATATTTCATTTGAAGACAAATTCTGCTTCATTGGCACTCGGGCATTGAATGGGTTGCCTGAACATATCTCGTAACCCAACTACTTGACATCGTTAGGGCCCTGTTTGAAATACAAGATTACATTCAATTCCACGGTTAAGCGTAGGACGCAAAAATCTTTTGTAAAGAAGTAGCGCTTGTAACATATAACATATAAGATAATTTGAATCTAAGAAAATATGCAGGAAGACATTATTAAGGTTAAAAAAAATGCCTCGTTCCTCTTTCTTCACGAGTGAAGTTGTGGCATGAGAATGGGTTAGCTGATCTAGTGAGAAATAATAATAAATTAACGTCATTTAAAACCCTTATCAAAACTGAAAGTCTATAATAATATCGAAGACACGGGTATGAGTGAAACATAACATGGCGTGTGTTAATTATTAGATTAGATAAGGAACATAAACACGATATTGGTGAGGTCTTCGTGGTGGAGTGCAAACTGCAAGCGTTATTGTGAAAGCGGGAGAGGTAGAGAGAACGAGATAGAGAAAAAGAGTAAGAGAAGGATAATGACAGAGAGAGAGATATCTCAGAGAAAGAGAGTAAGAGAAGGATAAAGACAGAGAGAAAGATATCTGAGAAAGATAGAGAACGAGAGAGAGAAAGAGAGTGAGAGAAGGATAAAGACGGAGAGATATCTGAGAGAGAGAGAGAGTGATCGAGAGAGAGAGAGAGAGAGAAAGACATAGCTATTTAAACAACAACATTTATTCTCCTCAAACAAATTGTTTAAATAATTGTGCTTGACAGAAATTATTAGTGATTTAAATTTTTCCATGTCAGGGGCGCTCCCACAGATTTATAATCGTGATTTATAATCGTGTGGTTCACTCGGATGTAGGTAAAGCTATTCCTCTGATCTGATAGTTGTATCATAGTTCACACCTTTGTTTGTAGCAGATTTTTCACGTTCTGTTGTTGTTTGATTTTATAGTTGTTTTTTTTTTTTAATGTAAATCTTAAATTGGTCTCGTGTGAGACGTAGGACAAAACATCTTATTGATGAGATGACACCGGAAACGAAAAAGAAAAGAACCAAAATCTGAAGAAAGTTATTGTTGGGGGTTGTAAGAAGAAGTTATTGGTAGAAACAGAATGGGTAGAAAGATAAATAAGACAAGGGGAAAAGCGAGAAAAATCGATAGTAAGGCAAATAAGTTATATACCATTTGCAATAGGCGTGGCTTAGGCTTCTAGATGACGTAGCTATGTAAATAGAAGCCATGATGGAAACATGGTCGAATAAAATTGTTCTTTACCTTGACTATTTTACACAAAAAATTTAAGGAATTTGTTTCCAGAAATCTTAATATTTAACTGTGAAACCAATCCGTAGTAGTCCGTCCACCAAGTAAACAAGATTTGAGGCATTTACAGTTTTTCAATAGCTCTTGTGAAACATTGCATAGCCTGCCGTCATATTGCCCTGGGCTGTGAGCCCTGATGTGAACCCGGGTTTTGTTATGGGCTGTGGAATTAGTCTGTTTCTAGGCTGAGTAAAGTCAGTTGTACATGTATCTGCTAATGCGTAAACATTTAGCGTTGACCATGAAGTCAGCCAGACAGTGTGCTGGTCACACAATCGCATCGTTAGCAGAGTGAAAAATCCCCAAAACGGCTTATTGCCTTCGCAATATCTATTTATGTAGGCGTGTCTGTGTGTGTGTGTTTGTGTATGTGTGAGTATGTGAGATTAAATATTTTCTTCTGTCCTTTACCTAGTTGGGTCCCATGTAACAATCATGACGTTGTATTCTTCCTACTTCATGCCATTCACATGTCATCTTCTTGTGACAGCTCCATGTGACATCTTCATGAGACATATTGGAAAACGTTTTATCGAGCCAGTGAAAATCTCTCTTCATATCCTCACTGTCCCCTTCAATGTAGACAGTTTCTGAACTTCAAGATAAAACCATTTCCTGCTTTCACTCGCCAGTTTCCAATAAGTTGTCTGTTGTTGTTGCTGTTGGTGATGATGATATGTTGATTAACGGAAAACACGAATTTCACTGATCAAACCGGAAGTCTCTCCCATTCTCATGCAGAACGAATAGTAAATATTCTTTTGTTAGTTTTTAGTGTAAAGTTAGTTATTCTTTCGTTTTTCAATAAGCTTTTTTTTAATACAAAAAAAAAAGCATGGGGCGTTTTATTTTACTTTTCAGGTACCCATCAGAGCTGGGTGGACTCAGGGGCACCCTCGAGTCCACGAGAAAAAAATCCTAGCCTTTACCAGGATTTGAGCCCAGGACCTTCGGTACGGTAGCCGAAAGCGCTGTCGCTAGGCAACCGTTGTCCCTTTCTTTATGTGTATATCTATTTATCTGTTATAATATCTACCTATCTGTTATTCTATTTACCTTTCTGCTATTCTATCTAACTATCTGTTATTCTACCTATCTGCTATTCTATCTAACTGTCTGCTATTCTATCTAACTATCTGTTATTCTATTTATCTGCTATTCTATCTAACTGTCTGCTATTATATCTAACTATCTGTTATTCTATCTATCCTTTATTCTATCTATCTGTTATTCTATCTACCTGCTATTCTATCTAACTGTCTGCTATTCTATCTAACTATCTGTTATTCTATTTATCTGCTATTCTATCTAACTGTCTGCTATTATATCTAACTATCTGTTATTCTATCTATCCTTTATTCTATCTATCTGTTATTCTATCTACCTGCTATTCTATCTAACTGTCTGCTATTATATCTAACTATCTGTTATTCTATCTATCCTTTATTCTATCTATCTGTTATTCTATCTATCTGCTATTCTATCTAACTGTCTGTTATTATATCTAACTATCTGTTATTCTATCTATCTGCTATTCTATCAAACTGTCTGCTATTATATCTAACTATCTGTTATTCTATCTATCCTTTATTCTATCTATCTGTTATTCTATCTATCTGCTATTCTATCTAACTGTCTGCTATTATATCTACCTATCTGTTATTCTATCTATCCTTTATTCTATCTATCTGTTATTCTATCTATCTGCTATTCTATCTAACTGTCTGCTATTATATCTAACTATCTGTTATTCTATCTATCTGCTATTCTATCAAACTGTCTGCTATTATATCTACCTATCTGTTATTCTATCTATCCTTTATTCTATCTATCTGTTATTCTAACTATCTGCTATTCTATCTAACTGTCTGCTATTATATCTAACTATCTGTTATTCTATCTATCCTTTATTCTATCTATCTGTTATTCTATCTATCTGCTATTCTATCTAACTGTCTGCTATTATATCTAACTATCTGTTATTCTATCTATCTGCTATTCTATCAAACTGTCTGCTATTATATCTAACTATCTGTTATTCTATCTATCCTTTATTCTATCTATCTGTTATTCTATCTATCTGCTATTCTATCTAACTGTCTGCTATTATATCTAACTATCTGTTATTCTATCTATCCTTTATTCTATCTATCTGTTATTCTATCTATCTGCTATTCTATCTAACTGTCTGCTATTATATCTAACTATCTGTTATTCTATCTATCTGCTATTCTATCTAACTGTCTGCTATTATATCTAACTATCTGTTATTCTATCTATCCTTTATTCTATCTATCTGTTATTCTATCTATCTGCTATTCTATCTAACTGTCTGCTATTATATCTAACTATCTGTTATTCTATCTATCCTTTATTCTATCTATCTGTTATGCTATCTATCTGCTATTCTATCTAACTGTCTGCTATTATATCTAACTATCTGTTATTCTATCTATCTGCTATTCTATCTAACTGTCTGCTATTATATCTAACTATCTGTTATTCTATCTATCCTTTATTCTATCTATCTGTTATTCTATCTATCTGCTATTCTATCTAACTGTCTGCTATTATATCTAACTATCTGTTATTCTATCTATCCTTTATTCTATCTATCTGTTATTCTATCTATCTCTTATTATATCTACCTATCTGTTATTATATCTACCTATCTGTTATTATATCTACCTATATGTTATTATATCTACCTATATGTTATTATATCTACCTATATGTTATTATATCTACCTATCTGTTATTATATCTACCTATCTGTTATTATATCTACCTATCTGTTATTATATCTACCTATATGTTATTATATCTACCTATCTGTTATTATATCTACCTATCTGTTATTATATCTACCTATCTGTTATTATATCTACCTATCTGTTATTATATCTACCTATATGTTATTATATCTACCTATCTGTTATTATATCTACCTATATGTTATTATATCTACCTATCTGTTATTATATCTACCTATCTGTTATTATATCTACCTATATGTTATTCTATCTATTTTGTACATTCATCTGGATTTGTACCGTATGGTGTTCTTCCTATATATCATCTATTTATTATTTTCATTCAACACTAAATTGACAATAATTCAAATGATAACAATGATGAAGACGAACTGACGGCGATGAATCCCCGCCATTGTTATTGTAAACGCAATCAGACGTTACAGACAAAAAATCTGAAAAAAAAAGCACAAAGCATCGTCTGTTGTTTCTTTCAGATCCACAATTCAAGCCTTAATGTCGTAACTACCCCGTGGGGGAATAACGCTAAGCAAGATGAATTCATCTTCTATTCTACGTTAGCCGTTTGTTCTTTATGTCTAAACTCATTGCAAATTCATAACTGTAGACAGTGTTCTCCTTGGCAATGCGTGTGTATAATAATTAGCTACGAGGCCGAAGTCTAGTACTATTAGTACTATAGTCACAAATAGTTTATTTTGCAGTAAGGTTGTTATTGTGTTGTTGTTTTTTTTGTCTGTTGGTGTTTTGTTTGTTATTCGAAATAAGAAAGACCTATTTATTATCTAGAAACGTGAGTTTCAAGAATAATGGTCAAGCGCGCAATGAAAAAAAAATCAAGATTCCCCACATTCTGTTGATCTCTTTTGGGATTTTCCCGCACTACGTGCAATAAACTAGGGAAAACTAGCAATAACTAGATTATACGGGATGGCTGACTCCAGCTATCTAAACAAGAAAATGAATCCCTGCATGGCGAGTTGAAACGTTTGAGCCCAAAAGAAATGTATATTTAAAAAAACTGTTTTACTGAAACCATCTTAGGTAATTGTCTCAAGGTGTATAATTTAAAAAAAAAGAATGGAATTCTATGTACAGCTAGATCTAGTATAAAAAGGAAATAAAGTAAAGTATCCCGTCGGACTAAAGTGATCCGTAGGGCAAGTTAAGCAGCGTTCACCAGTTTCTGTGGCCACGGCACACCTTGGGGAATGTGTGGTCAGCACAATGCCCAGCCGCCTGTTTTTTTACCCCAAATGGCGGGCGCTCATCAGAGCTAGGTAGACTCAGGGGCACCCTCCAGTCCCGGTAACAAATCTCTAGCCTTCACCAGGATTCGAACCCAGATCCTTCGGTACGCCAGGCAAATATTATATTATCTTTGAATATATTCTTCATCTTAAGAGCAGTATATTCTCGTGGATGTTTGTCTAGGCCAGTGCTTTGACGTCTACATGATGACGTATACATGACGTTAGCACAAATGACCGCTTGTACGTAATGACGCCTTCATAATAAAAGATAAAGATTAGGATTTCTTTAATGATCCAAACAAATGGAAATTTGACTTGATTGCAGATGTTTTGTCTTACAGCATTAATGAACTATATGTGTTAAACAATGACGTCTACATATTGACGTCTCTACAATGACGTCTACGTAATGACGTCTACATAATGAAGTCAAATATAATGATGTCTACATATTGACGTCTACATAAAGACGACCACATAATGTCAAATACAATGACGTTTACATAATTAGGTCTAGATAATTACGTCTACGTAATGACGACTACAAAATGACGTTTACATAATGAAGTTCACATAATGAAGTCAACGTAATGACGTCTACATAATGACGCCAAACATAATGACGTCTGTTTAATTACGTCTACGTAATGACGTCTACGTAATGACGTCTACCTAATGACGTCTACGTAGTGATCTCGTTTTAAACAAAAACGTATTTATTTTCACTCAACTGTTTTAAAGTTTAATCAAAAACATTCCAAGTTAACTAAATAACCAGCTCTTTCAAATAATATTAAAACGGTTCACAATCCTTTTTCTTTCAGCCATTTTCCGTTAACAGTAAACACACAAACAAACCAACAGAAAAGACAAACAATCACGACTATTCGCTTTCAGGATCTTGTTTTTGTCTATGGGATTGAACAATGTTTTTGAAGCTTCCCAAAAAAATAATTAATTGGCCTATATATAATTATTTTCCTTTTTAAAAAAATGTAGAGTTTAAACAAATAATTGATGTTTAATATCTATTGTCTATGTTTAAAAGCTTTGTAAAAGAATGTGCGAGATCATGATTTTTTAATTACCGTACGTGACGTAATTTATTTAAACAAATCGCTTTACACCGTCTGGTTTATTGCGGGGATTTCTACATTTGTGACGTCAAAACACAAGAGAGAATACCTTTTTTATTTTCTTTTTTTTTTGGTTTTTTCATTTATCTGGTATGACTTAAAGATGCCATTAACAAACAAGCAAAAACTCAAATAAAAAGTATTTTCTTCGTCTGCTTCAGGTTGCCGATCTTTTTTTGGCGAGATCTCTTGCAGGAATGCAAGAAAAATAAATACAATAAATGTATATGTCATTTTTAGTTGTTCTATGCTGTTATAGAGTGTATGTGGTAAGGGGAGGTAAAGTAAAACATTAAGAATCCCTTTAAGGTCAATTCGATCCATAGGGATGAGTGAAGCAGCGTGTCTGTGGCCACACGGCACTCAAGGTGATGTGTAGCCAGCACAATGCCCAACTGACTTACCTATCCCCATTAACTGTCAGATACCTACCCATCAGAACCTGGCCTACTTGGGGACACCCATTAAAACCCCGGAACAAATCTTAAGCCTTCCCCAGGATTCGAACCCCGGACCATCGGTATGCTTGCTCATCGCGCTACCGCTGGGCTTGTAGGTTGAGGGGAAGGGGGGGGGGGGGTCGGGGGGCAATTTATGTATGTCTGAGATTGTTTAGCATGGATCATGCCGGCAATATGTGGTCTACTGTTGTTTTTTTTAAATAGTATTTGTAAATATCATGCTAAGAACCCTAATACTGTAAGGAGTGCAATTAACATAAACACCTCTAAAATAACTGAAGCAAGATGGCCGGGCGGCTGCGCGTTCGACTAGCGTAACGAGGGTCCTGGGTTCGAATCCTGGTGAAGGCTAGGATGATCATCTACGAGGCTTCGAGGGTACTCCCCGAGTCTACCCAGCTCTGAAGGGTACCTGACATTAGTTGCGGTAAAGTAAAGGCGGCTGGGCATTGTGCTGGCCACATATCCCCTAGTATGCCGTGGCTTCTGAAACTGGTGAACGTTTCTTCACCGGCCCTATGACCAATTTGGTCCGTCGGGTACTTAAATTTTTTTTTTTACCTCTAAAATAAAAAAACTTTTCTCCGCGAATGATGAATATGAAGCCATGCGATGATAATAATATTATTGTAAGATCATAACGATATAATAAATTAAGTTCATTAAGTAGTAAAGTAAGCTTACGTTGCGAACGCAAGTAATTCCATTAGGTTTATTATTTTTATATAATTATACAACTTCAAAATGTTACAAGAAACATTTCGTGCCAAATTAAGTTAATATAAAAATAATCATATAGTCTTCATAATAATAATAATAATAATGCCATAGCTATTTTTACGTGAATCGATTGAATTGAAGACAAGCTCTTTTTTTTTAAAGTTGTATGAATTAGGTTCTTAACTTTTTTTTTTACATTTAGATGTCACGAATGTTGAACGTTATGTGAAAAAAAGATTTCAATGACTAACTTGGACGTTAGGGTGCGGTCGCAGTAGGGAACGGAGCTAGCACGGAATATACTTCGTATATAATATTTATCATCTACAAATTGTTCATTGCTGGATTTGTTTCAGAACCGTTTGTATTTTTAACCTAGTCTCAAAAGTAGTCAATAGTAGTCACCTGTAGCCTTTAACTATAACTTTCATTTTTAAAGAGTCGGACCAGATTGGTCCAAAGGGCTGGTGAAGCAGCGTGCACCAGTATCTGTGGCACGGCATAATAGGGAAAAGTGTGGTCAGCACAATTCCCACACGCCTTTACCTTACCCTAACTATTGTCAGGATAATGTCAGATCTGAGTCAACTCAGGGAAAACACCCCCCCCCACACACACACACACACAAAATCTTAGCCATCACCAAGATTTGAACTCGGAGCCTTCGGTAATACATTTCATAGATGTTTAGAAATAGGGCCTTAAAATGTTGCGTCTTTGATTTGAAAAAGGGTGTTGCCAATTTTTTTTGTTATTGTTGATATTTTGTCAAAACTGAGGAAGTTTTGGAACAGATATTTACGGATCATATTTTTCTGACCGCTGGGAATTTAAAAAAATCTGACGTTTAAAACCGTTTATTCTGCAAATTATCGTTTGACATTCGTCTCGGTATATCCCATATTGAAAGATTTCACCGACTGTTCTAGCAGCACATCATGAGGTGAATGGGTCTAGTAAAAGTTTCAATACATCAGAGACAGGATTTCCACGGAACTTGATTATGCACCGCCATTTTTTTCTGAGCAAACCGAATAGCACCCGCAATAGTTCAAGGCTATTCTGGATTACGGTACGCGTGCCATACTTGGCACGCAAAGCGATTTTCAATGGCACGTGGAAGTCTACCAAAAACAGGCAATTCAAGTACTTCTACAAGAAGTTGACTGCTAAAGCAGGTTGACCTTTTAGGCTTTTGGCACTATGAATTAGAAATCCTACTTTGGCCCTCTATTATCAAAAGGTTGCCCACCCCTGCTCTAGATTACTGTTTAGTACACCCATTTTTTTTTCTTTCTTTTATCATCTACTCTTATATGTTACAGATGCTCGTCCTTTTTGCAAAAGATTATTGTGGCCTACGATATTCCCTGGTATGTCGGGTTTTGGTTTGTGATAAGGGTCTTAAACGATGTTTAGTTGTTAGGTTTCCACGACATGCTCAGGCAAACCATTGCATTTCTGAATGCCATTTGAGAAGAAACATGACTAATGGGCCGTATTGCTGCTGAGAGTTAACACCCTTGCCCCTTATACAAGTCAATATTTTATGACTGACTTGTAATTTACAAGTTATTTTATGCATGCATACACGTTAAGACTTGTCAATACGTCCTCGCGTGTAGAAACAGATTTTGTTTTTAATCTCTAGTCTATGTCTTTCAAAATATTTCAATACATTAAATGTGTTCGTATTTCTAAGTAAATGCTTTTCATCTATTCAATCACTTACATCCTAACCCTCCACATTTGTAAATAACAAGTTCATATCACATTTCACTCTGCATCACGCAACACGGTGACCATTCGCCTTTATTTCCCCCCAAAATGACGTCAGAGCTGGCTAGACTCAAGAAGATTTAGAGATTTGGGGCCGGGAAAAGGGGGGGGGGCGGTGGAAATTCTTTTTTTTTTTTTCAATCAGGATTGTAACAAGAGACTTTTGGCATAATGCTGCGAAATGAAAGTGTGTGGAGTATATAGACTTGATGCATTCACGGCATCTGGACTTGTAGACCAATATATCTATCTATCTTCCATATAAAGCGATGAGTAGGCTACAATATGAATGACAAATAGTTTCATTATTGCCAACCAACCAAGCGATTTATAAATGTTTTACGAGATAAAGGCTTAGCGCTATTAGTTTTGTGTGTGTAGCTTTTTAGATGGTAAGACAATTAAATTAGTATTTAGTCTACCAAGTAAAGTAACTAGATCAGAATTAGCAGCATCGTTGTTCGTTTTCTCGTTAGCGCGGGGGGGGGGGGCTGATATCTTAGCGTTTGTTAATGATATCTTAGCGCTGGGTAATGATATCTTAGCGTTTGTTAATGATATGTTAGCGCTGGATTTTCTTGATTCAACAGCTAGAAAACGATGTTTTGAAAATGATATTTTAGCGCTGGAAAATTATATCTAATCGCTGGGTAATGATGTTTTCCTTCCGCGCAGATCTTTTAGCGTTGGATAATGAGTGAAATCTTAGCGTAAAATCAAATCTGCAACACTGTGTTGAATCAAGGACTATGATAAGATAGACCGCTTGCTCTAGTTTTAGAGAGTTATATGTTCTTTTTTTCGTGCGCATCCAATAACGCTGTCTTAAATTACTTCTACTCTCCTACGTTTGCCCAAAAGTTTACGCTGTATACAACTTTCGATTTTAATTTTAATTTTTCATTGAGAAAATCATAGCAATTAAATAAAACGGAAGTGCACAATACATAAGGAAATCGGAAATGCCGAAAAAGAAGTCATTCGAGTCTCAAATAGCAGAAATATTTAAGCAAGCGGTCCATCTTATTATAGTCTTTGGTTGAATGTTTATACAATATTCTTCTTGTTTCATTTTCTCGCTATTTTTTGTTTTGTTTTGTCTTTTAGTTGCTGTATTGTTTAAGTGTGTGTTAGTGTGTGTGTATGTGTGTGTGTGTGTGTGTTTACTTAACAATAACATCTCAGTTTATGTTTTGAAATAAACCCACTAGATTTATACAATTAAAATTAATACTTTATATTTAGACAAGATTGAACTTCCAACATTGTACGAGCTTAAAAACGAGTTGTATATTAATTGATTTTCTTTGCATTGTTTTTTCCCCAGGTTATGGACACATAGCACCCAAGACTGACTTGGGTCGTCTGGTCACCATGTTCTACGCTCTGATCGGCATCCCACTCACCCTGCTGTGCATATCAAACATCGGGAGCTTCTTCGCCAACTGCTTCCGCCTCTTCTACAAGTACGTCTGCTCCTGCCTCGACTGCCTGTTCTGTCCCAAGAGCAAGAAGGCCGCCAAGAACGGCGCGAAGAACAGCGGCTCCACCAACACAATGACCACCACGTCCAGCTTGAAGTCTGTAGCTTCCAAGAAGTCCAAATCTGTCCACGACCTCAACGCGGAGAACGACGAGTCCAGGCAGGCCCTGAAGAGAGACATTAGCGTTGTGGAGAAAGGTCTTCAGATCGCGCCACACTCCAGTAAAGACTCCCTAAGGCCAGTCGTACGCTGCAACGAGGAAGGGGAAGTAACTGCCCTGACGTCTGAAGCTCCTCGGAAAAGTTCCCTGGTTGAGGAAATTCGAGTCCCGATGTGTGTCAGTCTCTTGATCGTCGCCCTGTACGTCTTCGGCGGGGCGGTCCTGTTCTCCTTGTGGGAGACAGAGTGGGACTACCTGATTGGCTCGTACTTCTGCTTCATAACGCTCAGCACCATCGGCTTCGGGGACTACGTCTTCGGCGTGGACAGCGACTTGGACAACAGCGAGAAGATGATCACGTGCGCTCTGTATCTGGTCCTGGGGCTGTCCATCATAGCCATGTGCTTCGATCTCATGCAGGAGGAGGTCCGAGCCAAGTGCAGGTGGTTAGGGATCAAGCTGGGCATAGTAGACCCGACCAAGAAACGAAGAAGAAGATAAGACGGTGTAATGTTGTTTTAAATTGTGTATGTATGTTTCAGTTTAAACACACACACAAAAATACTAAGTCTTACAGTCTTACATCGTAACAGAGCATTCAATCAATGTCTTTTCTAATTACGTCATTGTTATTGATGTAAGACTTACAACATGCGGAAGAATTTGCCTACTCACAATTTAAACCCAGGCACGCCACATAAACTAAAACATGCAGAATATAGATCAGTAAAATGTGCAGTCTTACTTCAAAATGAATGGGGGGTAACCTCCTTGTGTACACCTGCAAGTTCTAACAACTAGTCTATAAATAGTTACAGAGTTCAATGATTGTGTTACATTTGTATAACCGTTTAATGTCTTATTTGTGATCGCAATGTTGCCAAGCACTTCTTGTTCATTTTATCACCAGCACGCATTAAGACTTTAAAAAAAAAATACTCATGGCAGACGATTTATCCGATTTAATCCTGAATGATTTCAAACCTGGGCCGTGCATCCTGATTGATTTCTAACCGAGGCCACGATGCATCCTGCAGGATTTTTCTTTCAGTGCAGCGCAAAACTTTTCTAGTTTCAAGATGGGACATAGTTTACTTACAGCAGAAACTTTTAAGACTTACCAAATGAAGTTTTTGTTTGTTGTGCCTCCTTTCACTGTGGACTTCTAACATGCAATTGAAATAGTCAATAAGCACAACGTATATATGTTAGTCTGGGTAAAAATATTCAACAAAAATATTTTTTTTAATATAGGCCTACTTAATTATTTTCTTTATTATAACAATGGCTGTATACAATTTGTTAGTTTCAGCATAGTTAGACCAAAAGATGTGTTCAAACATGAATATTTGGCTTACAAGATTCACAATTGGTTATCATTTACGGCCTTATAGGCCTACTTACAAATATATATAGGCCTAGAGAATTAAACCCGCAGTTAGGCGTATAATTCAATAATCTTCTTTTAAGAAAGTAATCGGTCTCTAAATAACAAGTTTTACAAGGATATCAATGAAACTTAGCATGTCAAATGTACAGCTATATGTACAACTATATAATAATCAACTTGTATGAACAATTCCACAGTAGAAGTGTAGTTGTCTGTGTTAGAGCCAGTGTGTGAATGCCAAAATTCACGTTGTTTTAGCCAGTGCGTGAGTGCCAGAATTCACTTTGTCTTAGCACTAGAGAGTGAATGCCAGAGCTCACGTTGTTTGATCGCTAGTGTGTGGATTCTAGAATTTAATTTGGCTTAAGGCAAGTGTGTGAATTTTAGAATTCACTTCTTTTAAACGCCAATGGGTGAATGCCAGAATTCACTTTGTTTTCAGCAATGTTGCATCAATGCTATAATTCACTTTGCTTTTATCACTATTGTGTTAATGCTAGACTTCCTTTTTTGAGCATTAATGTGTGAATGCCAAAATTCACTTTGTTTTAGCGCCAGTGTGTGAAAATAAAAATATACGTTGTTTAATCGCTAGTGTTTAAATGCAAGCATTCAATTCTTTTTTTTAGCACCAATGTGTAAATGCTACAATTCAATGGGGTTTAATTACCAATGTTTGAGTGCTAGAATCCACCCTGTTTTACATCCAGAGTGTTCTGTAGCATTCAATTAGCTGTATCACTAGTGCGTGAATGCTAGAATTCAATTTGGTTTAGCCATAATGTGTAAAAAAATAAAATAGATGCTAGAATTCATCCATAAGTCAAAAAGACTTTCAATTCAATGTTGTTGTTTTGTTTATTGAATTCGGAGATGGCTGAGTTAATTAGTTCGTTTCATAAACATTTTCCTTTTTATCCCTAATACGAGAACAAATGAATTTTTGTACTTTTTCTTCCCGAGTGGCATCCGGGCATGAAATGGGTTGCCTGAACAAACCAGAAAAACCAGTAACTTAACATCATTTAGAACACTAATTTAAAAAAAAATGCAAGACGAGACTCGGAACACGGATGAGCGTAGGACGCAGTAATCTTCTTTATAGAAGGAGCGTCTGTAATGTATAAGATAAGATAACCCAATGTCAACTCACTGTTTTGTTGTATTTTTTATTGTGATGTTTTTTGTGGGTTTTTTTCAACGCCCAAACGTTTGTCAGTAAATACTGTTTTAAATACTGTTTTTAGGACAATTAGTCTACTTTACATACTGCACATTGGGGCCCTACATATTGTCTGGCTTAAAATGTCTACTCAAAAATTATATTCTTTATTTCTCATTCAGTTGGTCGCTTAAATGCTTTAGTATATGTAATACTTTGATTACTTTAGTATATGTAATACTTTGATTACTTTAGTATATGTAATACTTTGATTACTTTAGTATATGTAATACTTTGATTACTTTAGTATATGTAATACTTTGATAACTTTAGTATATGTAATACTTTGATTACTTTAGTATATGTAATACTTTGATTACTTTAGTATATGTAATACTTTGATTACTCAACATGATGCAATTTTCCTTTTTTAATTTGTAAGCTTACTAGCTTTTTATATAATATATAATAGGCTAGGCTTTTCCTTTCGTAACATATTGAATTTCCATTCGTGGTCTTCGCCATTCAATGAAGGTCGCTTTATTTCTGACACTGTTTGATTAAATTTATTCGCTTTGATTAGATGTTTAGAACATAAGTAATTATATCGACATTGATCATTATATAATCCATCTTGCTAGTAAGCCTATAAATCTAACATTAAGTTATTACATTTATAAAAAAAAACATTTAAATTATTATTTTTTTCATAATTTTTATGACTTTTAAAAAATTTCATTAATTGTTAACCTTTCTGAGCGCAAAATACTCCTGAAAAAATAAGCTTCTGTTTGTTTTATTTTAGCTCGAAACACTTGTGGAAAAAATGCTAAGCACTAAATACTTCTAAAAAATATAACCATGACATATGGATGAGCGTAGGACGCAGTACTCTTCTTTATAGAAGGAGCTTCTTAAATATATAAGATACTACTGATGTTATGTTGTTGTTTCTTTGCTCAAAGCACAACAATCCCCTAAATAATGAATAGGACGCAATAATCTTCTTTTATAGAAGGTATGTCTGTAATGTATAAGAAAAGATAATAATTTGTTGTTGTCTTTTAATCCAGCTGTTGGGTTGGGAAAATTTAATTTAAATCGGTTTACTTTTAATTTGTTCTGTAATAACCCTTAAAGGCCTAAATATAATATATTTGAAAAAAAGAATATGATTAGATGAAAATACCGAAAGAAACGTTCTCACATCAGTTTTTATTGTTTGTTATTTTTTCTTTCTCTTTTAACAAAACACATTGTCATCTTTCGTTTCTCCGTTATTTTGACGGGCATAAGTCCTAGTATAATATATTTCAAACAGAACATGATTAGATTTAAAATGCGTTTAGCAAAGGCGTGGATTGGATGTAAACTAGCATGTGTCTTTTGTTATATATAAATTGATGCTTTTGGTTGAATGTGTGTTTGTCAATTAATGTAAATTGGAAGGATGCAGACAAATTTTCAATTTCACAATTGGTAGTAAAGTAAAAGGCTGCTGGGCATTGTGCTGTCCACACAATCCCCCCTAGTATACCGTAGCCATAGAAACTGGTGAATGCAGCATCACTGGCCCTATGGATCAATTTGTTCGGACGGGATACTTTAATTTATTCTTTTTACATTCACTGAATGTTCTTCATATTTCAATGTTCCATTAAAATGTAGCAGTGACTTTAAACAATGAAATACAGGTCGGGTATTGTTAAATTAATTTTTTTCCTTCATCAATAGTGTTTCAATGATATTTATAAAAATGTTTTTTTTTAAATCGGCGTTGTCTTTTTTTTTTATGAAAGAGATGTTCAATGAACATGAGCAGTTCAAAATGTATTAAATAGACTGTAATAAGTAACAATTTTTACAAACATGTATCGTTCTGTTTTTTTTTTCCCTTGTGTGTGTATATGTGTAGTAGGCATGTCTGCAATAGTCTGCATGTATGCTTGCTTGTCAAGAACCACCTAAAGGTTTATTGCAAGCGAATATTTACAACTGACAAGAGCAATACCGGTACCAATAGTTAAATCCCTAAACCTAGGTACGCTAGAGCAGGGGTCGACAACCTGAGGGACGCGTGCCACACTTGGCACGCTAAGTGATTTTCAATGGCACGCGAGATATCGCCCTAAGAAAGAGATCTTTAATTCAAGTCAACAACCTACCTGTACGTCAACATAATTAATGTCTGCCACGTGATAAACTTCATGAAAATCACAATGTATGTTGACTGTTAAAGTTCAGTGTTATAGTCTAAGGGGAATAACTCAGTTAATCAAAATGTAATATTAATTAATCACGAATTATTGCCGTTGAATGAATCATTGTCGTAGTTTTTAGTCGTAGTTAGATATGCGATGCTATGTTTAAGTCTTGCAATTCACGAGGAAAATGAGTGGAAGGTTCGAGAGATCATGTGATGAGAAACGGATAGAAGTCAGTCTACTGTTAGCTCTGGTCGGAGACAGAGATATGTGAAAGAAAGAAATATAAACTGGACTTAAGAGTTGTTGGAGTGTTAGAACGTTTGAACGTTATAAAAAAGGTTTTCGTAAACCTGGAACTAATGTTTTATTCTATGTACATGGATTTTATAATGTGAATTAAACGTTATTTGTGCTGCAATAACTGTGTCATTGAATATATAAATAAATTGAACTGAAAGTAAGTAGCTACAACACTTACACTGTAAATTATAATTACTGCCAACCGAAGAGACTGGAGAGAGACAATATTATGTTGTTTAATGGTTACAGATAAATAAACCATTAACATTCAGGAAAGTTTGTGTGCAAATATTTCATCTTTGGACTGAATTTAATCTTTTGTAAAGAAAGTCGATTGTATAGTATCTCACACTTTCTTGATTTACATGCAATTCAATTCTCTTCTACAAGAAAGTGATACTGAATATAGAGATCTGATGTTACACACAGTGTTCGTTAACTCGGACGAGTTTAAGTCTTGTATAGATTCGTTTCTTGACAAAGCGACACATTTCAGTGAGTTGAACTTGCCGTTACAAGGAAGGGGTTAAACCACTTGAATGTATTTGCTTTGAAACTGGATATTGGGCCTATATTGCTGTGAATTCAATTTAACAACTTCCCTAATTTAAGGCATATTTAGATAGATATATGGACTTTTTCAGATGTTCTTTGAAGTACTCAAAGCAAAGTTTTCTAAACAAAGGCAAGACTTTCCATTCATGGACTCGAGTTTTCATACTTCATTAAGCTTCACTGGCTTGATCTTACTACAACCTACTTAGTTCTGGATCTTTTTGAATGGAGAGATATTTGCAATTTAAAATACAGAAAATAAAATTTAAAACATTAAAAAAATGGTATCAAAATATCCCAATGTGCGGGAAAGGGTGGAAGGAAGCTGCTTAGGTAAGTCGACTGCTATTCTCAACTGCTAGGCATTCACATAACTTTCGGATTTTTGTTCAACTTACACTTGTGAACAGATTTCATCACGCATGAAACATACAAAGAGGTTACTTACACTTGACCACTCAGAAGTAACTGAATAAATACTTTACATTGAAGAGCATTCAAGGAAAAGTAGCTCCTTAATTGGTACCGACTATCTTATCTTATCTTATACATTACAGACGCTCCTTCTATAAAGAAGACTAATTACATTCGAAAGGGTATTTTATCCTTTTTATGCTCGTCTTCGTTAATAAAGCATAAAAATAATTTATAATTTATTATTATTTCATTAAATGTAAGTGGAATTTTAAACTAGCATTATGGAACAAGGTGGTCGAGCGGCAGTGCTTTAGGCTGGCGTAACGAAGGTCCTGGGTTGGAATCCTGGTGACGGCTAGGATTTGTTGTCGGCTCTGGAGGTGATACTGAGTCTACCCAGCTCTGATGGGTACCTTTAGTTAATTGGGTAGTTTAGCTTGGCTTTGTGCTGGCCACACAATCCCCTAGTATGCCGCTGCCACAGAAACTGGTGAACGCTGCTTTACCGGCCCCTATGGATTACTTTGGTCCGACGGGATACTTTACTAAACTAGCATTATGTTATGCAATTATTGTTGTAATTATTAATGGTTAAAAAATAAACTTTTTAAATGGACAAACAATTTAGGCAGGAAATGTTTATTTACCACTGTTTAACGTAAATTAATGTTATACCTCTAATTACACATTGAATGCTGGATTTGTTTTTAAAACAATTACTAAAAAGTAATATTTTAGTTATATTACAAATTACAAAACTTGACTTGTTTGTCATCACTCAAATAAAAATTTATTTGGGAAATTTAATTTACATGGAGATAATTTATCCGTTTAATTTTCGTTAAAATGTTTTACTATGTTTCTTTTTTTTTTTTTTTAAGAAATAATTGCATACAATATATAACTTTGACATTATCATAGCCTACTATAAAAGGTAATTAAAAGTTTTATAAATAGTATGTAACTAAAGAATTTATATGTACATTTTCAAACATTAGGCCTACATTAACTACCCAGTTTGTATAATTAGGCCTACTACGTATCAATTCCGCTTCACTTTAGTAGGCTTTTCCTAAAGACCTCATAATCTAAAAATAGTAAAGGAAATTTCAGTTAGGTTGAGACCTAAATATTAATTAGCTTATAGTAGTATAGGTTCGAATTATTTCTTCACATTTAGATCTGTATTTTATGTAAAATTTGTATAATAATGCAAAAAATATTTAAAAAGATGACTATCACAAACACTTAATTTTTTTTAATTAAATATAAAACGCTTTAATGATTTTCTTTATGAAACTCCATTGCTTTTGGCATTGGTCTTGTTACGGCGCTAAAACAAATTGTCCTATTAAAAAAATAGAGAGCAACTTAACTTTTAGGCTGTTGGCAGGCTGAATGATTTAGAAATCCTAGTAATACTAGTATGGCATACTATTAGCAAAATGTAGCCGACCCTTGCACTAGAGGATAGAAGGGCAAGCATTAAAGAAGCAATAATACAGTAGATTCAATTCAATAAGGCAGTAAATTATGATTTAGAAATACAACACAAAGGACAAGAACACTTATAGAAATGCAGGACTAGACTCAAACCACGGATGTGCGTAGGACTCAATAATCTTCTTTATAAAAGGAGCATCTGTAATGTATAAGATAAGATAAGATAAGATGACACAATGTCATCAGAATAAGTTAGAAAACAATACAATAGCAAGAAGTCTGTGCTGTAGTCTTTTCTTAAAACTCACTATACAAGTCATTGTCATGATGATGATAATATTTACACGTTGCAATGTATGCTAAGTAATGTTACTTTATATATTATTGTCATTACAGTGTGGTTTTTTATATGTAGCCTACAAAGAACAACTTGATGTTTTCAATGTACAATAAACAATGTGATGTTAATTTTGGGAAAGTGTTTTAATCAATAGCTAGTCTTTGTTATCTCTCTATTCCCTTCCAGTTGGGTCTCATGATCCAGATGAAGAGCATTGGAAGACAGAACTGAAGTTCAAGGTCCAAATTTTTATATTGACATTATTTTCTTAGTAAAAAAAAACATCACCACCCGGGCTTGCACTAGTTTATGGAGCATTTGGTTGTTCGTGCCACATGGGTCCTCCACAACATCTCTCCAGCGCACTCGGTTCTGGACAACTATTTTAAGTTCTCCCCATGAAAGGTTGCGGCTTTTCATTTTCATTTCCTCTTCGCAGGGGCGTCTCCAGGTTATCTTAGGGCGACCAACCGGTCTCTTTCTCTGGGGGTTCCATTGCAGAGCCTGTCGAGTGATGTCCTGAGTAGGTTTTCATAGGGTGTGCCAAATGCATCGCCACTTTCGCCTGGCGGTCTGCTTTTCAATGGGGTCCTTGTTTGTTTGCCGCCACAAATCGGTGTTCTTGACCTTTTATGGCCACCGAATCTTTGTCGTGGAGGCAGCCGTTTATAAAGGTTTGGATGTTAGGGCCTAACTACTGTAACGCATTACAGAGAAATAAGTTACACACATATTCAGAGAATATAAAATGACAGTCTTTTTAATTTTTAATATTCAGCATTCCAGACTGACAACGTAACTATCCTGGTTTAAGCCCAGCCGCCATATATAATTGCCTCAACAAAAAAAAAGGATAGCTTTCCGGCTCTTACGTCCAGGGCATAACGATGTCCAGGGCATAACTATGTCCAGGGCATAACGATGTCCAGTGTATGACTATGTCCAGTGTATAACTATGTCCAGGGCATGACGATGTAGAGGGTATAACGATGTCCAGGGCATAACGATGTCCAGTGTATAACTATGTCCAGTGTATAACTATGTCCAGGGCATAACGATGTCCAGTGCATAACGATGTCCAGTGTATAACGATGTCCAGTGTATAACTATGTCCAGGGCATAACGATGTTCAGTGTATAACTATGTCCAGTGTATAACTATGTCCAGGGCATAACGATGTCCAGTGTATAACTATGTCCAGTGTATAACTATGTCCAGGGCATAACGATGTCCAGTGCATAACGATGTCCAGTGTATAACTATGTCCAGTGTATAACTATGTCCAGGGCATAACGATGTCCAGTGTATAACGATGTCCAGTGTATAACTATGTCCAGGGCATAACGATGTCCAGTGTATAACTATGTCCAGTGTATAACTATGTCCAGGGCATAACGATGTCCAGTGTATAACTATGTCCAGTTGTTAACTATGTCCAGGGCATGACGATGTAGAGGGCATAACGATGTCCAGGAGTGAACTAGGGAGGGGGAGGCATACCAAGGTTCTGTCCGGGCGTCAGCCACCCCACGGTACACCGAAAGCGTGACGTGCCGTGCAGCTTAAGTACGGTTTTCGCAGCCATATGCACTATTTTCTCCCTCTGCGGAATTCCCCTCGTGGTGGCTCGCCCTTATACCTGCAATGCCACACCGTAGCGCTGTACTGAAGGTATGGGCATCTAAGCACCAGAGCTGGGTCGAGGCGTGAGCGCTGCGCTCATTGCTACCCATTGCCTACGAGGCGCAGCGGTGTGTGTGTGTGGGGGGGGTCCCCCATGCGTTAGCCCACTGGTGTGCTCTTGATGCAAGTGTACTCGGTGGTTTCCAAACTTCACCGCTCCGCTTTGAGGCCCACGAATAATCAGGAGTACTATAGCAATGTAATATGGTTTCGTACATCTTCCGTTTTAGGAATCACTATCTGGAATACATATGCCTACTAATAATGCAAAGCTGTGGGATAAGAATTTACAAAGCTGCCAATTTCGCATTACATAAAGATGAGTAGCCTAATCTTGTGTTAGATCTAAGCTTACACGAGTGTGCTAATTAAAATAAATATTGTATTAATATATTAAAGAAATTGATGGTAGCATTTTAAATATAAAAACACATTTAGTCGAGTACTATTAACCATATCACTTAACTTTAGAGTATATTTTGCAACGCATGACAATTAATTCTTCTTCTAGATTTCATGTTAAAGAATAGATCGGCGAAACTGGCTTATAAGGGTAAGGGACGCAACTAAGTAAATACTATTGACAAACGAGAAATATTGGAATAGTCTTTCTTGAAATAAAAAACATGTTTGACGAATACTAAAAAGATTGCAACGATAATGATACAATATCGGCTACTGCCCAAAATACTAAAACAGTATGATGACCATCTATCAAATATAGCCTACAAATTTAATACAGTAGGCCTACTAGTAGTTATACCGATCAAAATGGCGGAATTTAAAGAATGAGCGATACGGAGAATGCAGGAGAGCATTTTCGATTTGTTATCTAACAGTCAATTTAAACAATTACTTTGTCAACACGGAGAGCTCGAAATAATATTTTATTACTAGACTAGACTCTGATCGTCCGTTAAATATTTTGCATTTACAGGTTGTCACTAAATAACTTCAGTTAACTTCAATTTGGTTTGAACAATAATTATATAGCTAATTAGATCAAGAGTTCTAGAGCAGTTTGCACTGACACTGTCGCGAATATTACTGGCCCCGTGTTGACGCTTTTTCGGTTTAATTAATATAGAGAGAGAGCCTACTGTCGGGGAAAATATGACTATGGAACAAACATTGCAGTGAAACTACACTTCTTTTATGTTTTAGTTTAATTAGGTCTATATTTTAGACCTGCCATATTTACTACGATCAAAACTCAAAACTGAGTCTCAGAAAATAATCTTCATAATCAACAGTGTTTGTATAGGCCAGTGACTTCAGTCTTTTAAACTTTGACCCCCCAACTTTCTGTTATCATATGTTTGTGAAAATTATTTTTTGTCTACGGCCTAGTACGGCATAGCACAACATTTGGTATTAAACTAAAATTTCGATGGCTTCAACAACACTTAAAATCTTAAGAAGATGCAATCGCTCAATCTTCCGAAGCCAGTTAGGTAATGTGAAATGTGGTAATGTCTTTTTTATAATTAAAAATTGCTAAGAGTAAGAGATCATTTTTTTTTATCATAGGCTATGACATAGCGCAGCGATTTATATAAATATATATAACTTATAAGTTATAAGTATAAGATTATTAAGATAATAAAATAATGAGAAGATCAATATCTGAATATGATATATTATATATGAATAGGCTAGGGCCTAGGGCCTAGGCCTAAGAATAAGTTAGTAGGCTACAAGCTAGTGAACATTTTTAATAGAACTCAACTGCTCTACACTCTTACTCTACTCTAGGTTAATTTAAAGAAATGGCAAAATTATCTATGACTCGAGATCTATACTCTATGACTACTATGCCCTATGCTATTTTGTTTTTACAAGCATTCTCAGAAAATTACCCAAAAAAGTTTTAGATCCTAGCATTGTTATTATTTTTTTCTATCTAGGATCTAGTACCTTTTCAATTGACAATTTGAATTGTGATATATTATGCATCATCATATTATGCTCCATGCATCCATGAATGTATAAAATGCAGCACACTTAGTTAGCCTACCAAAAATCCAGGGTTTGAATGCTGGTGAAGGCTAGGATTTGTTCCCGGGTCTGGAGGGTGTCTCTGAGTCTATATAGGTCTAAGGGGTTCCTGATCATAGTTGGCGCAATGTAAAGCCAGCAGGACTTTGTGCTGGCCACACAATCTCTAGTGGACACAGAAACTTGCAAACGCTGCTTCACATTGACAGGTCCTATAGAGCAAGAAAGCAGTATTCTCAATATAGTTCTCAGGGTTGTTGCTTTACACATATAAGATCAACTTGCTTTCTAAATTCAATAACTTTTATCTATTTTCTTCTAAATTCAATAACTTTTATCTATTTTCTTAGGAAAAAGTACTAAGACAGGAAGTGCAGCTTACTCTAGCCTGATTGACTTGCCTGAATCTCATATACTTCTGAGGAAAACTTGCAGAGATTTTGCAGAAAATGAATTGATGCCAATAGCTGGCCAGCTGGACAAGGAACATAAATTTCCTGCAGAACAAGTACATTTTTTTTGCACAGTATAAAAATGTCATAGTTATGTTTGCACTCTTGGATATTACTTACTTACACTTACACAGGGTTCTCTTGATAGACAGAGTAAACTATTCTCTTCTCTGGCTTTCACTCCACAATCAATAATTCCTTGACACAATCTTTGTTTCTTCCCTTCCAGAATTACTAAAATCTGTAAGTCTAAAGACAAATCACATTTTAAAAAATTAGTTGAAAATAGGTTTAAAAAATATTTTCAGACATGTTAGTTATAAATACTTTATCGAGACCTAAAAAAAAATGTTGAAATGGAATCCCAGAAAAAAAAAATTTACAAATCAAAGAAATTATTGATTTAATAGGAGAGATTTATTTGTTGTTAATGAGGCTATTGTCTGGGCTAGACTCCTTGTTTCATGCAGTGTTCTGATAGTCAAGCCGCCTATTTGGATTTTCTGTTTTGATTTTAGGAGGTCTGTTGTCAGGTTGGGAACTCCCTTTCAGGTTTTGCCCCCCCCCCCCTCCTGACCATCATGGTACCAGTTTCCAGGATCAGATCCTCCTTCAGTAGTCTTTTGGATAAATGTTTTCTTTGGCTTTCCATAAGTTTAAGGAGAGATTAATTTGTTGTTAATGAGGCAAAGACTGCTGGCCTGACATGGACCCAGCTGAGGGGAGCCAATTAAGATTGAGACCTATGGAGAGGTGTAATTACTGCCTTTTTCTCCAATGGGGACCCTAAGTATTATGTCAAGTAAGTCACGTCAAGTTAACATAGTTTTAATTTCATCATTCATCAACAGGTAAAAAAAATGGGAGAGCTCGGACTGTTGTGTGTTGATGTGCCAGAATCAGAAGGTGGGACGGGGCTGGATTACCTGGCGTATTCAATAGCGATGGAGGAGATCAGCAGAGGCTGTGCATCCACTGGGGTTGTGATGAGTGTGAATAATGTGAGAACCATTTTTTATTGTCTTTATGTTGCCCATAATTGCTTTTCCACCATTTACAGATTTAATTATTTTTTTTTAGACGCCAAACTTGATCATTTTATTTATTGGAAAGCTATAAAAAATAATTTCTAAATATATGTAGAATTAATAGTGGTGACCCTGAGTTTACCTAGCTCTGATGACCACCTGATATTATTTTGGAAAAGTATAAGTGGCTGGGCATTGTGCTGGCAATACAATCCCCTTGTATGTAGTTGCCATGGAAATTTGTGAACACTGCTTCACTTGCTAGCTAGGCCGAAATGGTCTGAAAGGGATACTTTACTTGTATTTTTAATATTGGTGTCTTATCTTATCTTATATATTACAGACACTACACATTATTATTATGATATTACATACCATAAAGAAGATTAATGCATCCTGCGCTCATCTGTGGTCCGCGTCTAGTCTTACATAAAATTGAAATATTTTTCAGTAACTCTTTTGTATTGCGTCATTGCCCTTAATGATTGCTATGTCCCACAGAGTCTTTACCTTGGGCCAATCCTTAAAAATGCCACAGCTAAGCAGAGAGAACATTTCATGACACCGTTTCTGCACGGTGAAAAGATTGGCTGTTTTGCTCTCAGTGAGCCAGGTAGGCTAAACTTTTTTTTTTATTGCGTTCATGTCAGTTATAAATTTCTTATCTCAATTTATTTGGTTTTTCCTTTCTCTTTGCTTCTCACTGAAATATGATATCAGGATTGACATTTTTATGAACAGTGATTATCCTAAGTAATAAACATCTTTAAAAACCTTCTGTTATTCTATAAGGCCAGACTGTTAACAAAATGACAAGTTTCTATCCCCCCCCCCCCCCCAACCCCCCCCCCCCCCCCCCCCACAACCCATCACCAATCCCTGCAGCTTTGCTTTCTAGACAGAAGATTATTACGTCCACTAGGCCCAAAACTCCTGCAGGGTGGCATGGATTGGTCCGCGGCAGGGATGGAACCCATGACATGTTGGTTGACAGTCCGGTTAACTGACCACAGGACCAGCTGGCCTCAGGCAAAGGATGTAATGATCCTTTATTTTTTTCAGAAGAAACATTAATAATTTATAATACAATCACAAAATCTTCAGCCAGAAAACTTTTGGCAATGTTAAGCGAAATTGTAGATTAATTTTTAAAGAATGTCATAAAATTATATAAAATATCACCAAACTTGGACAAAAATATTACTTGTGTTAGAATAAAATAAACAATAAAAACACTTCATTTATCAGATTTATAAAACAAGTTATATGCATAAGATCACTATAAATTCTGTGACAGCGGAGGACATCGTAAATAAACACATAAAAGCAACATCAAAAGTCTTTCTTGGCTTCATGACAGATTGCTCTTAGTGCTCAACTTTTAAAATTATTTATCAATAAATTGCTACCAAAGATTTTTTGTGTTGCAGGCAATGGTAGTGATGCAGGAGCTGCTTCTACAACGGCTCAGTTGCATGGTGGGAAGTGGATCTTGAATGGAACTAAAGCATGGATTACTAATGGATATGAAGCTTCTGCAGCTGTGGTTTGTACCAATTGTGACATTTCATTAATAAATAGAATACCTTTTTTATTGTTTCTTTGAATTAAGAGTTTATGAGGCACAATGGCTTAGCAGCAGTGCGATGATCTGGTTTACTGAAGGTTCTGAGGTGTAGAGGGTGTCCCTGAGTCTTCCCAGCTCAAATGGGTACCTGGCAGTAGACTGGGATATGTAAGGTGGCAGGGCATTGTGCTGGCCACTCAACCGCTTGTGTGCCCTTGCCACAGAAATTTGTGAATGCTGCTTCACTTGCCATATAGCTCAAATTTGTGATCAAACACCAAGACATAAAAATAATTTATTTTTAATTAGGCACAATTAATCAATATGTGAAATTAATTTTTAATTAATTAGAAAACTCTTTCATACTTTTGAAAGATGACCTTTATTTTGGAAATATTCATATTCTATTCATATTTGAAATGATGAAGTAAAATCTTTATTCATTATTGACTTTACCTATATGCTTATACATTTTTGGTAAAAAAAAATATTTATATACAGCTTACATTTTTGTTTCTAGGTTTTTGCCACAACAGATAAAAAGTTAAAACACAAGGTAATTCAGCAAGTTTTTTAATATATTCAATTTGAGTTGTGAGTTAAATTTATGAAGATGACAGTATAAGATGATTGCAAAATTTTTTGTCAAAATCATTTAGTATTGCTTTAAAAAAACTGATTAATGTAACTCTTTGTTCTTTGTGATGGTGGAGATAGTTGATTTTACCATGCTGTACTCATTAGCGATGTCACACACACGGATTTCATTTTCATGATTCATAATGATTTCTTTCTTAACCTCCACTGTTATTCGTTTGTGCTTCTTAGCAGCCAAACTATCTTTCTTTGAACTCATAATTGATAGGGTTAGTAAGGGAAATACAAAGAGATAAATTGAAAACAGTGCCACTGCTAAGAAATCTGTTACTGCTGTGTAGTAAGGCCAATAAAATCGAGGCTGCACACGTGTGCAAAACCAGTGCTAAGCAATGCTTCTGCTTCGAGGTCTTCATTTGTACTTTATGCGGTCAGTTGTCTCCAATGTTAAACCTTCCTGTATGTCTATTGCATTCGTTCGTAGAATGAGGCTATGTTCGTTACACGAGACAAAAAAAAAATTAAATATAGTTGTTTTATAACCTAAATCATTCGTAACCTGACGCACCACTGTCCTCTCTTTACAAAATTTCATATCTAACGGTTTTATTGCCTAAGGATTTATGAAAACCCTAAAAACAAAAGAAATGTGCTCACACAAAATCATTGGTCTTGCATTTTGTCTTTTTTTTTTAAATACTAAAATCAGGGCATCAGCGCTTTCCTGGTGGACAAACCCACTGCTGGTCTGTCACTTGGTAAAAAAGAAGATAAACTTGGAATAAGAGCTTCTTCCACTTGTTACCTTATATTTGAAGATTGCAGCATACCCGAGGAGTACATTTTGGGCCAGCCTGGTATGGGATTTAAAATTGCAATGGTGAGTTCAAAACATTTTTTGAATATTTTGCTATGTAATTATCAGCAAACAAAAATTATAAAATATTTTGGCGAATGACACATAAATGATAATAAACACAGCGATGGTCATTATCTAGGCAAGTGATGTCTGTTTGGTTCTGACCAAGTATTTCTGTACCTAATAATAATTTCAATTAGACCAATGAGATTTAAATTTGAAATGGTTTCATTATAATATTTAGGCAACTTTTTTTTATAGTAAAACCATTATATTTTCCTTGCTTTATTTATTGTTTCTGAGTTTTGTTTTGGAATAAACATAAATTCTATTTACATCCAACTTTTTTTGTACTAAAACTTTGATGATGACCAAGTGCTGAAGGGATATGATATAGTTATGGAAAAACCAATATGCAAATTATTTCAAATCTAATTCTATAACTAATAAACAAACTCTTTATAATGTCTTTTTGTTTCCTTCAATTCTGTTAATAAACATCCTAAAATACATAGTCATTTGAACAGAATTGAAGCAATTTTTATGATATATTAATATTTAAAATGTTTGAATGTTTCTGTTCGGTTTTTGTAACATTGGACATGATTGGATGTTTCTGTTCCCAGCAAACATTGGATGCGGGAAGGATCGGTATAGCTTCACAAGCACTTGGTATTGCACAGGTTGGTGCAACATTGTACATTTGACATTACATTGAACATTATGTTGTATGCATAACATTTTACACTTGACATTATGTTGTATTTATAATGTGTTACATTTGACATTAAGTTGTAGGTGTAACATTTTAATCCTTGCATTTTACACTCAAATTTTGCACACATCGATCTGGTTCTTTAAGGTCTCCACTGGCTCTCTGTGCTAAAGCACATTGATCATAAAATTATTTCCCTTTAAGTAGGGCTGTATGGCAGGCACTGCACCTTTCTATCTTCAAGAGATAATAAAAAGGGGACTGTATTATCATAAATCTCTATCCAGAGTTAAGAGTTTGCAGGGACACAAAAAAAATGTTCATTGGAGTTACCTCCCTTGAATCTGCAGCGCCATAACTATGGAACCGTTTTCCTTATACAGTGAGCAATAATCCTTCCTTTACAACTAATTCTTTACTACCCCACCCTTCCCACCACTGCAAATGAATGTTGGAAATAGAGCGCACTGGGCATGCTAAATGTGATGGCATGTAGAGGCGCATTAGACAAATGACCATTATTATCATCATGAAAGTAAGTTTGCATTTTTATCTTTATGAAAAGTGTTGTTGTTTTTTTTTCTATTCTTCACACAAGGCTTCACTAGATTGTGCTGTGGATTATGCAGTAAAAAGAAATTCATTTGGAATGCCTATTGCAAAAATGCAAACTATACAGGTCAGGGGCTAAGATCAGATTTTGTATTTCTATTTGAACCAATTTTACCATTTCTTTTTGTGATTTTTTAAATTGAAACTTAATTTGGAGTTCTATGTTAATTTTTGGGTTTAAATTTTAAGTAGTCAAAAGCTGTTGTAATATAATAAAAAATATGTTCTTTGTTTTAACACAGAACAAATTAGCAGATATGGAGGTACGTCTGGAAAGTGCTCGTCTGCTCACATGGAAAGCAGCCATGTTAAAAGATGCTGGGAAAAGTTATACGAAGGTGAAAAGCAATTTTGCAATATCCAATTAGCTCATTAAAAATTTAGGTTTAATTTAGAGAGTTGCTTTTCTTTGATAGCTAATGTTCTTA
Source organism: Anisus vortex (assembly GCA_949126835.1). Classification (NCBI taxonomy): domain Eukaryota; kingdom Metazoa; phylum Mollusca; class Gastropoda; family Planorbidae; genus Anisus; species Anisus vortex. The sequence continues at coordinate 31,080,009 of OX421504.1, forward strand.
TTAATTTTTTTTTTTATTATTCATCTTATCCTCACATTAATCTAGGATGACATTAATTATATTTCTTTCGCTTGCTTTTAAAAATAATTTATGTTGCTTTTTATGTAACCAGGAAGCAGCAATGGCCAAATTAGCTGCATCTGAAACTGCTACCTTTAATGCACATTGTGTAAGTCTTTTTTATTACAAATTACAGTTGAGTAATAAGGACAAAATTTTGTAACAATACAAAATACTGATTCTTCTAAAGGCTAAGCCACACTAGAAACAAAATCAGTGATTCGCTGCGATTCAATTCAACAATCACGATGATTCTCCCCGTTTCTAATGTGGCATAGCGCAAAACAAGTCAGTTTCAGTAGTGATTCGCGATGATTCACAGATTTAGAACATGTTCTAAAATTTGGAGTCACAATTCTTGATTCAAGCTGTGTCAGCCAATGGGAAGCACAATTAGATCATGTGATAATTAGCCTAGTTAAAAAAGTAAACAAAGATGGCTGCTATTAAATTCGCTTAAAAGAACATTGTAAGCTCCATAAATCTTTCTTCTTTCGATCCAAGGTTTAACCCACCATGGGGACGTCCATTAATTACGTCAACAATTTTTATGCGATTTTTACCTCCCCCCCTCCCCCTTGTCAACAACTGTCAAACTTTCAGAGACCCCCCCTATATAATTACGTCAACAATTGGTTACCCCCCCCCCCCCTCAAAACAAGTAACAAAATTTTAGACGCTTACTTTTATGTTTAAAATAGATTCTAAACGGAAAGGTCTATACTATAATTGTAATACATTTTAAAACTTGTTAAAAAGATTTCTAATTGACTATAATTCTCATATGTTTACTGTTGTTCTTTTCATATAATTTTAATAAATAATGTTAGATTCACACAAAACAATTCTTAAAATGTCTTGCTAACACTATTTATACTTAGATATTGTGTTTCTTTTCTTCCAAATACCAACTATGGCTTGCGATAAAAACAACATCAAACCAAATGTTAAGTTACAGTTACAATCCTTTGTGTCAGAAAATTGTTAAAAAACGTCTTTAACGATGGCTCGTTGTAAACTATGTTCCCAACAGATAAGCAGGACTAAACATCCTTGATTAACATCGTCATCCTCTTCATATGCTTTTTAATATCATGATAATCGCAAATTTGATTATCACAATTGAAAGCTATTATCGGTTTTAATCGATTAGCCCATATTTTTTATAGTTCTAAAGAATGTTATGTTAAAGCATACAAAATCATATTGTATTCAAATAAATCAACCTCTTGAATGCCCTGCAAACACTAATTAAATTTGAATTATTTTTAAAATATACCTACAAAACTACGCACATTTGGCTTTTCCGGCCTGTAACTTGTGACATTGTGCGAAAATGGGGGGGGGGGAGAGAGAAACCGAAATCCGGAATTAAACCGGTTTTACAGAACCAAAAACCGGTTTTAGCATACCTAGTTTTAACCATATGTTATTATTCCTTCTTACATTATTGTGCACACACACTTTATATACTCACGGTAGTTGTCTTCCCTGTCCCCCTACCTTGCACTATTTGCAACCCACTCCTTGCAATACTGGCGACGCCACTGATACTAATACATTTTTAGCTCATTAAATTTTTCCAGAAAATTAGAAATAAAAACGTAAAAATTACTAAATATGTAGCCTAATCGACCTAATTTTAATATTTCACCTATTATAACGTAGTGAGCAAAAATATATTAGTTTATATATCAGAATTAGGGATGTTAAAAGGAAATAAGTTAGGCCAATTATTTCGTACTTTATGGGGTGGGCCAAGAATTATTTTTCTGAAGGAAATATTTTTTAAATAACCATGTTGGATTCACAAAATTCACTTCATCCAATGCTTTGCAAACTGAGTTATAGTCTCGGCGAGGGCCTATTATTGTTTTTAGTTCTATTGTCAATCCCAGCTATCGCTTACATGGCTTATATAACGAACGCCAGACTTTGGCGCCTAGCCTAATTTAGATGTACTGAGCGTCAAAAAAACTGGGTTTCTGAACGTTCTCTGCAGACAGTTTGTTGGTGTGTTTGTGTTCCTTTGTTATTCCAGCCACCATGTTTCGCTAGTCTAGGGTTACCAGACGTCCGGCAAAAGGAGGACATGTCCTCCTATTTAGACTCTTGTCCTCCGTCCGGCAGGCAAAGCACATTACCTATAAAATGTCCAGCTTTTGTAATATTTTATGTTTTGTAGGCATAGGGACAAATACATTTTATAATTAGAATAAACATGTTAAGAATATAATTAATAAACAGGTGATTATTTGTACTAGAAAAGAATTATCTGTTTTTTTTTAGAAGACTCGTGCATGAGCTTTAAAGTTGCCCAACCAAATGCAAGCTGCCCATCAGCCTACATTGAATTTATATGTTATTTTTAACAAAACTGTTTCTTACTCAGTTTACCAATAGACATTTAAACTTAGTGGCAGCTCTTGTAATAATAGTATACTGATTGCGGGCTAAATGCGAAACTATGCAATTGAAACACAATATCCTCTTTTTTTGTCTCTCGGTGTCCTCCTTTTGACACCCATGTGTCTTGCAACTCTACGCTAGACAGCAAAGGTGATGGTTTTCTACAATTAGTCGGTCACTTTGCCTTACTAACAATTGCATTAGTTTCCACCCATACATAGATCTACAAACTAGCAAGATGGACACAAAAAGGACATATCAAATGTAGTTTCCATAATTGATATATTTGTATTAACGTAAAATGTAAAACTATGTTGTTAATGTTATTTATGTAAGTTTAACAGTACAAATGTAGAATTTAGTACTAAATTTGTATCATTATTTACTTCATAAAAAGTAACATTGTTGACGTCAACTTTTCTTTACCTCCCCCCCTCCCCCATGTCAACAATTGTCAAACTTTTCCGTAATTAATGGACGTCCCCCATTTTCGTTTTCGATTTCTTTTTGCTTTAAGTAGAACAGACGCAGTGGGACATACCAAGTTTACTTCGTCGTCACTGCTAGAATTCATGAGTCGTGAACATAAAATGGGGCGTCAAGAACAGTCACTCTCAACACTTTCTTGATTCGTTTGAAAATAAAATTGCGCGTCTTTGTCTTTCTGTGAATCGTGTTTCTTGTGGCATGGCTGATTGTGAAACAGCGTATTTCTTATTCGCTCTGAAACAAATTCTAGTTATTATCTGAAACATGATTCCAGTCAAAACGTGATTCCTTGTTTCTAGTGTGGCTTAGCCTTAAGACTTTACTGAATGGATGTTGCTGATTATTTAATATTTTATAATTACCATTCATCTTCCAGGCAATCCAAATTCTCGGCGGCATGGGTTATGTCACCGACATGCCAGCGGAGAGGCACTACAGAGATGCCCGCATCACAGAGATTTACGAAGGCACTAGTGAAATCCAGCGCATCGTAATAGCCACCAATTTACTCAAAGAATATGGGTTGAATTAGGTCAATGTGTTTGTTGGTAGAAAAATCTTATTTATAATTTACTTTTATATTCTTCATGTACCTACATTCAATTAACATAAAAAAAACATTTTTCCTATTATTTTCCACTGTTGTAAAATTATATATAAATTATAAGTTCATGACAATGTTTTTTTTTTTAAGGAAATCTCTTTGGAAGCTGTAGGAAGATAAAAACTATTTTATTCTTTTGTTTAAGAATTATTATTGTTCAATTTACTCTTAACATACCGCTTACAGTCAGTACTAGTAGTAACAGAAGAAATTTTTTTTAGCTTCCACAAACGTTTCCATATCAGATGAAATTTTGATTTACGATTCTAACAATGTGTACTTACAAGTTATATTAATTGTAATGTAGTCAAACTTTTGTTATAAATTTTGTTTAAGCAATTGCTTAAATTTTTGAATACAAGGAATGTGTATGAATCAACTGAATGAAACAGCAGTCATGACAAAATTGCTCATTGATTTCAGAATTACCTATCATCAGTGCAAATAACCCCTTTAGGAACATAGGCCGCAAGCAAGTGCTCATTTGCTAGCTTATCAATTGGTTAGGGTAGCTTATCAGATTGGTCAATGGATTAACATGGTCAATGGATTAACAAATGGCTGTGATGTATTGCTTATACACACGATGGCATGCCTAAAATGGCATCTATTATATGCTGTGACACTGATGTGTGTATTTCCTATGTCTTGTGTGGAAAATGTTTTACTTTCCCCGGTGAAGTTAAATATAAGTTCATGATTGAACTCACTATGTACATATAAAATGCTCAAGTATTTTCTTACGGAACTACTTCATGTGCCATCTATTTCAATTAAACTTTAAAATCCCTATTGTGCTGCCATGGAGCTTTCTTTTTCTTGTATTTTTGTTACTGTTTACTGCCCAACAAATGTTTTTGAACTGCTGAGATTACTTCACAACTTCCCAGGAATTCAAAATATTTGACCTATCATTGACTACCGCAAAATTTCTAACTGCTTTATCAGCAAAGTTTTTGTACAATTTATGACCTGGAGTCTGGACTTTGTGAGTCAAGGGCGGTTTTATTGAGGTTTGTTATTCGTTGTGGCGGGGGGGGGGGGGGGGGGGTTCAATTTTCAATGATAAATCAGATCTAGTTTGTATTTTTGTATACTTGGGTTTTTTAAATCTAATATATAACATAGCACAGCAAAATTTATAACACTAACTATTTTGAAGTAAACATTTTGTTAAAAGTATTTATTTTTTTCCAGGAAAAGTACTTCAAATCAGCATTGCTTATTAGCTTAGATATAAAGTCTATGCTTAGTCAATAGTAAGTTAGTATTGTGGACTTAGTAATCCAATTTTGCAGACTTATATGTTATTTGTCTCTGTCATATATTTTATAAATGTATCACTTGATTGTTGTGACTTGAACAAATCGCATAATTCTTTATTTGTATAAATTGTTTAACAATTAAACAAAATAAACTTTTTTTTTGTAAAAAAAAATATATATTTTTAAACAAACATTTGCATTGAAAAGAAATGTATTTTAATTAAAAGTTCTGGAATAAGTAGACAAAGGTTGTACACCTCCAATGGAAAAAAAACATGTTCCTCTGCACCCATTGTGACCTTTCACACAATCTACGCACAGCACTTGGAACACAACACTGTCATACAAACTTAAAAATTCATGTACCGGAACACTTCATATATTCGCAAATTGAATTGACCAATGGGATGCATTGTTACATACATTTCTCTTCACCATGAGAAAAATAAACCAATCATTTTGAATACATAAAGAAAAAAAGAGTCACAGATTTCAGTTGGTCCAAAAAGCTCACAACACTGACTCAGCCTTACTTTTAGTTGCATTCAAACAAATGGGTGGACGAGTGCGTAGCGAATGGTACATCATCAAAGCATTTTGTTCTCAATACTTTAAAAAAAAAAAGACAATTGAAGTGTTTTTATTTAATGAAAAGTCTACTTTACACCACAGAAAATTTGGGGAAATCGCCAATAAAATAATCACACAAGTTTAATAAGAAAGTGGGGGGAAAAATGGAAAGGGGGAGGGCAAGTTAAAAAATAAAAATAAAAAATAAACTTGAGGCTTGGTAATGTATCGGCTGCAGCAATGTGGAGAACGTCTTCAATCTTCAATGTAACATTGTCAAATAAATGTTAAACTGTTTATCAATATATATATATATCAAATATTTACATAGAAACCCCTTTGAGTTTTACTAAATGCATTTGGAATAAACAATATAGGATGTCTGGGTTTTGTTAATAGCCTGTGTAATGAAGACATCAATAAAACAACAAAATAAAGAGACTAAAAAATTTAGACTCAAACTATATTTCTGACATTTAAAAAAACACCCATAAATATAATCTTGTCAGCCAAGGTGCTAGAGCAAAATAACTTGTATAAAAAAAATCAACAGTACAAACTTAGTTTCAGTCCAATACATATATTGGAAAACAAAGATACTTTGTCTAGCATTCACTGCAAGAGAGTGAACAGCCCTGTAGGATGGTTGACAGAAGAAGAAAACATAGATGTTGCATAGTTTTATGGAGAATTTCTAAATTCTGAAGAGAAAAAAAAAAAAAAAGTACTAAGCTGTTAATAATTAACATCCAATGACTGACAATGTTCCTTGATAGATAGTAATCCTGTGTAGATACTGATTAAAATTATCAGTACAAGACACCATGAGAATTCAGAATATTTATGCTTGAAAAAAATACTTGAGTTTTTTGAAAGTCTAATATTGTTTCAAGCATGGCTGAAATCATAATGCAACTCAAGAAAAAAGGTACACTTCAGCGCATTGACTAAAAACATACAACATTAAAGCATTGTCCAATATACATCTATACAACAAAAGGTTTTATTGTACCTTTTTTGTATTCTGGCATTACAATAAACAAAGAAATATTAAATGGGGTAATAAAAAAAACTACTAAATGCCATCATCATATTACAATCATTTTTACACTTGTAACACAATGCCTTAAAAAAAAAGTACATGATATGAAAAATGCCCCTCCAGGTACACGCCATCAAACACACCAAAAGGAGACCCAATCAAGCAATGCTCCGATGAATGATTCAAGTGATATTACAAGTGGTTATCTACAAACGCAAGTTTTGATGGAAAAAGGGTTTCACTTTATTTCTCTTTCTTTGTCTCTGTCTTGTCTGCCGGCTTCTTCTTGGACCCGAGAGCCCTCTTACACTGTCCATAGATGTCATTTAGTTTGAATTCTTGGATTATGTTTTGCTGTAAAACAAACACAAAAGAAACAAATAAGAAATAACAAAAAAGAATTAACAAATGAGAAGTAACAAATGAAAAGTAACAAATGAAAAGTAACAAATAAAACTAATTATTTTTTCATGGTATACATGTATATACTTGGAAGACCGGAGAGACCAAAATAAACACATCTCAACTTAGGTTTTAGACTTTAAAGAGTTAACTCTACTTCTACAGATCAGCCGTACAATCAGTGATTTCAAACTGATGTTTATGCCAGATCAACAATGCCAGCATCGACTTATTAAACTTATTTAATTAAAAAGTTTAAAGTTTCTGTCATTTATATTTGCCGCTATTTTTTATTTTAAACTTTTCATCAAGTCTGGAATGATTTACTTTTGAATAACAACCAGAGATTTTTGTTTGCAACAAGTTTTTGTTGTAAAAAAAAACATTTGAAGGTATAGTTTTGATTTTGTGTGTTCATATTTCATGTTTTTTTATTATATATATTTACGTAAGTAATACTTGTTTTCTACAGTCAACACAAAAGATATATTATATATACCAGGAAATAATACCGTTTTATATTATTCATTTTGAGAATTTATTACATTTAGTGTGGGCCTTGCACCGAGTGATGCTGGGGCATGACTATTTCTTTAATTTTTGGGAGGGTTTAAAAAATTACTATTTATATTAAAACCTTAACATGGCTTTGTATTCTTTATTAGGGGGTTTCATTTCACTTTAATTCAAAACCAAATTGAACATGTTTTCTGATTTAAACGTTTAGAAAGCTATGACGGTTGAAATATAGCATTAGACATGATGAAGATAAAACAAACAAATTGATAATTCTGTCTGTATAAGGAAAATAATTCAGGAGAAAATAAAAAGAGTTAAAAATGTTATGTGCTTTAAGAATGTGACAATTAGAAAATGGCAAAATGATACAAGAACTAAATGACACAAGAAACTAAATAATATGATCCAAGACGTAAATGACACAAGAAACTAAATGATAGGATACAAGCCCTAATGATACAAGCACTAAATGATACAAGATGTAAATGACACAAGAAACTAAATGATAGGATACAAGCCCTAATGATACACAGGCTGCCTACCCATGATTTCAAACTTCAATGAGACATTTTGCATATTGGGGGGGGGGGGTGTGCTCGCTTGGTTATTTATTTTCGATTAGAAGGAATATAACTAGTATTGTTTGTTACTAATGTAATTAGATTAAAGTTTTAATTAATACTACTTTCTGTATTTAACTTTAAAGAAAATCAATAGGCCAAGTTATACAGCTAACTATTGTATGCTAATAAAGTCTCTATTGGCCTATAGTATAACAATATGCCATAGTTAAGAGTCTATAGTCTATAGCCTAGTAGAAAGCCTAAATAGTAATAGTAACTAGTAGGCCTACTAAAAATGATAGCAGCAGGCCTAAACATATTGATAACTTATATGGCATATACTCCCATACCTAACCTAGTACCGGTACTAGATAATTGTGAGCAACATGATAGGCTATGCTTATGCTATAGGCTAGGTCTATCCTATGTACATGTTCTCTATGTATTTTTTATAAATATTTTCCATAGTTATTTTGGCCAAAAAAAAAAAAAAAAAAAATTTCCTTAGTATTGTAGTAGGCCTAATTCTATTTAGTTTTTCAATGTTCAGTATAAATTTTAAAATAAAAAAGAATAATATGCATTTAAATTTATAGTTCAGAGATGTAGGCCTAGGGCTAAAAGATGTGTCCGTTTTTCAAGAAAATATTAGATCTAGATCTAGTCTAGTCTAGACTAGGCCTACTTGATGTCTCGCAAAATTGTATTGTTTTACAAATGCGATAACCGGTCATTGGGTAATCATTCATAAGACATTGCATCGGTAGGCCTAGAGATTCATTGTTGTTGTTTTTTATTTCAGGTTATTTCTTTAATCGCTACATTTTTTGTGGAAAATAAATTCATCATCGGTCTCGTGTAACTGTTTACGCTTTGACGCCATTTTTAATGGAAAGGTTTTCTATGTGCATGCGTAGTGTGGTTCAAACAGTTGTTCGGCAACACTCGGAAGGCTACGTCATCATCGTCTGCTGTGACTTCGGCTACTGTCGTCCTTATTTTTTCACACACGCACGCTTGGAAATTGTGTTATACAGATTTGTTTTTTTTATCCGGGACGCGAAAAAAATTTCCTTATTTTCCGGATCCGATGTTAATATTTATTTATTTACGGGACAAATACGGAAATTCCAAGACGGTAGGCAGGCCTGCAAGCACTAAATGATACAAGATGTAAATGACACAAGAAACTAAATGATATAATACAAGCACTAATGATACAAGCACTGAATGACACAAGAAACTAAATGATATGATACAAGCACTAATCATACAAGCACTGAATGACACAAGAAACTAAATGATATCATACAAGCACTAATGATACAAGACCTGAATGACACAAGAAACTAAATGATATGATACAAGCACTAATAATACATGAACAAAAAAAAAGGATGTTTTGACAGTTGTATTACTGTATGTAATAGCCAAGTTGCATCAAAGCCCTGGCTTGTTACTCTAAGATTCCCAAGTTCAAATTCTGTTAAGTAAAGCCCCTAGTCACCCCCCCCCCCCCCCAAGGGGGAAACAGCCCAGTCTACCAACAGGTACAGCCGGTAACTTACCTTTGTAAAGTCAAATTTCAAAGAAACATGCTTGGTCGGCACAGGCCTTCTCTCCGTCTCTTTCCCGTCCTGGAATAATATGACTGTAGGAAGCTGGCGAGACAACGCCCCAGTGTTGATCTGATATCTGAAACAACAGTACGGTTTTATGTTTTACTTCTAAGAATCCGTTATGATAGGATAAAGATACTTAGAAAGAAAAAACAAACTCAACAGGAAACTCTAATGAAGTAATGATACTTAATATCTTAATGTAAGAAAAGTAAAGTATCCCATGTCAGAACAATTTGATCTATCCAGCCTGTAAAGCAGCATTCATGGTTTTCCAAGAACCACAGTATACTGCCTAGTCACCTTAACTTTGCTGCCCCCAACTAATGTCAGGTACCCAACAGAGCTGGGCACACAACCAGGGACACTCCCCAGACCCAGGAACAAAGCATAGCATACACCAGTATTCAAACCCAGGACATTTGGTGCGCTAGCCGAATGCACAGTTGCTTAATAATTAATAATGAACAAACTATTAAATAAGGTTCCAGACTTTACATACACATTTTGATTTACTTATGGTGCTACAGCCTTGACTTACTTTTCAGCAATGTTTGGATATCTGGAAATGTCAATTTTACCAAACTTCAAAGTTTCTAAATTGTACCTAGTAAAAGAAAAAATAAATTCATAAATAAAACAAAAAACTAGAAAAAAGACAAAAAAATTGAATTTCTTCTTATTATACCGTATATACTTGCGTATAAGTCGCACTTTTTTTACAGAAAATTTCGACAAAAAGTAGGGGTGCAAGTTACACACCCTACACTGATGAAAAACATCACTACTCTGTCATAAAGTTTCCTAAATAACCCTTATAGTTGATTGTAGTGATGTAGAGTTACTAGGATATGCGTAGACCTACATTTTACATTTAGAAAACTTTCGTAGTGTAAATATTACCAAACTCCATCTTTTTATAACTGAAATAGAAATAAACAAATTTTTTTTTCAGACCCCCCCTTTTCCTTTGAACTTTTGGTCCGATTTGGATTTCGCAGTGCCGAAACGGCGGCATTTTTTGGTAGGCTTATTGAACACAACATACAGTATGGAAAGAATCGTAAATGTGTGAAAGCATGTCTATAGTGTTGGTAGGCCTACAAGCTTGTAGACTAGTAGCTTAAGACGCGTTTTATTTAGGACCTAAGGCCTAGGCCTATAGGCCATATAAATGGGTTACTAATAAGGCATTCCGATAAAATTGCGCCATGTCCAAGCAATGTTTCCAAAACTACGATCGGCCAACACGTGAAATGTCAATAGTGTTTTATTTGTCATTAGTTGCATGTAAGAGTTGAAAAAAAAAAAAACAGCTTATTGTCGGTCACACCATCGCATTTGAAATCATTACAAACAATGCTAATGGTAATTAGGTCATGTATAGCCCGTCACCGGTGCAGCCCTGTCTAGGGGACATTCAGTCTAATGATGTGCTTCAAACAATTTTTTGTGTGTCAACCCATTATAGTATGACAATAGGGATAGGAACTTGAGTAGGGACAGGGGCTTAGATGGAGAAACAGATAGACCTACCTAACTTTCTCATATCACTAATGTCTGATCGGTTGTTTAAAATAAATGAAACCCTGCCTTTATTTGATTATGTTTGCCTTATGCACGATTGAATCAATTTTTTAAAGGAAAGTTTCCAAAGAAGGGTGAATATTTAGTAACTTTTATGTTTAAAGGATATGCATTTTTGAAAAGTTAAAAGGCAGTGTAACCCCTGGAAGTCGGGGTGCGACTTGTGCGCGGGTCAATGACAACATATACGAAAACAAATCTTAAATTAGGGGTGCGTCTTATATGCGAGTACATACAGTATTTTTTTTAAATTCCCATTTAGCCAATTACTTCACAAATGAAAATACATGGACATACAGACACAAAATTAATGGGTCAAAACAGAGACAAGCAGATAAAAAATGGGTCCATCAAATGCGACATCTTAACCTATTCTCATGAAATACATTTAATGTAATGCAGTGCTTTTTTTGTAAAAAAAAAAAAGGTGCCAGTGATGGATTGCCTAACTTTTAAAGCAGTTTATATTTTAATTCTTATTGCGCTCAATTTTAAAATAATTCAATTCCAACAAATTAATAATATAATAAATTAATAATAAACGTTAAAATACAAGAAAAGTAATAATTTTTTCCCCACATTAAAAAAGGTGCCGGTACGCCGTACCGGTGCGTACCGCCACAAAAAAGCACTAATGTAATGAATGTTTGCTGTCAGGAAATGTGCATTAAGGCATTTAAATCTGAAACTATTCATGTAAAATCAATACAAATATTCCTGAACGGCTTAAACCAGGGATTGGCAACCTTTTCATAAAAGCGTGCCAAAATGGGATTTCTAATTCATTCAGCGTACCAACAGCATAAAAGTCATCCTTCTTTAGAATTTAATTTCTTGTAGAAGATACTTTAATTGCTTTTTTGGGAGTCTTTTGCGTGCCATAGGTTGCAGACCCCTGGCTTAAACAAACAAAACAAAAATTAAAGAACTGACTAATTAAATTATAGACAAATTGCAATACTGACTCATTAGAAATTTCTGAAAACACTGGAGCCAAGTTGATACATTTCGGGGACCAGGCCACATAGAAGGCTACAAGCCAGGTCACTCTTTTGTCTCTTGCAATCTCTTCCTTTATTGCAAAAAAAAAAAAAAAGATACATGTCCAAATCAAAAGCTTAGTCTCAGCCAGCAGGAAAAATTAAAAAGTCAAATCAAATGTGCGTCTGTGAAACTAAACGTTCCGCAAATTTGAAAAATAGAACATCCAGAAAATATGTGTTACATGCTTACATCCAGTCTAACACTAGGGGTCGGGAATATATTGGAGGACCGGCCTTCTATATTTTAAACCCACTGTACAGTTTATACATTTGCTTATAACTAACAGTAATTAATTTACTAGTACACTTAATTATTTATCATCAATAGACCTACATTACACAAATGGCTGTGATAAATGTGTGATAATTTGTTTTCGTATTGCAATAGTTGTTGATCAAGTCAGAAAATTAGGAAATCTAAAGTATATTTTAATTAAATTACAAGGAATGGCTCTGGATATTCAAATGTTCTCCTATACATATATATATAGTTTGAGTGGTCATTATATTAGCTGATTCAGCTAGGGTTAAAGCTAAAGTTCAGACTGAGGTGAGATGACCAGAATGAATGCTAATAACATTTTTTTCTCTCTTAGTACTCTTAATTTATTTTAAGAAATAAAGGAACAAAATTTTATTGTAAGCAGTATAGTAGTAATAATAATAAGTCTTTAAATATATATTTTTTACTTACACACAAATTAGGGCCCCTAAAGTAAATAATACTCTCTGGTCCTTGATATACTGGTTTAGGCAAAAAGATTACATGGGCTGAAAGTAAAAAAAAAAAAGGCACCATCAATTCAACAAACCAATGATTAGTAAAGTATCCTTCGAACCTAATTGATCACAGGGATGGTGAAGCATTGTTCACCAGTTTCTGTGGCAACATTGTACTAGGGGATTGTGTGGCCAGCACAATGCTGAGCTGCCTTTACTTAACCCCAGCTAATGTCGGGTACCCATCAGAGTTGGGAATACTTGGGGACACCCATAAGTCCCTGGAACAAAGTCCTAACCTTCACCAGGATTTGAACCCAGAACCTTTTATATGCCAGCCCAATGCGCTGCTGCTCTGCCACCACACTCTTTAATCAAATGATTATCAACCTTTTTCTATATTCTATAAATATCATAACCCAATTACTACTTAAAATACAGTATTGCAAACTTCACTCAGCCACTTTGAACAACACACAACAACAAAAAATTAAGCACCCAAGCATTTTGAATACATTTGCAAAATGCTTGACCTTACCTATACAAATAAGAATGTAGAGAATTCCATAAGCTGGACTGTAGTTGAAAAAACAAACCAGGCTCAATACTTTGGTGAAAAGGCAAGCAGTGGACACATACTCAACCAAGCTTGCTGGAGGAAAAATAAACATATATATCAAATGAATTTCCACGCCGAACATTGAGCTGCAAGTAATTTTCCCTGTTGATATTAAACTAATGTCTAATGCTAAAAATAAGTCAAGAATTTAAATGTTACAGATAAATGAATCTTTCCTTGTTTAACAACATTTATAAAACAAAGAAAGAAATAATATACACCAAATGTGACCCTCCACCACAAATTGAGTCGATTTGTGCCTAAAGCTATTTTGAGCTACAGCCGAAAATATGCCATAGGTGTGTAAAATATGGATTTCTGGATTTTGATAATTTCAAATTATTTACTTCTTTCTGCACATTTCTAAGGTAAGTTTTTGTTCTAAACATAATTATAAATTATAAAAAAATATTTCAAATGTAAAACCCTGTATTGTTTTATCTGTAAAATCAAAATAGTAAATGCGATTTTAAATTTCTCAAAATCAGGTTTCACACAGGGGCTACACAGTAAAACACACATATCTAAGAAACTATTTCTATGATTTTAAAATGGTTTTCGCCATTGAATTCAGCATTCAAATTACTACAAGGATAATTAAATAACTCAAAATGACCCTAGGGCGCAATGCGACTCAATTCCTGGTTGAGGGTCACAAATGGTATGCTTACTGCTGAAAATTACAGAATTTGTACAAATTAATATGTTGATATTATGATTTGAAAACTATAAAATTATAATGAATAATGTGATGATGGCCTACCTTGCTTTCTGTTTTTCAACACAATAACACAGGCCAAGAATGTCAACCATTCCCACTCTCTCTGATTAAGAAATTTAAAAAAAAAACGAATCACCACAAGCTCTGTAATTCTAGTTATTAAAGTGCAGGGTTCCCACTCTTTTTCAGAAAAAAAATTCCTGACTGTTTCCTGACTATTTCCTTGCTATAAGAGCAAAATTCCTGGTTACCAAAATGAATTTTAATTTATTATATAACGAGTATAATTCTACTTACATAAAGTCTAAACACAAGATAAACTGACAATTCATATTTAATAATTCAATTAAATCCTTTATTTAGTACAGATAATAAACTTTAATCACAAAATTATTAATTTTGTACAACTTTTTTTTTCTACTCAATGACACTTGTCATTTCTCCCAATGCTTTTGTTTTGAGAGAAATGTGGTGGGCTTTGCAATAGGTGTGTAGTTTCTGATGTCTTATCTTCATTGATAATGACTGGGAAAGACACACAAAGTGTTTTATATTATAAATATAAATAGGCAAATAAGTCTACTTAATAACATAAAAAAGCCAAAATCATGATGATATTAGTGTTGCTTAGCTCTAAGTCAATATTATATTGCTAAATATCACTAGAAACGTCTTTAAGAGAGGCTACTATTAGTATCTCATTTACTAAAAGTAGGTAACTAATTGAAAAAAATAAATATTTTGTAAGCCTAGTAACAAAGACAAAAAAGGACAACTGGGTCCGACTTAAGGATTAAAAATAATTAAGAGTGATCCCCCTTGCTTTATATACATTTCGTACTTTTTAATTAAAAAGCCTTTGCGTCCATTTTTTTAAATAAATTAAAAATTATATAATTAGTCCAATTATTTATCCATATCATAAAAGAGCTTGATTGCAAATACATCAATATTTCCTATTTTTATTTTATGATATGCAGAATCAGTGAATTCGAGGTCACAAACTTCAAAGTCAAAAACTAAAATCAAACAAACTACTAGGGCCTAAATATATGTTTAAGTTTTGAAACCCCAATCATAGTTAGCCTGTAGGCCTACACTAAAATAAATTTTGAAACCACATTCAAACAACTGTCTAAACAAAATTTAGTTTCAAACAAAAAAATAGTTTCTTAGCAACAAATTCCGACGCGAAAATCGGACATTCACATTAGCCCATTATATATAACTACTACTAGATCTATGGCAAGTGGCAAGCCTAGAGCTATGGCTATGACGCTATGGCTACGGTTACTAGGAGATGTTCATCAATTCATTTTATCATAGCCTTAGCCTAATATTTAAATAAATGACTCTTATATAATATTTAAAACAATTGTGAGCGAAAATTCCAATTTAATGTATTCTTAAATGATAGAAGGCCTACATTTGCCATAAGATGAACAAACGATTGAAAACATTCTAAAATATTTTTTTTTCGCGAGACAAAACTAGGTCATCTTTGTCTTAGGCAAAATCGGCCGCTTTAATTAACCCAAGTAGGCTAGGCCTAATTAATTACATAAAGTCTAAAGTCAAGTATATCTTATAAGTTTACAGACGTTCCTTCTAGACAGAAGATTATTACGTCCACTAGGCCCAAAACTCCTGCAGGGCGACAGGGATCCGTCGGTGGCAGGGATAGAACCCGCGACCTGTCAGTTGGTTTTTAGCTGACAGGCGGGTGAACAAACCGCTGGACCAGCCGGCTTCAAGTATATATAGGCTAATATATAATGGAAGACTTATAGTAATGGGCGAAGTGTGGGCTTAGGCTTACTAAGACTAAAAGAAGAATGATTTTATTTTGAAAATGGTCATTTGATCAAAATCATAATGGCTGGATTTAATCTGATATAAAATTAATAACATTGAGGACGTTGACCCGTCCTTGACCTTTGATCTTGTATTTTTGGAACTTACGACAGTGGACAGTAGCAGTAAGAATAATTACGAATAGGCCTAGGCCTATGCATTTTTAAATATAAAACAAGATAGGCTACTTGCCTTAAACTTAAAGAAAATCAGCAAAGCCAAGTCAGAAAATTACCGATAGTAGGCATAAGTGTTAAAAAAACGGCGAGATCGCTAAAGGATTAAATGAATGATCACAAACAAAAAACGTAAAACATATATATATTATAGTGAACTAGTCCTCCGACCTCGATATATTTAGGAATAGATTCGCATATCCCTTTGTTTTAAATTCTCAGTGTGCATTAGGTGGAAAACACAAAAAACGGCGCTAATGATCGAAAAATACACATTCGGCGAGGAAAAACTATGCATCTGTGACATTTTTGTTTTGGGTTTTTGTCTTCTTTTTTTTTCCCGGCTTTTTAGACCTTTTTCCTTTCTAAATCCCGACTTTTACGGCCGGATAAAATTTTACTGGATTCCCGTCTAATTCCCGACTTTCCCGGAAGCGTGGGAACCCTGAAAGTGGCAAGATTACTATGAGGTTTCACAACCTTCTAATGGATGCCTTTGGATCAATCTGCAGGTTTTGGGAAATATTTTTAATAGAGTAAAAGTGACATATATTCAACAACATCAGCTGTACATTTCTTTCTTTCATATGAACACACACAAAAAGTCCAAATAAGGCTTTTTAGACTTCTTTTAAAAAAAAGCTCTAAATATAGCTCTATGAACTTTACAGTACAATAAAAATTGACATTGGCTAAATAACTTGTAGACTTTCCAGTGTTTCACTGACCAGCCAGTTAGGCTATTTCATGACACTAGTAGAAGACGGTAATTGTTTACCTGCGTTAGCCCACGAGTTTTGGGGTGTTATAGGAGCAGGAACTATTTTCAAATATCCATGGCAAATTCATACGAATCAAGTCATTAAATGTCTCGCAAACGATATTTAGGCTTAGAAAAAAAAATATTTTTTTTTACGCGAATTGTTTTTTTTTTTTCTATTTTAACATAAACAACGCCATTTTGGCATTTTTGTCTTGTGACTTCACAGGAGAAGAGTTGCCATCCCTAACCTATAAAACTAACCGATACTAACCATGCGCTATTAAAATGAATGAAATTTTAATAGCGCTTGCTTTGTATCGGTTAGTTTATATGGGTTAGGGATGGAAACCCCTTGACGACAATGGCCGAAATAACGTTGTTTTATGCTATATTAATAGTAAAAAAGCGCGAATAAAAACTTTTTTTAAAGTCTAAATATCGTTCCGAGACATTTAATGACTTGATTTTCCGAATTTGGCATGTATCTTTAAAAATATTTCACAGAGAACCAAAAAACTTGTGGGCTAACGCAGGTAAACAATTACCTAGGAGACTACAAAACCAAGCTGTAATTGTGAATTCCTGAATAAATCACAGTCTCATACTCATAAAGTAAAGCAGTTGCAAAGTCAATTATAGGCTTATTGGGGTAGGTCTATTTTCGGTAAAAATATTAGGCCAAATATTAACAAAACGGAACTGAACTTTGTTTTTATTTTTACGTTATGTGAGTTTATTTGTCATTAAAGTAACAATTTACAACTTTATCATTGATGAATAGGCTATTGGGTGTTTTATTTTTTTCTATGTCTATGTAGGCCCAGGGCCTAAATATTATTAACAAAATATAAATTAACTTATAGCCGTATAGCCGTATAGTCATAGTATAGGCCAGTATAGGCCTACTTATAATTAAGTAGGCCTGATTACTAATTAGCCTAATTAACTCTAAATAATAGGGCCTAGTTAAAATAGGCCTAGACCTAGACCTAAACTAGTAGGCCTAAATAATAAATAGTAGGCCTATACCTATAGATAGACTATAGACTATACTAGACTATAGGCCTAGTAGACTATAGAGAAGTAAATACTAAAATCTCTAAATACTCACCATATCGAGGGTGCATGAATTAAAAAGCCAATAACAGACATGGGGTGTGCTCTTTAAAATGAAGTATAGTGTGGCGAGTATTATGTTTGTAACATAATGAGGTGCAATAAGTGGCCTCAAATCTGTAAATAAGGCCATCATAGTGTATATCTATCTATAGCTAGACTGTGTCGAGGATTCAACTGTTTATGAAGGTCTCAGACAGGTCCCGGAAGTTCAGTAAGGTGAAAGTCAAATATTTTTAATTGAATGTACAGTACGTGGTAGACATATTACGTGTTAGTAGTAATTTTAGTGCTGCCAACTTATCTTCTTTATAAGGTTTTTGTAGTCTGCTCATTTTATTTTCATTTATTTTATGCTCAGTGAGTAAGCCTATCTCATATATTATAGGCCTACAATGTGGTAATCCATGTGTATATGTTTGACGCTTTAGCTATATTAGTAATACTATTGTTATGTTTCTTTTTATTGTAAAAATGTAATTTCTCTTAGACCAATTATATTACGTTATTTATATATTATTTTTCTTTTGTTTGCTAATAACTATCAATACATTGTTGGTATGCGGGCCATTTGCAACATTCAACATTACTAGAGGGCTAGTCCAAACAATGATGCAGCATATGTTAACATGTTTAAAAACAAAAACAATTCGATTTATATGGAAAGGCAAATATAAGATAGTAGGCGTAAAATGATCATAAATTAATATTAAACATATAGAAACTATTTAATGCATTTTTAAGATATAGGTAGGCCTATATGTCTACTAAGTGAATGACACTGAATGCATAATTTTTCAGTTTTAATGTGTGTATGTGTATCGCATAATTAATTATTCGTGTTGGTAATTTTCACCGTAACAATTTCCTAATTGTTTCAAGTTGGCAACACAAGCAAAAACTAAACAATAAATATGAATTTTCTTTCTCTGTGTGTGTATTGTAAATATGTTTTACTGACTTTGTAAACAACTTGTGTATACTGGGTATTGTTAAGTTTGTTTGATTATTATAGTGTATAAGAATTCGTTTTAAAAGCCCACTACTGACCAAAAGACGTTGGGCAACGAATAATTTTACTCTATTTTAACTATTAACCAATTGACAATTGCAATCGGCGTTGTGCTTTTACTTTCACTTTCAGAAGACAGAATGGAAAATCTTTATGAAATCTTAAACACACACCCAGGGGCATCATTAGACGAAATTAAAAAGTCTTACATGACATTAATTCGTATGCATCATCCAGACAAAAAAGTTGGTCAAAAAGGTTACCAATGCACGGATTGTGACTCTGATACAAATTCAGAAATGTTCATTAAAATAGACAGAGCCTGGAAAATTTTATGTGATCCCCAAACGAGAGCACAGTATGACGCGATGTGGCATGAAAACAGTCTTGTTCAGGATTTACCAATACATGAGACAATTAATTTTCAGGACTTTGATGCCGATGACAAACTCTATTCATACCCTTGTAGATGTGGCAGTCAGTATGTTTTAACAGAAATGGAATCCAATCTCCATTTTGATATTGTATGTTGTGAAACCTGTTCATTAACTATAAAAGTTATTTATGGAGGCAAATCTGCAGACTAAAAAAGATATTACAGTCATTGGTATGCTTTAAATAAAACTATCATAAACATGATTTCTTAATAAGCATGACTTTGGATCAGCTGTAGGTCTATATGATATATGTGAAAGATCAAACAAAGTGAATATTCGTGTGATAAAAGTTAAGCTTTTTTGGAAAGCTTCTAATGCAATCAATGGCATTTGTCTGAAAACCTGCAAAGAACTGCAGACTCAGTACAGCAAGAATAACCACAGAGACGAAATCAATGGCTCTTTGTCCTAACAATTGATTGGAAGAGATTTTTAAAGGCTTTCTTTCTGTAATATGTTGTTAATTAAATATAAAAAGTCTTTTATGAAAGCAAGCCTGTACATTGTAGACTAAGCAGAACAATTTGTGTGCCAGTACAACCTTATTAAGTCTAACACAGCCAGCCAATATGAAGCCTTGGTTTAATATTATTAAAGAGACACACAGTTTTGATAATGTATATATGTAATCTCTTGTGTTTTTCTTTGTTTGTGTTTGACTGAAGGATTGAAAGAAAAAAAGATGTTAAAAAGACTCACTCTAGTGACAATAAGATCACCTTATTGAAAAGTTTACTTGTCAAAACTAATACATATAAATATTTTTAAAGTTTTAAATACATATTTTTTATCAAGTTGACCTTAAATTTATCACTACCCTCGTTTGTAATCTAAAAATTAAAATCTCTGTATTTATAATTTAAAATATGATTTCTTCTAATGTAAGTGTAAGGCCTTCTATAGCTAATAATAATATCTTACAAAATTATTAGTAAGTGAATGTACAAATTATTTTAATAAATGCGGTATAAATGTGTCTTCTGAACGTGAAAGTTGTTTTACAGTTTTTTACTTTAAATTTAAGCGCCTTGCTTTGCAAATTAATTTTTTCTAGGTTAAGTTAAAAAAAATAATTAAATAATAAAGAATTCATCCATAATAATAACAATTGGTCACTTACATAGCGCCTCACTCCATGCTAATACACAAAGGGATATATCTGCTCTAGACGGAGGCATTCATGTGTCCGAAACAATTCCCTATGCCAAAGCACATCCAGACTACATAGGAATACCAGGCAGGCGCTGCGGACTCTAGTGGTCAAACTAATGGAAAGGGAAGTTAAACTAAATAAAAGAACAGGCCGGCCCTCTTTAAGAAAGTCATATTACTACCACATTTTCTTGTGCCTGCCTCTTCTTCTTCCTCCCTTGTAACTGTGTCCTGCGGGATGGTTTTAGTTTTACAGGTTTAGCGAAACCCTCCAGATCGCGCTTAAGTAACCACCACCTCAGGTTCTTGCTCATGATGTAGAGGGGAGGGGGGTGATCAGATCCTCCTCGTAAGGGCAGTTGAAATTGATGATTTGTTTATGGAGAGGTTGGTTTGTGGATCGTTAGGATGTTGGCTCGCTGAATGAATTAGGAAGTCCTACATACCACACAAGCTAATGTATAAGGGCCCCAGGGCAAAAGTTTCAGCCCCCCCCCCCCTGCATAGTGTAACTGCTTTGTTTGGTGCTATATTTAGACTATATTTGCCGCCCCTAGAAGTGTGGCCCCCGGGCATATTCCCCTCTGCACTGAAAGGCACTGAAGTCCTACTTTGGGACACTATTATTGCCAAAAGTTTGCCGATCCCTGTCGGACCCCTGCTCTGATGGGTAGGTACCTGACTTTAGTTGGGGTAAGGTAAAGTTGGCTGGGCATTGTGCTGGCCACAAAATCCACTAGTATGCAGTGGCCACAGAAACTGGTGAACGCTGCCTCACCGCCCCATGGATCAATAGAATCCGACGAGATTCTTTACTTTCTAATGTCCAGTGCAATGGCATTACATTTTTTTTATGCCACTCCTCACAACCTTAATACGCAACTAATTATATGCCTAGCTTTCACGCTTCAGATGACCCAGTTTAAAAATAAAAACCAAACAACAACACGTGTAGAGGCAGACCGAAATTCGGTTTCGGGGCCGAAAGTAGGCAAATAGACTCTCTCAACGTAGTTTCGGTTTTGGCCGAAGCCCCAAAAGTTAGTTTTTGGTTTCGGCCGAAACTGATATTGACTTTCGGTCATCACCCGAATAACTATTTTAACTATTAAAATTCCAACTGCTACGCTAGTGATGCATCTATTTACTCTGATTTTTGATAATTTCAATGGGTTCAACTTTTGCGAATTAATTTGTATGTAGAAGAAAATTTAAGTTAACCTAATAATAAACGGATAGGGCCTAATATAATACATGTATCTAGAACTGTACGGTATGCTTTACTTTTAAATAAAATAGAGTAGGCCTACCCATAAACTAGTTAATACTAGCACCCATATACTAGTTAATAGTATACAAAATTGTGTAGTCTTTTAAAATCTTTTGTTTGACAATTTCGGTTTATTTTTTCGGTTTAGGCCGAAGGTGTAGTGAAACTTTCAGTTTCGACCGAAAGTCAATTTATAACTTTTGGTATCCTATCTAGAGCCTAAGCTAGGCCTACCTATATATAGTGTACTTCTCATAGAGATTTGAACTGTTAATTTTCTAAATAACACAATGAGATTTTCAAATGACTTTACAAAGATTTGCTAGATACAAAAAAAAAACTCAAAATATCACGCAAAGTGTCATCATCATCAATCCCTTGACCGTTGTGGTCGTTTGGGGAAGCGAATGGACACCTCACCAGTCAACCTTCTCTACTATTGCCTATCTTGAGCGGTTGTGGTTGACTCACCGGCAGCCCTGTCCAATATTTTATTTTGTCGAACTAGCATTTAGTAGCATCTCCGCTGACGGCCTCTCCGACGTCCACCTTCTACAGTGCCTTGGAGGATTGTTTTTTGGCAAGTTATTATGCCGCAACACATGAACGAACCATGTCAGTTTGCGCCGTTTGATTGAGGAAATTCTGTCCCAGACATACGCATTATTCCTGTGTTCTTCGTAGGAGATGTGAAGTATTTTTCTCTTGCATTTATTTTCGAATGCCTGCAACTTCTTCTCAGTTGCTGATAGCAGCGTCCAGGTCTCACATGATCACATCCATACAGAACAATGATTTTGACACGGGCTCTGTAAAGAAGGTTAAGTTAGTTCAAATACCGGTACTAACAAACTAATACTATTTACTATTATAGGATAGGCCAGGGATAGGCAACCTTTTGCTAACATTGTGCCAAACTAGGATTTCTAGATCATTCAGAGTACAAACAGCCTAAAAGTCAACCTGTTCTAAGTATTATACTTGTTTTATTATTTTTATAGGACAATTAATTTAAATCCGTATCAAGACCAAGGCCAAAAGCAAATGAAATCCATAGAGAAAATCGTTAAAGCGTTTTATATTTAATAAAACAAAATAACGTGTTTGTGATTACCATCCTGTTTATTGGCGTTTATACCAAATACAAAATTGTACTACCAAACGTTAACATTTATGATAACTATTTTGTAAACATTATCAATTGGTCGTCAAGCTAAGGATCCAGCAACTGCTAGATTCTAATAATGATTATTATATAGTGTCTATGTTGTTCTCAGTTTAACTGAGATTTCCTTTTATTTATATATTTTTTTTTTCAAATATGTTTACTCAAGATTTTACATGTACAATCTCATATATTTTACAATGAAGAGAAGAGGATAGAACAACAGTACATACATAGTTAAGGGGATAGAAGACAAAATAATTTACGAGACAAAAAGTTTTCCAACTTTAAATTTAAATTCATTCATTCTTCTTTTTTTTACATACATGCTTAACATCCATACATATTCAAATTAATTTAAACATGTATTAAACGTAAACATCCATTATTAACTGTAAGATATTTAAAACAACGTAATATGGAGAAAAATAAAACAAAATGTGTAGAAATTATGTTCATTTCATTTCAATTGTTCTATCCCTTGGGATTGGGATATATATCTTAATTTCAACCACCAAGCGCGATCTTAAATGTATATATAAAGAACAAAGAAAGGGTCACATATGACAAAGGAAAATTAAACACCTATTGAAGACGGGTGACGAAAGGTGTCATTCACAGGAAATCCCACAATCGGGACTTTAAGAAGGCTGTTCTTTTTTTTATTTTCCAAAAAATTTTTATTCATTAAAAATTGCATTTACATTACCAAAATTATTATTTTACACAGAGAAAAAAGGGATAGGAGACATTTATTGCATTTTTACAATTCCAAAGAGATAGAAGACAGCAGAGAATATTTAAATACTTAGTTTACCTGCACAATCTCATATATTTTACACGAAGAAAAGGAAATAGAAGAACAGTTCATACACATTTAAGGGGATAGAAGACAAAATGTTTTACGAGACAAAGAGTTTTCTAACTAACTTTAAATTTAAATTCATTCATTCTTTTTTATTTGACATTCTTGCTTAGCATCCATACATATTTTAATTAATTTAAACATATAATAAACGTAACCATCCATTATTAACTGTAAGATATTTAAAACAACATAATATGGAGAAAAATGTACCAAAGTTTGGTAGAAATTATGTACATCTAGCTTCAATTGTTATATCCCTTTCGGAGTATATATTTAATTTTAACCAACAAGCGCGGTCTTAAATGTATATATATATAAAAAAACAAAGAAAGGGTCACAGATGACAAAGAAAAGTGAAACACCCATAGAAGACGGGTGACGAAAGGTGTCATTCACGGGTAATCCCACAACGGGAACCTTCACAAGTGAGAAAAAAATCTGTGCAGTTCTCTAAAAAGATTAGGAAACTCCCAAGTTGTCTTTAGGTTTCAAATAGCGCTTAGCCGTTCCCATCGGCATGAACTATTGAAAGAGAGATAGGGAAATAAATGCAATTTGTTTGGTAGTGACATAAAGTTTGGAAGGCCCGACTTTCCTGGCCCTCCCACCTTCCCAAGCCTGCGTCGCCGGATGACCGGCCTGCACCAGTTAACACCCTGGCGAATGTGCCAAAAAAAGGGGAAGTTGGGCCGGTATTTGTATATCGGTCCTTCTTCTTTTACTATACATTGATGTCACTCTGATAAAAATAATTTGAAGAAAAAAGATTAATATTAGACATAAGTTTTTGTATTAGATAGGTAACGAAGAAAAAATTAGAAAAGAAGGGTAAGGAATAACGGGAGGAAAACAGTGAACCTTACTTCCATTCCGTGGAAGGCAGTGAAGCTAAAAGTAGGCCTAATAAAGGAGGCAAAATCGGTGAAGACGGACCCAGAAAGGCCAAGTCTCTCTCCTCGTTATTTCATGTGCCATAAGCCATGAAATTAAAATATCGTCTCCTAAACCTTTCAACAAATTTAACAAAATACACCCGTAAACTTATATAAAAATAATATGTACATAGTGGTGCGTAAAAAAACAAAAAAAACACACCACACACAAACAAAAACAACACAAAATTTTACATTCACTGAAAGAGACATCGCACCGGAAATGAAAATAAAAATTTGCCCTTGATGAATAGTTAACAACGTGAAACTTACAATACAAGGGCATCTCCGTATTTAAAACAACGCATTATTAACATATGCATGTAATTACTCTACCAATTAAACAAATGAACCAAATAATAAAATACATAAGAATCTCATCTATGAAATACATTTTAATACATAAAACAGTTATAAAAGCAAACTATTAAATGAAATTACAGAGTGGGCGGTTGATGTTTATCTAAATGTGTTTCAAGTTTTTGTCTGAATATGTCTTCTATGATGTGTGGGGGGTAGTGTTTTTGGTCAAACCGTGTTTTAAGATATGTTTTCCATATGTGTTGTTTGTATTCTGCTAGTGTGATGAGGTTTAATGTGTGTTTGGTTTTGTTTCTAAGTCTAGGTATTTTATTTATATTGAGTTTATGAAATAACTGATAGTAGTGATAGGAATGTCGTTGAACGGAATTGATACAGAGTAATCATACAAACTGGGTAGTTCATGTAATGTTTAGAAACGTGCATATTTTGTAATCATATAATATTTTTATCATTTTCAAATACTGTTTGGTCATTATAAAGTTATAAGTTGTAAGCCATTTAGTCTTTTATAAAATAAAAACATAATAAGCTTATTCACGTAATAAAACAGGCTAACTATCTCCCTTTATTTAAAAAAAAGTTTCTAAATTGTACTCAATAGTGATGCCAAACAAGTTATGTTTTGTCATAATTAGTAATATAACAAATATTACTGACTAATTATTATTTCTTTAAATAAATCCAACATTATGGTATTAATTACAATATTTAATTATTAGATGTATTAAATGAAATGACGTTAAACAGTAGTAAATAAACATTTCCTGCATTAAGCTTAAAAGTTTGATTTTAAACCTTAAGATTATTAAGAAATTTATCTTTTAAACATTAATAATTACAACAATTGCACAATATAATGTTATTAAAAAGTCTCTTATATTATAATTTATTAAATTGAATTGGTTTTAGAATTACTTATATTTATGTTTAATATAAGCTTAAATTTTGATTTAACTTAACGTGACTTTTAATTATCCTATTATCACTTTTGATTTTAAAAACGGATTCCTCATCTCTTGTAGCCTTTGTATATTTCTAAAAGACCAGAACTGGACGTCGAGGTTAAAATAAATTGTCAAGCAACAAACAAAAGATAAGCTTATAATTATAGCCAACTTGAAACAAGCCAGAAACATCATTTAAAGGGTGTTGCCGGAAGTAAACCGGAAGTTCACGGATGCATTAACTCCTGAACTATTGAAAAAACCCAATCCTACATTAAGAGAGAAGACATATGTTTTTAGAATTTCGCCTATAAAAAAGATACGAGATATAATATAAATAGATCTATATAAAAGTGCGATGTAAAGATTTTCTGATATAAAAGACTATTTGAAGTACCTATTTCAGGTAGGTTTATTGTTTATAGTTTAGACATAAAAAAGGGACCAATTTATAGGCTTATAGTAGTAGGCTTCGGACCAAACTGATCATAGGGCTGGTGAAGCAGCGTTCACCAATTTCTGTGGCCACGGCATACGATGGGATGTGTGGCCAGCACAAATGCCCAGCTGCCTTTACTTTAACCCAACTGGTGTCAGGTACCCATCAGAGCTGGGAAACTTAACGGGGTGCCCTCAAGTCCCAGGAAAAGCTTCTAGCCTGCACCAGGATTCGAACCCAGAACCTTCGGATCGCCAGTCGAACGCCACCGTGCCCCAATAAAGACTTATACTGTTGATCTTTTTTTCTTCCCCCGAAAGACTTGCCAGGCTTAAGAATGGTTTGCCTGAACAAAACATACAGAAAAACCCTAATCTTCATGAAAAGACTATTGATATGTTCAAACCACGGATAAACGTAGGACACTGTGATGTTCTGTAGAGTTTGTAACATATAAGCATACAATAAGAAGATTATATATGTTTGGTACTTCCATACAGTGCACTTATCTATCTTTAAAAGTCCGCATTGTCTCCTACAATTTACTTCCTTTGAGCACTCCATGTATTATAGCTCAGTGTCTGATACTTGAAAAGGGGAGGTAAATGAGAAATGAGAACAAAAGTCTATGTCCATTTCTACAAAGGCTGTTTTTATTTCCTTGGAATTTCTGTCTTAATTTCTGGTTTGGTTACAGTAAAATTACTACAGGTTATTGACACGGAATTTGTAGAAATGTTTAGCCTAATTCACTTGTAGTATGTGACCTCTCGTATTAGCATTTAACCCTCTATTTTTGTAATATGTTTGTCAATTAAATAACAGTACTACAACACACACACCGACACACACACTCACATGCTTACGTAGACACACACTGTCAATGACATAAACACACATACTCCTAATTACAGACAACATAGTCAAACTTCATTAATTTATCCATTGATTCAGCTATTTCAGGAATGTTGGAACATTGTATCATAACAAACAGTTCACTTAATACCACACACATACACAGTCCGATAACACAGTCAAACACATATCACCATAATGGCATATTTCTCAACTCGCGACTGTATAAATACAAGTAACTTTATGATGAATTGATTGTTCATTCCATACAGTAGCAATCTTGACATTCACTTGTTGATTTCTAGACTGCTCTGACTGCATTGAGGAAACGACAACTCAACTTCAAAAATGGTAGTATTTATTTTTATTGATTTAGGAAACCACAACATGCAGATCTAAGTAATTTTTCAAATAATAGCATTCAGAATTTTTTTGATTTAAATGCATTTTTAGTTGAGGTCTTATCAAATATAATAATTTGTTAGATAGAAGCTTTCAGAAATAACTATATTTTAACGCACATTGATTGCATGTTTATTTGAGTTTTTATCAGATGCAATAATTTGTTAAATAGAAATAATCAGAAATATTAAGATTTAAATGCTAATTAAATGCATGTATTGATTATATAATTATATAATATTTTATGTCAGAAGCATGTTTGAATTTTTTTAATTGTACTATTCGATGTCTTAAATTCCACTTATTGTACAACAATAGTAAAACAATTTCCTCCTGAGTAAGAAAGATTTAGGCCTATTTTTTTATAATTATTATTAGTAGTTTAGTAGTAGGGCCTAGTAGTGGTGGTCTTGACAAATGAAAACTTCCAGTATTTGTTCATACTCAAAGGCATTTATTTGGAATCAAATATTGGCCCAATGTAACTCAGTTAAGTCAATACACGTTTCATTCAATGATATATTAAAAAAAAATAATACATAGGCTCTTTGGTAACGAAAACGCCGAATTTAGTTATTGGCAACATGTAAACTAATACTTCAATTGTCAGAAGGAGCAACACGGGTCGAAATAGATACTTTACCTGCTTACAATATTATTGTTTAAAAAAACAATAACGTTTTAACTTTCTTTTTTTTTCTTATTCACAGATAGGCATACCAATTATAATAATTATGGATAGTTGTCGTTGTGTTTGCCAAAAGACCGCGACTGCATCATGAATCAGGACATAACAATCTGGACCATGTCAACGGATCTGAAAAACAACATAAACATAATTTGGTCTTTACATAAAATGGATCCGAAGTATACAACTTGCTTGACCACGCCTCACCACGTCACTTTATACATTGGGAAATTCCCACACGGACAATGCGGTGCCAAAATTCCCATCCACCTTAGACACTAGTCCTACTATTGAAAACAAAAAGTAATAGTTTTAGCTTTGTAATGCCGAATGCTTTGGTTTATGTTTGTTTGTAATTTATTAACAATGAAAATAAAAATTATATAAATAGTCTATTATCTCTAGCTTATTTCATTTAGTTTCTTTATGTTTGTTGTGTCTCAAGTATACAAAATGAATGATTTAAGTTCCCTCCCAAAAATCTAATCGTGTGGCGATAGAAAGTAAAAAAAACTGCAGAGTAAAAATATAATCTCATTATTATTAGTTGCAAGGTAATGCCGAAGAAGGCTATAGGGCCTGAACGCAGTTATCAATAAGTCAGAGAAGGAAGCAAATATGAACTGTCATCCGGGCATGGAACACTCCAGGAAAACCAGTAGCTCACCATCATTTATAACACTAATAAGGATGCAAGACTAGACTCGGACCACTGATGAGCGTAGGACGCAATAATCTTCTTTATAGAAGGAGCGTCTATAATGTAGAAGATAAGAGATAGCTGTAGTCGACAGCACACAGAATTTAGAATTATGTCATGCAACATAATCAAAAACTTCAGGGTACTTCATCATTAGGATTGTATTGATAGGTCTTCGTTTTGTACTGTAAGCAGTCTGTTGTCTCCAACGCTAAACACTCCATTCCGTCTCTCGCCTTCGTTCGTTACCCGAGGTAGCCTACTGTTCGTTACCTGAGACAAAAAAAAATTATTGTTCGTAAACTGAATAGTTCGTAACACGAGGTATCACTGTATTATTATTATTGTAAAAAAGTTGTTACAAATCCGGGTCTTCTGTCTAGGACATTGTTCACTATGAAATAATAGACTCAAGCCACTAGATGAATGTTTAATTTTATTTTTTACTTCAGCATTTGAACTATAATAACATTAAACTTCACTAGTCAATAATAAGTAGCTTCATTAGCTACTTAACCACACCAATGCGTGTCTTATAAACTTACAAGATTGTACTGCATCAATTTTTTAGAATGGATTTTCCCCCGAAATTTTCAGAATGCAAAAGAATATGCCTACTAGAAAGTTCTAGAAACTAGGAGAAATATATAGGTGTCATTACGTCATAATGAATTACTATCTAAAGACGTATACGTAAATAATCTCTACGTCAAAATAAAATTGAAATAAATAACTCGAAATGAACTACAAGCTTTGAACTCGAACTGACTTAACCAAAACGGGACCCCACGTGGTAAGAAAAATCTCCTTATCTGATTGGTTCCCTTCAAAGATGGAAAATCAAAACTCATGCATTTTTCACGGGGATTTCAGAAAGTCAAAACTACGACTTATAATTCAAAGTCTTGACTGACACTGGATGGACACTGTAATATTGTTTTGTTTTTTTTAAATATCTAGAATAATATCTCGAAAAATATTCCAAATACAATAACTATTATAACATGCTTTACAAACATACCACGTATAGTAATGAACCAAAATGCAGTCATGACCAGTTAGCCTATCTACTATATAAACAAACGTTTCACTAGAGAGTGTGGGGTGTCATCATGACTTATAGTAATGACCTGGCGAGAAATAAAAAACTGATCTGGAGAAATTTATCAGACACAGCATTCCGAAATGTTTCATTATGCAAGCTCAAAGTCTGTGGACAAGTTTGTCAACCCAAGGATCAATCCTGTTATGTTTATATATAAGAATGTCAATACAAGATGTACATTATAAATTGTTAAATTTATTTATTGTAAAAGATGTTTTAATGCTGTGTGGATTGAACGGTGTATCCATCACAAAGTTACTTGTATTTATACAGCCGCAAGTTGAGAAATATGCCATAAAGGTGATATGTGTTTAACTGTGTTATCGGTCTGTGTATGAGCTTAGTATTAATTAAACTGTCTGATATGATACAACATTCCAGAAATAGTTGAAACAATGGATACATTAATGAAGTTTGACTATGTTGTGTGTAATTGTGTGTATGTATGTTTATATTTATGCTGAGTATGTGACTGTGTGTGTGTATGTGTGAGTGTGTGTGTGTGCGTGTGCAAGTTTTAAACTGTGTGTCGGTTAGTATGTGACTGCAATTGTGTTGTAGTGTTGTTATTTAGTTGACAAACATATTTTAAAAAATAAAAGCTTAGTAAATGCTAATCCTTGAGGTCACATACACAGGGCCGTATTTAAGATTGTGGGGGCCCTTTTAACAAATGAATGTGTGTGGGACCCTCGTGGCCTCACCCCTGCCTTCTCCATACGGTGCCCATACCTGAGAAAAGTGCCGTTAATTCATGTTACATTCTGTTAAATCATAAATAAATTTTAAGTTGCGCTTAGATTGGTTGGACTGGAGCGATTAAAATTTTAGGGGAATAATTGAATTTTATTTGACATTTTCAACGAAAGCGTAGGGATGTTAAAAAAAATATTATTTTTTGGAAATGTGGGGGCACCATTTCTGTGGGTGCCCCTGTTCCAATGGAACATGCCTAAATACGCCACAGCACATACACATGAATTAGCTAATTATTTCAAAAATTTCTGTGTCAATATCGTGTAGTAATTTTACCGTTAAACAAACCAGAAATGAGGATGTAAATTCAAAAGAACGAATAAACGAAGGACCCAATAATCTTCTTTATAGAAGGAGCTTCTGTAATATTTATGATAAGAGCTAAACAGCCATTGTTGCAGAAATGTGCATAGACCATACTTCTTAGTACTCTTTTACCTCCCCTTTAAAAAAACCATAGTTCTTATTACTCTGTTACCTCCCCTTTCAAAAACCATAGTTCTTATTACTCATTTACCTCCTCTTTCAAAAAACCATAGTTGTTATTAATCTTTTACCTCCCCTTTCAAACAACCATAGTTCTTATTACTCTTTTACCTCTCCTTTCAAAAAACCATAGTTCTTATTACCCTGTTACCTCCCCTTTCAAAAACCATAGTTCTTATTACTCATTTACCTCCTCTTTCAAAAAAACCATAGTTGTTATTACTCTTTTACCTCCCCTTTCAAAAAAGCATAGTTCTTATTACTCTTTTACCTCTCCTTTCAAAAAACCATAGTTCTTATTACCCTGTTACCTCCCCTTTCAAAAAACCATAGTTCTTATTACTCTGTTACCTCCCCTTTCAAAAAACCATTGTTCTTATTAATCTTTTACCTCCCCTTTCAAAAAACCATAGTTCTTATTACTCTTTTACCTCTCCTTTCAAAAAACCATAGTTCTTATTACTCTGTTACCTCCCCTTTCAAAAAACCATTGTTCTTATTACTCTTTTACCTCCCCTTTCAAAAAACCATACTTCTTATTACTCTTTTACCTCCCCTTTCAAAAAACCATAGTTCTTATTACGCTTTTACCTCCCCTGTCAAAAACCATAGTTCTTATTACTCTTTTACCTCCCCTTTCAAAAAACATAGTTCTTATTACTCTTTTACCTCCCCTTTCAAAAAACCATAGTTCTTATTACTCTGTTACCTCCCCTTTCAAAAAACCATAGTTCTTATTACTCTTTTACCTCCCCTTTCAAAAAACCATAGTTCTTATTAAACTTTTACCTCCCCTTTCAAAAAACCATAGTTCTTATTACACTTTTACCTTCCCTTTCAAAAAACCATAGTTCTTATTACACTTTTACCTCCCTTTAAAAAAAAACATAGTTCTTATTACTCTTTTACTCCTCTTTCAAAAGACATATTTCTTATTACGCTTTTACCTCCCCTGTCAAAAACCATAGTTCTTATTACTCTTTTACCTCCCCTTTCAAAAAACATAGTTCTTATTACTCTTTTATCTCCCCTTTCAAAAAACCAAAGTTCTTTTTGCTCTGTTACCTCCCCTTTCAAAAAACCATAGTTCTTATTACTCTTTTACCTCCCCTTTCAAAAAACATAGTTCTTATTACTCTTTTATCTCCCCTTTCAAAAAACCAAAGTTCTTTTTGCTCTGTTACCTCCCCTTTCAAAAAACCATAGTTCTTATTACTCTTTTACCTCCATTTAAAAAAAACCATAGTTCTTATTACTCTTTAACTCCCGTTTAAAAAAATCATGGTTCCTATTACTCTTTTACCTCCCCTTTCAAAAAAACATAGTTCTTATTACTCTTTTACCTCCCCTTTCAATATCATATTTTTTACCTCTCGGTATCTCTTGATGGTGTTTCTATTACTCTTAGCTTTTTTTAAAAATCAAAACAATACTGTAGTACATTATAGTCGTACATATTAGGCGTATATTCAGGATAAAAAAGGAGATAATCATATATATCGAAGGACAAGCTCTCAACTGGTTTGACAGCTATTTAAGACAAAGAAGCTGCAAATTAAATGTTGGAGAAGCGTACTCTGAATTAAACACATTGGCTATTTCAGTCCCGCAGGGTTCGTACGCAGGGCCAGTGCTATATCTGCTATATGCATCCACGATGCAAGAAGAAATCGTACAAAGCATATATCTGCATGGATATTCCGATGATCATGCCATAAAGATAAAATTTTTACCAACTCGATATGAAACCATCGCAACTTCTACACTTGAAAAATGTGCAAGACAAATTCAATTCTAGTTAGATTACAATCTGTGATCTATAAAAAGAATCGATAGCGTCTCTATATTAAATGTGTATGCGCAAATTGAAACCAATAGTGGGAAAGGGGAATTCACTTATCTACATAAGCGAGTTACAGGATTAAAACACTTATGATTAGAACAAATCCATACGATAAAACGGAAGTCTAAGTCACTTGAAATGTATTTACAGGTCAGTGTTTAGGAAATATAATTTCATAAATAAGTGAAAGTCACGTTAAAGCCTATTTATTTTGTCTTCAAGAATGTTACTTCCGTGCCTAATCCATTCTTTTTATAGAACAGTGATCGCAATAGACTAAAAATGAACACATCAAAAACAGAATTCCTTCCGTTTGGGACAAAACAACAAATAAACAAATGCCAAACAAAGTATCTACTAGTCAACAATGAGAACATTCACAAAACCACTCCAATAAAATATCTCGGCGCATATTTAGATGAAAATCTAACCCTCTAAGATCAAATAAAAAACATATGTAGGCTAAATCTGCAATGTGGAATCTGCAGAGAATAAAAAGTATAAGAAACATTTTTTTTAAAAAGGCATGTGAGACATTAATCGTAGGCCTGGTAATCTCTCGGTTAAGACTACGCGAACTGTCTGTACATAGGACTGCCAGAGTGTGATTTGAAAAAACTACAAAGGGTCCAAGACATGTCTAGAAAAATTGCACTTGCTGTCTGTAACACTTAGGATAAAAGTCAAAGTTCTGACTATGCTCTATAAAAGCTTTCATGGTCAATCTCCACTGTACATCAGATTCATGGTCGAGCTACACACATCAGAGAAAACAGGACTGCGTTCAAACAAAATTCATCAACAGCTCAAGGTACCAAAGGAAAAAAAACATTTGCAGCTCGCTCATACAGCGGCGTAGCATCTCTGTGGTGGAATGAACTAACGAACACAATTAAATAAGTCGACAACATTGACATTTTTTTCACACAGGGGTAAATGTAAAGCGCATTCGAAGTTTGATTGTTATGAATAGCGCTATATAAATATGTACTTTGTATGGTGCACACAATTTTAGAACACTTGAACCGTTTACTATAAACTGTGGAATCTACTTCCCATTCAACTCAGACAAACAAGCTCCATTGATTCCTTCAAAAAGAACTTAAAAACTCATTATTTCAATATTTATCTTAATTAACATGCTTTGAGCCCTACTGTCTTAATTATATGTTAGGTCGGTTATCTTGTTTTGGTTTGATTTGTTCCATGTTTGTAAAGTTTTGAATCATTATTCAGTTTTTTATCTCTTAGCCTATAGATTGTATCTGTGTTCTGAGTTGTATGTTAAATGCGCTCTGAGCTTGCATTATGCTTGTTGGTAGCGCTATACAAATGTCATTATTATTATTATTATTATTATAAACTACAAGAAAGACAATTTAAATGTAGTAAATATTACAAAAAAGTAATTGAAAAAATGAAACAAAGAATTAAATATCATCCCATTCCCACACAAAAATCGTGATTTAAAAATGTGTCTTATTTTACCTGCTACAAACTGTATAGAACACTATTGCGTCCTACGTTCATTCGTGGGTTTTGAGTCTAGTCTTGTCATTTTGATTAGAGTTTTTGAGAATGATATAGATGGACTGGCTGAAAACGAAGACGAGGAGATATATTATTCTAGTTTAGTGTCTTGACAAGACTTCCTCATCCCGTGGTATGCAAATCTTTGCAGAAAAAGACACAATTGTCTACTTCTTCTTTCCAAATTTTATTTTAGTTAGGCTAGATTAACTTAATTTTATTCATGAATTGTGTCCAGCAGATCTTCCAGCCGCCCATAGAGCTTGGTATCTATTAACTGTCTTGTAGTTTATAGTAAATTCTTTAAGTCTTCTAAAATATGTGTATATAAGATTATCTTTTGTTATATTATCCTGAAAATAAGCCTAATATGTACGACTCTAATGAACTACACCATAGTCTGATACAAACAAATCTAGAAGTAATAGAAACACCATGAAGACATAGGCTATTATGTACAAGCGGACATTTAAAAAAATAGGATATTAAATGTAGAGATAAAAGAGAAATGAGTATACAATGGTCTAAGTCCATTTCTGCAGCAATGGCTGTTTAGGCCTTTTGAATTACTACACTCATTTCTGGTTTGCTTAACAGCAAAATTACTACAGGATATTGACACGGAAAGCTTAGAAATATTTAGATAATGCAGATGTATGTGACCTCACTGATTAGCATTTAACCGTTTATTTTTTTTAATATGTTTGTCAATTTAATAACAACACTACAGCACATTTGCAGTAACCTACTGACAGACACACAGGTTAAGACTTGCACACACAGAGTCAGACTTACACACACACGCACACACACACACAATCACAGACACAGACACACATACACAGTCACATACTAACCTCACAAATACACACAACATAGTCAAACTTCATTAGTTTCTTTTTTCCCATTGTTTCAACTATTTCATGAATGTTGGAACATTGTATCATATCAGACAGTTCAATTAATACCACACACATACACAGACCGATAACACAGTCCAACACATATCACCATAATGGCATATTTCTCAACTTGCGGCTGTATAAATACAAGTAACTTTGTGAGGAATTGACTGTTCATTCCATACAGTAGCAATCTTGACATTCAAAGGTTGATTTCTAGACTGCTCTGACTGGTCTACAGCCTCCAACATAAAAACTACATTGAAGAAACGAAAACTCAACCTCAAAAATGGAAGCGGTAATTATTTTTTTTTATATAAAAAAAAACACGTAGCCTAATCTAGATCTAAGTAATTTTTCAAATAGTGGCATTCAGAAATATTTTGATTTAAATGCTTAGCCTAATGAATGCATGTTTAGTTGAGGTTTCATCAAATGTAATAATTCGTTAAATAGCAGTATTCAGAAATATTCAGATTTAAATGCTAATTAAATGCATGTATTGATTATATTTTATATTAAGTAGCATGTTACATTTGAAATGTTTTAGTTTACTATCCGGTGTTTTAAATTCTGTGCATTGCAAAATAGTATATCTATTTCCTTCTCATCAAGAAAGATTTATTAATATAATGATTATTGGTTGAGGTTTTTCACAAGTGAAAACTTATTGTTCAATTAATCTACTGTTTACTCAAGATATTTATCTTGCATATAGCGTCAGTCAGTTGAGTCAATAGTTGTAATATTTACTACATTATTGTAACTTTTTGTACATGGCACTGTTTAGAGGGGAAAAAAAAGTACTTTTTACCAATTGACTTTTTTATTTTTTTATTTAGTGTTTGACAGGTAAAAGTATAAGTAGTTCACATCTAAATAGAAGTTAATAAAAAAAAACAATAATACTTCAAATAAAAGCTAACATTTCATGAATAAAACATCTTTAATTGATAAAGTAAAATCTAATATTATTAGAAAAATTAAACGGTTGCTTTATGCAATTCATTTAATGTTTGAAAGTTTTCGTAGGTTTGTCTGTTGAATAATCATTATGAAAGTTTATACATAATATTATAAGAAATCCAGTCCTAGAGAACTAACACGTTTCATTCAATGATATATTGAAAAAATATGTTCAAGCTATTTTGGATAATGAGCACGCCGTATTTAGTTATTGGTAACATGTGAACTGATACTTCAACTGTCACATGTAGCAACACGGGCTGAAATTGATACATTACCTGCTTACAATTTGTTTCTCTTTATTTTCACAGAGCCTGGCTGTATCTTCAAGTTCAATCTACGTAATTATTAAAGGTACATCATGAATGTAGGAAGGACAGACCAATCTGGACCATGTAATGAATCTGAGAAAACAAATCTAGTCTATCCATAACATGGATCTGAAGAACATAGGCTAACCTCCTGCTTATCCTTTCACCACATCATTTTATATATTTGGAAAATTCAACACGGTCAATGTGTTACCTAAGTTTACATTCATAAAAAACATTAACTATTAAAATAAAAATAAAAAAAGAAGTTTTGTTCGAATCCGGCAATATTTGATCTAATTGTTTAATTATTTTTTTTGTGTTTTGTTGGTAATTTATTAATTATGTAAATAAAAAACTAAAGAATATGCATAAAATTGGATTCAATCTTCATGTCATATTTATGTGTGTTATGTCTGAAATCTTTAAATAAATTGTTATTACAAAATTAAAGTATGTAGGCCTGGATGAATTACAAAAATGGGAATCTAGCTGGAGTAGTACTGTATGTCTTTTCACACAGAAAAGTGCCAATTGTTAAGATTATCAAAGAAAAAGAAACAAATAATTACAAACTACTTCATTCACGGTAAAGACCTAACACAAACTAACAATACAAAGTACTTAGGAGTATTATTAAACGATACGCTATCTTGGAATCCACATATTGATGAAGTTAAAAAATTTAACAAAACATTAGGCATCATAAAAAAGAAACTTTTACAGATGTAATAAAAATATAAAACTAAAATGCTATGTCACATTAGTTAGGCCTATACTAGAATATGCAACTTCAGTATGGGACCCATCAACTGAAGAAAACATTAAAAGAATGTAGACTCTATATAATGTTGAGGTTAGATTAAGGTGAGATATTCTTAGGTCAGTGATATTAACTGATCCCCATACCTACATACCAATGTATTGCATTAATAGTTTAGATCAGGGGTAGGCAACCTTTTCATAATAGTGAGCTAATTTAGGATTTCCAATCTATTCACCGTGCCAACAGACGAAAATGTACCCTGCCCTAGCATTCAATTTCTTGTAGAAAAGACTTGAATTGCTTATTTTCAGGGTCCTCCGCGTGCCATTGAAAGTCGCTCTGCGAGCCAGGTTCGGCAAGCGTGGCGTAGGTTGCCGACCCCTCGT
Source organism: Anisus vortex (assembly GCA_949126835.1). Taxonomy (NCBI): domain Eukaryota; kingdom Metazoa; phylum Mollusca; class Gastropoda; family Planorbidae; genus Anisus; species Anisus vortex. Next base: position 31,118,389 of record OX421504.1, read on the forward strand.
TTAGATTGCCTTTGGTATAGGCTATATCTTTAATTGTTTGTGTTGTGTTTACTTTTAGCATACATGCCAATGACCGTCTTATCTTTTCTTATATATTACAGACGCTCCTTCTATAATGAAGACCCGTACGTGTTTGGCGGAATGAGCATGATAGTCAGAAATACAGCCAGTGGCGTATTTAGCCATGTTCCACGTGTTCCATTGGAACATGGGCCCCCACTCAAAAGGGGCCCCTAACATCACAAAAGGAAATTTTTTAGCGACATCCTTATTCTTTCGTTGAAAATGTAAAATAAAATTCATTTATGCCCCTACAATTTTAAGCGCCCCAGTCAAACCAAGTTAAGCGCAACATACAATTTATGATTTTACAGAATGTAACATGAATTAACTGCACTTTTCTGATGTATGTAGAAGGCAGGGCGAGGCCACGAGGGGCCCCCACATAAATTTGGGAACAGGACCCACGCAATCCTAAAAAGCTTGTAGACCTTTCTCTTTGGCTAGTGGCTTACCACTTACCACTACAACTGCCAATACTGCCACTGCAATTTATTCCAAGAGAGCACTGAGCATGCTAAATATTTTAGCATGGATGTATTTTAGCATGGATGTATTTTAGCATGGATAGAAGCGATATATTAATGTACTATTACTCTTAGTAGTAATAGTAATATTTGGCAATAACATTGAATAAAACTAGTTTAGTGGTTTTAATAGGTGCTAGAATTTTTTTTAAATTTTACTTCATGTCATCCACTGAATTGAAAAAAAAAATACAATAATATGATCATTAAATATTGTAGAACTTTGACGTTTTATAAACATTACAACAAAATCTTTAATACATAATATAATTACAATTATGCAAATATATGCTAGTATATATTTAATATAATATATACTTTAGGATATACAGTATAAATCTTAAGTACCGGTATAAAAGAACATGTCTAACAATCAAATGAAATTTGTAAAAAAAAAACAAATATTTTACGAGAATAGTTGATGTTTATTTTTCAGCAACATTATGTAAAATTTGTGAATGTCAAAACATGACATTGTTTATAAACATGAAACTCAAATGATGAAGTGATCCCAGGACCATACATCGTGGGTTGTTATTGTTTTTGTTTTAACCTTGATGGGCAGATTTCACAATAGTTAGGCTGCACGTTTTACAACATTCCAAAGCTGTGCTATAATTAATTAAACTTGTACATCAAAGAAATACTAGACCTAACTGGTGTAACTTAAAGTCGTAAAACTGCATGGCACATGGCTGTTAGGTGAATGCTAATAAAAACTTCACATGAAAAGAAATGATTGAGCCTACAAATTCAAACTATTTATTCGTGAAATATTTTTTAAAATTAAATGTAGTTCTTAAGGTCCGTATGGTATAAACGTATCTCACTTTCTCCATCTTCCTCTCACATTTTCATTCTCTCTCTCTCTCTCTCTCTCTTTATCTCTCTCTTTATCTCTCTCTATCTCTCTTTCTCTCACCTCTTCTTTTTCTCTCTTTAAAAAATAATACATGTGTAACAATTTCTAAAATAATAGCAAAAAAAATAAATAAATACAAAATACCGGTACTTCATTCATGGAAAAAATCGAACCCAAACTAAAAATGCAAAGTACTTAAGAATATAATATAATATAATAACTAATGAATTGTATTCGAATGCACCTGTTGATTAAGTAATAACAAATCATACAAAACATTAGGCATCATTAAAAGGACAGTCTACAAATGTAACAACTGACAAGTGTAACACCAATTGGTAAATATAGATCTAAACACACTAGAAGACAGAAGCACAAAGAATAAAGAAGTAATTATAGGCCAATATAAAGCATTAAAGTCTACAAACAATAGCAATCAAATACAATAATCTGATAGCCGCAGGAATAAATAAAAACCTTTTTGTATTCCCTATGCAAGAAAAAAACACGCAGTCAAGCTCTCCCGAGTGGCATCCGGGCATGGAATGGGTGGCCTGTACAAACTATGCAAATAATCAACTTAAAATCATTTAAAATCATAATCTAAACGCAAGACTGGACTCAAACCAGGGATAATCGCAGGACGCAATTTTGTTCTGTATATAAGAATCGCCTGTAACTTATTAGAAGGCAATATATTTTGTTTTGTAAAGTCATTTCATGGCTGATCTTTTATTGAAAGGAAGTTAGCGTAAACTTTTTCATCCTCCGCAGACGTCTGCTTTTCGTCATCTGGAATGCCCTCCTCTCCATTGGTTAGTTTAGCTTCTTGCCCTTGCATAGTATTCTCGTAGATAAGGTCATGGTCAGCCGCTTCAGTGTCTTCAGGTCCAAGTTTATCTTCTTCCTTGTTGGTATAAATGTTTGCATTTCCTGTTCAACAACAAAAAACAAATTAAACAAATTCACGAAATAGGCTAAAACTAAATAATTACTTATTTAAGACAAATTATTATTTACATAACAATTTTTTTTTTTGCAATGCATGCATGACTGCAGTAAATACCTGCCTCTGAGAGAGAGATTAAAGAAATTATCTCCTCTAATTAAAAAGTGTAGGTTTTTGACAAGTAGCTTTGTTTTTACTCCCTTTATTTTAAGTTGCATTTTCTGTCTGTCTGATTGCAATGGTGCAAGAATTGGCTTCGATTTTTCGACCACTTCCCGTGGTCCAATCGAGCTGAAATTTGGACAGCAGACTTGTGGCGACTAACAATACATTCTATCAAATTTTCAGTTAAAACAACTTAATAATACTACACTTATGACAATATTCATTTCTTAAAAGGAAAGTATAAGAAAAATTTTGGTTTCACTTTAAAAAAGCCTGTGCAACATTTTATAGTTTTTCGGCGCAAAGCTAGAAAAAAAATTATGCGATAAGATTATTTTTAGAACAATTCATACGGAGTAAGGAGATATTTTTTAGATTTGCGACACAGATATTTTTCTGTACGTTTCATTTGCAGTAGTCAATCAATTATTTAATTACATGATGTTAAACTTAGTTTGGAATTAAAGGGAGTATAATAAAAACTACGTTTTTATGGTTTTCTTGTTTCAATTTTAAAAAATAAATGCCACCCGCTAATCTATGATTAGGCCCCTATGTATAAGATATCTATGAATATGGATAAGTGCTTTACAAGTATGGATAAGCTATCTATAAATATATATTAGCAATATTGAAATATAGAAAAATGTATCTATAAATGTGAATAAGTATATAAATATAGATAAGTTGGATAAGTAATATATAAATATGGATAAACAATCTATAAATACGGATAAGTGATCAATACATATGGTCATGATCAGTAACGATGAGCTCTGGAGTCGCACAGGGCAACAGGCAGCCGATCTGGAGATCATGCAAAAAAGATGGAGATGGTTGGGGCACACACTCCGAAAACCAGCATCCAACATCACCAGACAGTCCCTATCATGGAACCCCCAAGGAAAGAGGAAGAGAGGCCGACCCCGTAACAGCTGGCGCCGAGACCTGGATGCAGACGTCAAGAGAACAGGCCATTCATGGGGACAGTTGGAAAGACTCGCTCGGGACCGGGATGGCTGGAGAGCCCTTGTTGGTGGCCTATGCCCCGAGAGGGGTAGTAGGCGTAAGTAAGTAAGTAAGTAAGTAAGTAAGTAAGTAAGTAAGATCAATACATATGAATAGGCGGTCTATAGACTATGATGTGATGAGGCCTCATTCATTGCTCTCTACAATAAATGCTAATTAGCTTTCATGGGCCATCTACATATTTCTATAGCAGTGAGTTGCTCGCACAGACCGACATGCCAAGCATTTTCACCAAACTAGGACGAGCCCAGCTTTTCGTCTACCCAAAAAGATCTTCTATGGCGACCTATTCGCAGGAAAGCGCTCGCGAGGAGGGCAAAAGAAGAGGTTTAAAGACACCCTAAAGGCCTCCCTAAGAAACTTTGAAATCGATCCTAACAACTGAGAAAGCCTAGCCGAGGACCGATCCTTTTGGTGCTACAAGGCCCTAACTGGAGCAGCAGCTCACGAAACTGAAAGGCGAAAGGTCGCAACTGAAAAACGACAACTAAAAAGATCCAGCAAAGACAGCTCCGCTATTAACGGCCGCCATACAGCCCCGCATCTGTGCTCCCCCTGTGGCAAACACTTTCGGGCATAATTAGACCTTATCAGCCATCTCCAAACCCCCACGCAATCATGACTCTGACAAAGGATGGTCCTTATCGAAAATCGTTGGACACACGCATCATCATCACATATTTATATAGCGTATTAAATTCTTGAAGTGCTTATTGGTGCTTGCTGGTGATTGCTGGTGCTTGCTGGTGCTTGCTGGTGTATCTGCCTCTGAGGCAAAGAGATCCAACGAATTCTTGGAGAAGAGAATGAAGGGAAAAGACGTAAAACCGCCAAGTCGACAGATTGCTACTCAAGACAGATGCCTCGATTGTTCCAGGGATTGTCACTCAAGTATCGGACTGTTCAGCCACCGCAGAACATGCAAAAAGTAGCCATTGAAGAGGGGTGCATCCATTGTCTCTCGAGACAGAAGGAGCCATTATTATTATTATTATATTGGTTGTTGTTGTTGTTACTGCTGATGTTTTCCTCAAAGTTGTGCTTACCTTGCACGTTAAAGGGTGCGTATGAAGGATCGGATTTTCTGCTGCTGAAGCTTGGAGCGCTGTAGAAATCGCCGCTGGCGGAAGAGTTCTTTTTGGGCCGAAGAAATCTGCGCGGGTGAACCTTGTAGTATCGAGCCAAGAAAGCCAGCAGGGCCAGGAGAATAATCAAACCAAACACCAAGTTGATCAGCAGGGCCGTGTTCAGAATGAACCTGCCTGTGTCCAGGTCTGTTGATAAAAAAAAAAATACCGCTAAAATAAAAAGAAGTAAAAAACTAAAGTTTCCCGTCGGAAGCAAATTGATCCATAGTGATGGTGAAGCAGCGATCACCAGTTTCTGTGGCCACGGCATACTAGAGGATTGTGCTTTACTTTACCCCAACTCAAGTCAGGTACCAATAAGAGCTGGGTAGACTCAGGGACACCCTCCAGACCCTAGAACAAATCCTAGCCTTCACCAGGATTCGAACCAAGGACCTTCACTACTGCAGCCGAACGCACTGCCACTCGGCCACCGTGCCCATGAAAGTGTAATAGTTTAAGTAAAAATAAATTTTGGTCAGGAAACCAGTGTTTATAAGTCAGGTACCCCATCAGAGATGGTTTTTCTAAACCTTGTAATACCTATTGCCTATACCTATGGTCAGGTACCCATCAGAGATGGGTTTGTCTAAACCTTGCAATACCTATAGCCTATACCTATGTTCAGGTACCCATCAGAAATGGTTTTTCTAAACCTTGCAATACCTATTGCATATACCTATGGTCAGGTACCCATCAGAAATGTTTTTTCTTAACCTTGCAATACCTATTGCATATACCTATGGTCAGGTACCCATCAAAGATGGGTTTTTGAAAACCTTGCAATACCTATTGCCTATACCTATGTTCAGGTACCCATCAGAGATGGGTTTTTGAAAACCTTGCAATACCTATAGCCTATACCTATGTTCAGGTACCCATCAGAGATGGGTTTGTCTAAACCTTGCAATACCTATTGCATAAATCTATGGTCAGGTACCCATCGGAGATGGGTTTTTGAAAACCTTGCAATACCTATAGCCTATACATATGTTCAGGTACCCATCAGAGATGGGTTTGTCTAAACCTTGCAATACCTATTGCCTATACCTATGGTCAGGTACCCATCAGAAATGTTTTTTCTAAACCTTGCAATACCTATTGTCTATACCTATGGTCAGTAACCCATCAGAAATGGTTTTTCTAAACCTTGTAATACCTATTGCCTATACGTATGGTCAGGTACCCATCAGAAATGTTTTTTCTAAACCTTGCAATACCTATTGTCTATACCTATGGTCAGTAACCCATCAGAAATGGTTTTTCTAAACCTTGTAATACCTATTGCCTATACCTATTCCCCCCCCCCCCCCCCGCACCTTACAGTGGGCCAACAATATGGTCTCTAAATTAACAGATTCAATACTTATTTTATTGTTTTAATTTTTGTTTAAAACATTATCTCAATTATCTGTGACTGGAAAAACAAATGACAACAAGTATTCACACTGGAACACATCGATATACTGACGGAGACTGCACTTAACTGTTCACACATTGATATCCTTCGTAGCCCTCCTGGCAGCCCTGAAGACACGCCCCTGTCATGTGATGGCACGTGGTCTCGGGTAGCGATACATTCAGGCAGTGTCGGCTGCAGATGTTGGAACAGTTTGGGCCAAATGTATTGGCTGGGCAGAACTCTAGGAACACAAACAGAGCACAGAATGCCCATTAAAAAAAAATTTCATTTTAGAGTATCTTAAAAAAAAACTTACGTTAAAAAGCACATAAAAGAACATAAAAGATTACAAAGAATATACTTTTTTTCTTCTCATTATCGTTTGTAAAATTATTGTTGTAAAAAAATAAGGCAGTGATGAACTTTTTGTTTGAATTGGTCAAAGATGGTATTACAAATCCATACAGCATTTTTTTCTCTTCAGGGGACATACATACCTTCCGAATGATAGAGACTTTTCTCATATAGAAAAAAGAAAGAAGGTTGAGAAAGTGAGGAGACCAACTGATTGGGAAAACATTGTGAAAGATAGTAGACTATCCCAGCCAATTGAAGTTCTTTTCTTAGATCATAAGAAGTTATTTGATTATAAGGCTCTTGCCGATGCCAAACTGAAGACAACTTTCAAATTTTCTGATGGGGAAAGCCTTATGTTTAAGAACGTAATGTGGTTTTCTTATAGTGAAAGTCAACAGATGAGTGATTTGATGGACACAGAAATCTGGTCACCCCATGTTGAAGAAGTATGGTGTCGATACACCCACAACCGAATGGAGCCATGGAAAAAAATTAAATCCGCTCAAACGTTTTAGAAAGAATCAATGCACTCCAAAGCTTGTGCAAAAAATATGCCAAACCCATTGGCATTAAGGCTGCTAAAAAGAAGGACTTGCTTTCCTTAGCCGCAAAAAGTCTCATTGACGAGGAAACAAAAGCATTTTATGAGTCATTGCCAGTTCGACAAGACAAAGAAACAGCAGCTAGTGATGAGGATGGTGATGACTATCTAAACTAAACTCCTATGACTTCTTACAACTCAATGACTTTTGCTTTTTATTTTATGCGCATTCTATGCAATAAGTAATTATTTTTTTAAACAATTCGAAGTATTGAATTAAAATTAATTTTGGTTTGTTATTTGTTTTTATTATTATTTTCGATGGTGTGTAAACTGAAGCACATGTATTTTATTATTCTTGGACTTAGGGTCCCTATTTCACATATTGCAGTGGACTTGGGTTCAATATTGCACTTTCCATAGTATTACTCTTGTTATTTCTGAAAAGTTTTCTTTTTCTTTTGACAAAGCATGCTGTTGATAGTCCTTGGTCATATTTGAAAAAGAGCCAGTTTTTTTTGGTTTCTAATTTATGAGAACCATTATTTCACACCAGCAATTCCAATTTGAAAACAATCAATGGTAGTGCAATATCAAACCCAAGTACTCACATGGACTTGAGTATGATATTTCACGAACCAATTAAAAAAAACCCAACAAAATCACAGATTTCTCTTAATTTTATTATATTATGCCAAGGGACCGGCTGCAAATAAGTTTCTTTTGACATTAAGATTCATTTGAGTAAACTTGTTTTACCAATAAACCCATATTTTAAGCAAAAACAGTTTTTGGTGTTTTTCTCAAAATGTTTCAAATGTGACTTAGGTACGATGTTGAATTGACCCCTTCAATTATATGTAAAAGTATTTTAAATAAAGATTTCTAGATAAACTGATCCAATTAACACAGTTTAATTAGTGTTTTTAGATCAACCGCTTTAATCAAGAGTTTACGAGTGTTTCTACTCTGAAGAAGTAAACGACACTGTAAAATTGAATTTCTGATCGATTGTTGTAAATATGGCTTTTGTTGCTGGCTATAAAATATTATAAATTAGATATATTTAGATATATAAATATAACATTCCCAACAAATACCTTCACATTTAAGTCCCTGATATCCAGGTTGACATGATAAGCAATGACCGGTATCTGCTGTACAGAGGCCATCAGGACATGTTACTGGACACGTCTGAGTGCAACCAGCGCCGTAGCTTCCCGCGTTACAGACTGGGAGGGGAAGGATATAATTAAAATGTAGTTAAAACAGTATGTTGTATCATTGAGTAGATATTTTACATTCTATAAGACATACATAATTACCTAATTAGTTACTAAACTACTTACTAACCTACTTACAATTTTAATTTTTAATGTTATAATTAAATTTATTACTTACTTACTTATAAATAATTATCTTTGTTTCTAATCTGCTTACTAACTTTTAAACTTATTAATTAATTTACTTACTTACTTACTTACTAACATACTTAGTAAATTAATTGCTCACTTACTTATTAATTTACTAACTTACTTACTAATTTATTTGTTTAGTTATTAACCCTTACAGTCCCGGGCGCGTATATAGCGGAACTGAAGGCAGCATAGATAGAAGTAGGTCGGTACAGGAAGGGTTAACTTACTATTTTACTGTATACTTACATTGTTCACATTTAACTCCTTGGTAACCATTCTGACACCCAGAGCTACAATTGCCGCTCACGTGATGACATGTTTTTTTCAAACATGTGTTGGAACAGTTTTCAGAACAGTTTTTCCCATACGTAGACGATTTACATACTGATAGACAAAGTAATACATTTAGATAGTTTGCAGTTGAACCAAGGTTATCAGCAACGTCTTACCGCCCTCGCTCTAGTGCCACGCATGACAATGGCACGCGGGCTGATTTGTCATTATCATACTCATTTGTATTGCAAAAACAACAAGTTTGGACAAGCTTTATCATTAGCTTAAAACATAGAACAAATTCGCTGCTCGAATTCATATTCGATAGTAACGAAACAATATCAAGTAATCAATTTGGATTCTTGGAATCTTCAATTTCAAAAAAGAAATATATATGTACTGTCAATGATTGAAAACATCGACTAGTAAGAGTCTATAGAGTAAGATTAGAGAAGCCCATAACGTGGCATAATAAACAAAAATCTAAGATTTAAAATATGTTGGGATTACATTGATATTAGCCTATTCATTTTTTGGTGTTAATATTATGTACTCAACTTCTTCTATCTTCTTTATTGTATTGTGGAGGTCCCCGTTACACGAGGAAAAAGTCGACAGTTTTGGGTGAATTGACAGTTTGGGATCACAGTCTGTGCATTTTGTGTAACTATGGAAGCCAGAAACAGTTGACGGAGTTCTATTGCATGTCTTTGACTTTGGTCCAGTGTTTCAGGGATGATTTGAAAGAGGGGGGGGGAGTGAGATCCAATGTGTTCCACAGTCTAATGGCTGACGGAAAAAAAATATTTATGAACGTCTGTGCTTGCGTGTGGAACATTCTTGGTTCTTGTGCAAGCCTCTGTGAAGGTCTCTTTTCTAGTGTGTGTGTGTGTGTGTGTGTGTTTTTTTTATACCTAATGGCCCTCCTAGTTCCTAGCTATAAAAAAAATGCGATTGTATTCCAAATAAGTCTTGCGTCGCTCTTCTGGTGCTGGGACAAGGATAGCAGTGCCGCCCGGTCGTCCTTGTTCGCCTCCCCTTTTCGTTTAACTGGAAAACCCTGATTGCTTCTCCGTATTGCATTTGTATTTCTTCCAATTGGTGGATTGGACGAACATGATAGTTTAAATATTGTAAATACGTAATATTGACTCTCCTTTACAAATACCTTAGAAAATAACTCCTAAATTACTAACTAAATACAAATTAATAGTTATTTCCCTTTGCTGTGACTAAATACAAATTAATAGTTATTTCCCTTTGCTGTGACTATACGTTATTATATTCAATAGTACAAATATTATGGTCTGCAAAATTCAAGATATCTTTCTTTTAAGAATTAACTTTTGTTAAAGTTTCCTGGGGCAGGTTTCGATCATACTCAACAGGAATATGTTCCCAAACATATGATCCCACAGTGAAATAGTTGTAACATATGTCGACATTAATTATGCAGACGTGTAAAATATATCAACCATGGAGTATAACAGGGGGTCGGCAACCTACGACACGCATGCCAGACATGGCACGCAGAGCGATTTTCAACGGCAAACGGAGTTAATTCAAATCTCCTCTACCAGAGAAGAGCAGGATGACTTATAGTTAAAAACGGATTCCTCATAAGTAATATTGTATCCTTTGTATAATTCTAAAAGACTAGAGCTGGCCGTCGAGGTTGAAATCAATTGTCAAACACCAGCAAAAGCATGCTTTTTTTGTTTATTAGTTTAAAAATAGAACAGGAAGTTCACGAACATTGGATTCAAAAGTTCATGCCTCATTAAGACTTGTCAATGAGGGAAAAACCCCTAATCCCTGTTGTAGTTTTATTTTCTGAACTATAGTAGCTGATTTATATGTTTTCGAAACTTCATTTGTAGTGTTAAATATCTATATACTGTGTAAAACAATCAAATTTTCAGAGTTGGAATTAAATCTTGTGTATAAATATAATGTTGTTATTGTTCATTTTTTGTGCCGATTTACACTTTTTTTTTACTTTAAAAGTCAAACGTATGTTTTATGCTGGGTCTATTTATAGAAATCAATAATCCATACAGAGAAAGTCGTCCATATCCAAGAAAATCAAGTTTCCATATCTAGAACATCAATTATCCATATCCAAGGAATCAAGTATCCATATTCAAGAAATGAATCAACCGTATCCGGGAATTCAATTATCCATATCCAAGAAACTCAAGTTTCTATATCTGGAACATCAATTATCCATTTCCTAGAAATCAAGTATCCATATTTAAGAAATGAAACAACCTGTATCCAGGAATTCAATTATCCATATTCAAGAAAATCAAGTTTCCATATCCAAGAATCTGAGCTTCCATATCTAGAACATCAATTATCCATTTCCAGGGAATCAAGTATCCATATTCAAAGAAATGAAACATCCGTCCGTATCCAGGAAATGCAGTATTCGCGTACGGAGTAAACGTATTATTTTTTTTCTATTCGGTTTCAGTTTTAATTTCATCAAGAAGGAAAGGGCTGAAAAGGGGGGGGGGTAAATATTTACCCAAAAGCTAGAAATAAAAAAAAAATGGAAAGAAAGAAAACATGGAAGATAATAATGATAAATAAAAGAACGAAGTTTTTTTTTAAAGTTTCGTACCTGTACATTGGTCCCCTTCGTAACCGATTTCACAGCCATTCTTACAGGAGCCGTTCACAATGTGACATGTCCTATTGAAACAGTTGGGGCATTCCTTGGCGCACTTATCGCCGTACTTGCCTGTACTACACTCTGGTGAGGCAACACAATATGTTGTAATTAGACCGTTGAACTGTGGACTTTATGGGGATGAGGACTAAGGACGGTATCAGCACTGGGATCTATAATATATTAGGATTCGGTAAGGTTTGAATATTTTACGAATGATTCTTTGAGGACGAATCATTGTACCAATTTACCTTTGCCGTATTTACCTTTGCCAAAATTACCTTGCCGAAAACATTGTACAATATACACTTATACTATAAACTATAAACATTGTCAGTGCCCTCACAAAAAAAGGGGGGGGGGGCCAGAGGGAGCATATGCCCGGAGGCGACACTTCTAGGGGCGGCAAATATAGTCTAAATATATCACTAAACAAAGCCGTTACAGTATGCAAGAGGGCGTCGTTTAACTTTTGCCCTGGGGCGCTACATAGGCTTGTGTGGGCTCTGAACATTGTACAGTATACATTTATACTCTGAACATTGTACAGTATACATTTATACTCTGAACATTGTACAGTATACATTTATACTCTGAACATTGTACAGTATACATTTATACTCTGAACATTGTACAGTATACATTTATACTCTGAACATTGTACAGTATACATTTATACTCTGAACATTGTACAGTATACATTTATACTCTGAACATTGTACAGTATACATTTATACTCTGAACATTGTACAGTATACATTTATACTCTGAACATTGTACAGTATACATTTATACTCTGAACATTGTACAGTATACATTTATACTCTGAACATTGTATAGTATACATTTATACTCTGAACATTGTACAGTATACATTTATACTCTGAAAATTGTACAGTATACATTTATACTCTAAACATTGTACAGTATACATTTATACTCTAAACATTGTACAGTATACATTTATACTCTAAACATTGTACAGTATACATTTATACTCTAAACATTGTACAGTATACATTTATACTCTAAACGTTGTACAGTATACACGTATATTATAGGCATTGTACAGTATATACCTATATATAAACATTTTATAGTGTTTGAGAATATACAGGTAACAGATGTAATTGAGTCAAGTTTCCATTTGTTTGAAACAATAATCTAAGAATTATATTTTAGTCGCATGCAGGATACTGGTATACTATTCTCATTCACGGGGATAATCCTAACATTTTGTTAAATAATGAGACCTGTTTTTTTAACCCGATTACAAAATTTATTTTAAATTACTTTCTTAAATGTTTTCATTAAATATATAATTATAATTTTTTTTTATTAGTATATCTTTTCTGTTCATTGTAGTTTATATGCATATGGCTATAGGCCTTTGTAATTGTTGTCCCCGGGCAAAGCCGGGCAATTTAGCTTGTTAGTAATAATACATAAAGTATTAAATTCTAATTTAGAAAAACAACACAAGAACAATATATTACAATGATCAGACAAACATAAGAACAGATTTAGATAAGAACTTTGCTTATGCCATATTATTATGCAAGAACAAACTCTTGCATCTGGACATGGAATGGGTTGCCTGAGCAAACCAGGAAAACCACTAACTTAACATCATTTAAAGCACTAGATCTAATTTAAAAAAATGCAAGACTAGACTCTACGGAGCACGTAGGACGCAGAAACCCTCTGTATAGAAGGAGCGTCCGTAACATTTAAGATAAGATCATCAACATTTAAAAGGAAGTTTTATTTTTTATATAAGATTATAAGGAAAGATGGAAGTTATAAATACCTTGTTGGCAGTTAGGTCCAACATAGCCAGGATTGCAAGCGAGGCAGTTACCGTTAGTAGGGTGACATGATTGGTCTTTGCAATGAGAAGGACATGCTTGGGTGCAGCCAGGTTGGCCCACTCTTGCTGGTGGGCAATAGTCTGTGACAGATTTAGACTTGGTTAAACTCTGTGATTAGTGTAGTGTCCTATGAGTTTACAATGTACTGTGTTTGAGTGTGTGTGTGTGTGAAAGTTCAGTGGTCAGTATTGTTCGTTTTCGTCGAGCAGAAAAGATCACATGCTACCCTGGCCCTATGTGTAACTGGTATCAATAAAAGTTGATGTTCAACATTATGTCAACAATCAAACGGCGCGAACTGACATGGCTTGGTCATGTGTTGCGGTCTAATAACCTTGCCAAAAACAATCCTCCAAGGGCACGATAGAAGTCGGAGATGCGGTTTAAACAGTGTAAAAAATTAGATAGGGCTGCAGTTTACTCAAATATTGACAGCCTCTCCAGATAGAAAAAAGTGGAGAAAGTTGACTGTTGAGGTGTCAATTCGCTCCTCCCAACGACCACAACGGTAAAGAGATTGATGATGGTGATGATGATGGTGACGATGAATGTTCAACAATTGAACAATGATGTTGTGTTTTCTTTCAAGACACTACACTACAAATGGCGACGAGAATGTTCCAGAATCGGATATGCTCTGTACAGTATTCACTTCACAATTGACGATCACATTTTATTGAGAGCACTCAATGTGTCTGATAGCTCTCAGAAGACGGTCATGCTGCTATTATACTATGCTGATGAATTAGTTTTTGACCTTTATGAAACATTTACAAAATATAAAAAAAAGGGTGGTGAAGAGCAAGAGGAGTACTTAACACTCTGTCAGTATTTGACCAAATTTTTTTTGTAAACTTCTGAATGTCAAACCACTCGCTCTCCACAGAATGCGCTTGAGGTTAATGTAGAGCTCACTGACAGCACAGTGGCGCCAATGAGTTACACACAACCTCACCAATCGAAAGTGTTCTTGGTGTGTCAAATAACACTTTAATAATCTCAACAACCTAAAGTAACAATCAATGTTCTAGGGAAGGCCAGTTGACTTGTCAAATAACACTTTAATAACCTCTACACCTGAAATAACAATACATTTTCTAAGGAATGACAGGTGACTTGTCAAAAAACACTTTAATAACCTCTACACCTAAAATAACAATACATTTTCTAGGGAATGACAGGTGACTTGTCAAAAAACACTTTAATAACCTCTACACCTAAAATAACAATACATTTTCTAGGGAATGACAGTTGACTTGTCAAATAACACTTTAATAACCTCTACACCTAAAATGACAACCAATGTTCTAGGGAAAGCCAGTTGACGTCAAATAACACTTTAATAACCTCTAAACCTAAAGTAACAATCAATGTTCTAGGCAAGGCCAGTTGACTTGTCAAATAACACTTTAATAACCTCTAAACCTAAAGTAACAATCAATGTTCTAGGCAAGGCCAGTTGACGTCAAATAACACTTTAATAACCTCTAAACCTAAAGTAACAATCAATGTTCTAGGCAAGGCCAGTTGACGTCAAATAACACTTTAATAACCTCTAAACCTAAAGTAACAATCAATGTTCTAGGCAAGGCCAGTTGACGTCAAATAACACTTTAAAAACTTCTAAACCTAAAGTAACAATCAATGTTCTAGGCAAGGCCAGTTGACTTGTCAAATAACACTTTAATAACCTCTAAACCTAAAGTAACAATCAATGTTCTAGGGAAGGCCAGTTGACAGAGTCGACATGCCAAACAATCACCCGAAGTCAAGACGATGAAAACATCATTTTTTTTTCTGACATTCCTGTACATTCCTAAAGCAATGACTCTCAGAGAAATCTCAGACCTAACCCAGAGTGACCAAGATAACAAAGATCGGCAAAACAGGAGGGGAATCAAGGGTAACTCGGACAGCAAACGCCGAACGTTCCATCCCTGACATTCGTGCCAGCAACGTCAAAATAAACAGAGTTTTATGTCGCCAGCGAGGTCAAAACAAAAACTAATGGCAGACTGTTCACCCAGACCTCTCCTCGTTAAGAATGCAAAGGTTTCATAATTACAGCCAGTGACGGGGAACATCGCATAACAAAAAACTCATCTTTTTTAAAAACAAAGATTCCTAGTTATCAGTTGAATGCCTATGACAAAGACGATCTATATGTCACCCCGTGCCTCCAAACACCTTTGCCTGAGAATACTGGTAAATCCATATTGAACGTAAATGATTAATTTTGCTTTTTTGTGTTTTATAAGTTCTCATTAATTGACTTGCAATTTTTATTTTTCATTTAGCTTTTTGCAGTTATGAACACACGGATATTGAAATAGTTGTTGTTGTTTTCTTTTAAATAATAATATAAAATGTATCAAACCTGTCCTTGACACGGAAATACAAAGGGAGAATATTCCAAGCGTCAGAGAGATCCTACGAGATATCTTGAGAAGTTCCATGTTGATAAATAAAGTACAAATGTTGCTATTTCTACTGAGTTTCCGAAAGTTATGAATGCATCAGCATAATCTGTCGAATAGAACAGCTTATCACTTTTATAGGTAATCCATTCAATATTGATTAGCTAATAAATCAAATTATATCTTTAAATCTAGATATCATTTGAAAAGTAGATTTATTTCTGCCAATCTTTTTTCTTTCTGTATGTTCAGTATTACTTAACTTAAAAGAATTTTCATCCATCATTTTAAACATCCGGGTCTCATAGATCCGGTAATACGAAACAAGTTATCGTATGCAAGTGTTTTATTTTTATATAATAATATACGATATAATTAATAAAAGAATACTATCAGCATAAATTCGTAATTGGATAAAATGTCTGATGAGGGTAAAGTAGAACATGTACAGATAGATAGTATTGCAAATAAAGAAATAATATTTACGCTAACGAGATATTTATTTGAACATAATAGATCTAATATACCAAATCCAGGTTTACGAATCAGCGAAAGAAATTGACTTCCGCACATTATCTTCCTTCAACTTATCTTATATCATTACCGTATATCTTCTCTTAGATTATCTTATATCATTCCCGTATATCTTCCTTCAACTTATCTTATATCACCCCCGAATATCTTCCTTCAACTTATCTTATATCATTATCGTATATCTTCATTCGACGTATCTTATATCATTACCGTATATATTCTCTTAGATTATCTTATATCATTACCGTATATCCTCTTAGATTATTTTATATCATGTCCATATATCTTCCTTCAACTTATCTTATATCATTACCATATATCCTCTTAGATTATTTTATATCATGTCCGTATATCTTCCTTTAACTTATCTTATATCATTACCGTATATCTTCACTTAGTATTATCCATAGAGTCCGTATGAAATAAAAAAGAGAAGAAGAAAAAGCAATTCCACCAACACAGATACACGCACACGCAAAAAGACCAATTTTACTATTATACGCTAAATGTGAAAACAGTACCATACACTTTTAAACAAATATATATAACTGTAGATTTTTAAATCAACACACTTGTATCATCCGTCGCCTACTCACAAGCACTGCCTAAAGCATGGGTGTCGGGTGAAGGACTTGTCATAATATAACGAGTACTCGTCATCCTATAAGTGTAAGTCGTGTATTTTTTTGTTATGTGTACAGTGTAGCCGTCTGTTGTACTTGAAATGTTTGACATAGAAACTTCTGGTGTCATTAGTCGTGTCCAGGAAAACAACAATTAGCTAACGACAAAGGGGCAGCATCCGCAATGGATGCACACGGCATGTTCCTCCTCAGTGAGTTAAATTAGAACAGAGTTATATGCCCTTGTGGATTGACGTCATGCGTTAAGAAATTTCCATAAATGTATATATTTGACTAGGTGGGAAGAAATAATTATTATTAAAAAAAACATACTGTCGTTAATTTAAATTAATAGCGTCTACATTAGGAGATATATTTAGGCTACTACAAGTCTAGGTTGGTGCAAAGACTAGACTATAACACGATGGACCGCTTGCTTTAATGTTTCTGCTCTTTGATGACTCGAATGACTTTTTTTCAGAATTCCAGATTCCCTATTTGCACTGTACACTTCCGTTTTATTTAATCACTATGATTTTCTCAATGAAAAATTAAAATTAAAATCGAAAGTTGTATACAGCGGAAACATTTAGACAAACGTAGGAGCGTAGAAGTCATTTAAGACAGCGTTATTGGGTGCGCACAGAAAAAAACAACTAATATAAGCTCTAAAAATAGAGCAAGCGGTCTATCTTATTATAGTCTTTGGTTTGTGCACTTATAAATATGGGATAGGGCTGGCTTACCGAAGGTCCAGGGTTCTTATTAGATTAGTTTTACTGCTCTGGGTCTACCCAACTCGAATGGGGGTACATGACAGTAGTTTGTGGGAGTAATTAAAGACGACCGGGCATTGTGTTGGTCACACTATGCGATACTTTACTTTACTTACTCACAGATATAAGAGTGTACAGTTGGGTTGTCTGACATAATTCTTTACATTGTTTAGTTGACTTTTGCGATGCGCACATATAAAGGGAAGAAATAAAAACTAGATAATCAACATCACTAGCGAATATTCACAACTGACAAGAGTAACACCAATAGTCAAATCACTGAACCTAGAAACACTAGAGGACAGAAGGGCTAAGAGTTAATTAGTAATAATACATTAGGCATTAAACTCTAATTTAGAAATACAACCCAATAACAACCTGTTGCAATGCTCAGATAAACAAAAAGACAAAGGTTCTTATTTTTCTTATCCCTTTTGCGAGAACAAATGCTTATAAGTACTTTTTCTTCCCGAGTGGCATACGGGCATGGATTGGGTAACATGAACAAACCAGGAAAACCAGTAATGCAAGACTAGACTCGGACCACGGATGAGCGTAGAACGCAATAATCTTCTTTATAGAAGGAGCGTCTGTAATATATAAGATAAGATAATTTCTCTATTTCATTCCTCGGTGAGCTTTAAAAAGCAACTGTCCATGCAAGCCCACTTTAAAAATCTCCTGTCAGCCTCTTCAATTCCATCCCACTGGGTCGCCAACTCTGCTCTCTAATTAGATAATTAGATATACTACCTGTGGATTTCACCCTACGATCAACGGTGAAGGACTGTCTGTCCAGATGTGACCTTTATATATGGTTTCCCGAATATTGACAAGTCTTAATTAAATATTATGCATGCATAAAGGTTGAAGTGTAAAACAATTCCGGTCCCATTCGATCATTTGCTTCAAAACATGTCTGTGTGTTGCGTTACTGGTTGTACGAAAAGATGTAGAGGAATAAATTTCATTTCATTTCCAAAAAATGTTGCCAAAATAAAAGGCAGGATTGTGAATGTCAGACGTGAAGAATCACCTATTTTTAATCCCAAACTGATTACTTCATGCCGTTGTATATTTCTAAAAGACCAGAACAGGCCGTGATGGTTGAAATCAATTGTCAAAAAAACAGCAAAAGCGAAAAGGTCACGCCTCATTAAGACTTGTCAATGGATAAGCCTACTTAACTTCCATATGAAGACTGATAATTCCTGCAATAATAAATCTTTGGCTAAAATGCGTCAATACAAATTCACCTTCCTGTTTTTAAATCTAGTAACTAACGCATGGTGTTCAATTAATGGTCAAACGCGCAACATTTAGATTGACCTTAAAATGGACATCATGTTATTGTGTAACTAGTCCCTCCATTATCTTTTTACTCCCTTTCTCTTAACTTGCATTGTCTGTCTGCTTGCTTGCTTGTAAAACTTTGCATCGATTTTTTTTCGACCACTTCCCGCGTTTTAATCGAGCTGAAACTTGGGCAGCAGACTTGTGGCAACTAACAATACATTCTATCAAATTTTCAATTATACAATAATTATGATTTTTGTTTTCAATTTAACGCTTTGTTTTTGGTTTTACGTTGAAAATGCCGGTCCAACTTTTTATGGTTTTTCGTCACAAAGCTAGAAAAAAAAAGGGAAAAAATTTATTCATGTTTACATTCGTGTCGTGTTTTTGTTAAAGCGTGCAAATGTTCAAAAAGTAAGCGATATTTTTTATTTAATGCGGAATCGTTATAATTAGATATGTATTTGCCGACATTACCGATGTTTAATTTAATGTTATATGTTTTAATTCGTATGTACATGTTTCCTTTCCAGTAGTCAATCAATTATTTAATTACATGATGGTAAACTAAGTTAGTTTACAAAGAAAGGGAGTATAATAAAAACTTGTTTTTTATGGGTTAGTTTTTTTTTCTTCTTCAGCCGTTACACTTTAAATCTCGACCTAGTTGCTTGTTGTGTGTGACCTAATCGTAAATGACCATACTCTTGTAAATGACTCCACTATAGCCTATTCCTGAAAATTAATGGCGAGATGGGAATTGGATTGATGGAAGGGTTGGGGGGGGGGGAGTTGAAACACTTCGCTGTGTTTGGACATGCTCAAAAACAAAGCAAAAAAACGGCGACCTTCAACAGTGTTGCAGAAATGAAAAAAACAAACAAGCAGAAGTGCATATCACGGACTGCTTTTCAAAATGTTTCCGTTGAACATACCGGGAACTAAATAACTACATACATACAAAAACGTTTCTGTTATACTGACCCGGAATTAGTTAACTACTTACAAATGTAACCCCCCTCACCTTCCCCCTTCAACGCGTTTACTACGCGCACTGAACGCAAAGAATACTGTAGCAAGTCCCAAAAGAAAATGACGAAGAGTGTACAAGGTTTAAATATAATGATTAAAACAAAAGGTATCGAATAAGTGTTATCACTGTATCATATCCATAGTAAAAGTATCTGACTAAGTGCAAAGACTATAATAAGATGGACCGCTTGCTCTAATATTTCTGCTTTTTGATGACTCGAATGACTTCTTTTTGGAATTCCTTTTTGTACTGTTCACTTCCGTTTTATTTAATCGCTATGATTGTCTCAATGAAAAATTAAATTTAAAATCGAAAGCTGAATACAGCGGAAACAATTAGACAAACGTAAGAACTTAGAAGTCATTTAAGACAGCGTTATTGGATGCGCACGGGAAAAAAGAACATATTTATAAGCTCTAAAAATAGAGCAAGCGGTCCAACTTATTATAGTATTTGGTGTTACAACTGTATCATAGTATCCAAGTTTCAAGTATCTGACTAAGTGCAGTATAGATTTTACGAGTCTTAAGCTGAGACTGACAGCGAGGGCGGGATGTACTAAATATAATCACAGTTAACAAATCGTCGTGCCGCGAATAAGATGAAACCTTATTACACTTTGGAAGAAAATAATTCTATTTCAGGATCAGTTGTTTCTTTCCTTTTTCTTTTTCTATTTTGAGTGTTTGTAGTAAAAAAAAACCAGTTAGGCTACTTGAAATATTAGCAACTTAAAAAGTGTTCGTGTCAAACAAGCAAACTATTTTAATATTCAATATCCCAAAGCTCATAACGATCTCGAATTATGATAGTGTACTCTTATGCCAGACAAATGAAGTAACGAATTATGTTCTACTGTAGGTTAAGTCCATTTTGTTGGTTTGAAAAGGAGTAATACTGCTGTTATTATATATTAGTAAAAGTACCCTTCGGACCAAGTTAGTCATAGGGCTGGTGAAGCAGCGTTCACCAGTATCTGTGGCCGCGGCATACGAAGGGATGATGTGTGGCCAGCACAATGCCCCAGCCGCCATTACTTTACCCCCCCCCCCCCACTAACGCCAGGTACCTATCAGAGCATGAGTAGACTCAGGGACACCCTCAAGTCCCGGGAAAAAAATCTAGCCTGCACAAGCTGTTAATATATGCTACACATAAAATCATAGACCTACTTAAATATAGATGTAGATGCCATTGCTCGCTAAGTTTCCCACTTAAAGCTGGACTTGATGCGCACAACTGACACACCCGGATACAAATACACACTCACACTACACTGATATAATGTTGATGTTACCTCTGGGAGGGCAGGCTGAGGGCTACATTTAAAACATCCGACTGTGCTAACTTTCATTATTTCTGCGTGATCACTTATGGTGGGGAAACCTGGCTTGGGTGAGAATATCCTGGTTTCACTAATCTGCAACATGGTCTTTGCAGTCGCTGGTGACAGTGAGAATATCTTCTTGAGCCTGAGCCATCTTTTTTTCAGATGATTAGTTGTTAACAGTTGGTTATAAATTCAGACGACATTCTGAATTGTTGATTAATTAAAAGTAATTATTAATTGAAAGTAATTCGATATATCAACTGTAAAACGACGAAAGCGGAGAAGGTTTGGCCATTCTGTACGGCACGACTCCTTGGCCAAAACCACCCTACAATGTACAGTGGAAGGAGCACTCCGAAAATATCGCCAGAAAACGAATTGGTTGGACAACCTGAAAGAGTGGACTGAACAACCTTTTGATACGCTTCTGCAAACGGCTTCTGACCGGAACGAATAGAGAACTGGTTACGCGGATTGTCGTAGCACCGCCACGGGTCTGAAGATGATGATGATGAATTGAAATTAAATTCTGACCAGACCTTCAGAACCTACATTACAAAATTCAGTACATAAACCAAATCCATGTTAGATTGATTTATTAGCTTGTTTCCATTTTATTAAATTAATATAACATGTTTTTCTTTCACTTATAACTAGGGATGTTAAACAAAAACCGGAATACCGGAATCCGGTTTTGAAACTGAAAACTGGTTTTGATTTTTTTTAACCGGATTTCGGTTTGTTGGTTGGAAGTTGGAAGATAATCATTACTTCAAGTAGAGACCCTTTTTTTTGGTTCTAATGGAAATATTTTAGATAAATAATGTTGGATTCGCACAAAACAATTTCTGAAATGCCTTGCTAACACTATTTAGTCTTAGATATTGTGTTTCTTGTATTTCCAAATACCAACTAGTCTATGGCTTGAGTAAAAACAACATCAAACCAAGAACTGTTAAGATACAGTTACAATTAACATGAATCTTTTTACTTGTCGGTTCATTTTTTTTAGATGTGCGCTGCTCTTTGATGTACGCAATGGAGAGACGCAAACTAGCCCTTCCCTGTGACCCTGAACAATTCGGCTAGATACCGCGTCTGTGCTTTATTAATAACGGCACTATAAATACACATTCTTTTGAATTGTGCTACGCGAAACCTTTCAACACATTATTTTACAAGTTGGCCTACCATAACATATGCATCTTCAAATGCTTCTTAATATTATGGTCAACGATAATCGGTAATTAGATTATCACTATTTGAAAGCGATTATCGGTTTTAATAAATTAGCCCAGATATTTTTTACATCTTTAGAATTTTATGGTAAATAGTACAAAATCATATTGTATTCACACAAATCAACTCCTTGAATGCCCCACAAACACTAATTAAGTTTGAAGTATTTTTCAAATACACCTACAAAACTACGCACATTTGGCTTTTGCGGCCTGTGACTTGTGACATTGCGGGGGGGGGGGGGGAGGAAGAAGGAGGATCCAAAACCCGGTTTTAAACCGGTTTTATAGAATCGAAAACCGGTTTTGGAAAAAAAAACGGTTTTAACATCCCTACTTATAACCATTAATATTTTTTTATCAATTATTATTATGCAGAGTTCAATACACGTTTAATTTGTTTCACTCCATCGTATATGTATTAACATTCAAAGAAACTATATTAAAGACAAACTATAAATTCTGATTCTCTGTAATGCTTAAATCACGTGTGGCGACAAAAACTTCATTGTGACTGTCACATCTTGTTTAAGCTTATGCACGCCGCATGAACCTGCAATATGTCACAGAGAACTGGGTGTTCCAGGCGTCAGACTAACAACATGCTGGAGCGAGACTCAATTACTGTCACGTTGGAATTTGCAGGCTGCCAGTGCAGGCTTATGGATGATATCCACTTGGCACATGTGGTATGGGGGGGGGGGACAGGGCGCCAGGTGTCTAAAGGGATTTGTGGTCCTCTACTGTGCTGTTACTCTAGATGACATCAAACAATATTTATATTTAAATGTTGATGAGATATGGCTCTATCTTATCTTATATATTACAGACGCTCCTTCTATAAAGAATATTATTGCGTTCTACGCTCATCCGTTGTCCAAGCCTAATCTTGCATCTTTTATTAATGTTTTAAATAATGTTAAGTTACTGGATTTCCTGGTTTGTTCAAGCAACCCATTCCATGTCCGAATGACACTCGGTAAGAAAGAGTACTTATATTATGCATTTGTTCTCGCATAAGGGATAAGGAAAGTGTTTTTGTCCTTTTGTTCATCTGAGCAACAGGTTTTTATTGGGTTGTATTTCTAAATTAGAGTTTTCATTTAAGGGCAATATAAAACTTTCCTTTATTGCTTTTTTGCATGCTTTCATAAATTTCTTGTATACTTTGATCAATTAACCTCGAGTTTTATTTTATTGATTTGGATAGTTGCATATCTAGTTTGTCTTGCTCTAACCACACATAACTTAAACCTAGTTGATATAACTGCGATTTTATTTTGGCCGACCATTTGCATTTTTCAAATAAGTGCTCTTGTAGCAATAAGGGCACGGTAGCCGAGCGGCAGCGCGTTCGAATCTTGGTGCAGGTGAGTCTACCCAGCTCTGGTACCTGACCTTAGTTGGGGTAAAGTAAAGGCGGCCGTACTGGCGGTTCTGGCCACACAATCACCTAGTATGCCGTGGCCACAGAAACTGGTGAACGCTGCTTCATCGGACCTATGGATCAGTTCGATCCGACGGGTACTTTACTTTTTTTTACTGCTCTTGTAGTAAAACATTAGGCTGTAAACGATCCTTGAGATTCTATTTGGTTTACCACCCAGTAGAAATTTTAATCCAAAAGTTTGACATTTTTTTTCTTTATGAATTGTCTTATAAAAATAGAATTTGACAGTTTCACCTAAGACTACATAATTTGGTGTTTTTGTATTCATGTTCAATATCGTTTTAAAAGTACCTGGTCTTGTTTTGCAGTAGAATATCGCATCTTTCCATACCCCGTAACTCACACCTTTTTGTTTTCACCCGGGCAACGCCGGGCAATTTAGCTTGTAACAAATAAAAAAATCCACCATCGACTTGGAGAGAAGTTGGGCGCCACCAAGTCTACCAAGCTCACAGAAAGGACGAATGGATACGCAGTTAAGGGAAGAAAAAAAAATGCATCAATGAAAAACAGTATAAAGTCGTATTGAATTCTTCTCTAAGCTTCAACTTTTCAAAAAATCATACAACATTGCTTACAAGTATTTTTAATGGGAAAGAGACATCAAACAACCCTTAAAAACAAACTTTTAAATTTAAATCTTTTATATGCATGCTAACATTTTGCCTTTGCCCATCCAGAAAAAAATATATACTCAATTGCACACTGAATAGCTGCATAAATGATTCAAAATATATTGGGTATTTTTTCAGTCAGATGCGTTCAATAAGGATTTACCAATGCGCAACCAAAAAGGATAATTTAAAAAATAGTGTTAAGAAAATATGTTTTTAAGTTTATGGTGGGGAGGGGGTGGGGAGGGGGGTGGGGAGGGGGTGGGGAGAGGGTATGGCTGAGACTTTGATACAAATGTGTTGTTCTTTGCTTAAAGCATATGTGGAAGGTTTCAGCTCGATAGGATGAAGGAAAGTGAGTCAGTTAGTCCTCCGAAGGTCGCATCAGCAAGAACAAAGTTTTGCGAAATTATTATGAAGGACTTTTTTTTAAAAGTCTCTTGCGTGCAAAAATTTGTTCCGGGAGTGTTTTCAAAAGCCCTGTGCTATTTCCAACGTAAATATCCACTGTCCTTTATATACATGGAGAGCTCAATCATTTAAAATAAAGCATAAAATGTCAGAAAAATGGAGACTTTTATATATAGATAATTTTTACAGTAGTAAGATGGCGATTTGACCCGGGCATACATAATTTAAAATAATATATATACTTTTGATCTAAACACTTTCCGGAAATGCGTCCATGAAAATAAACTCCACAAAATGGTTCTCAATTGAATGCGTTGAATGCCCAAAATATAAATATAAAGAATTGTATTACATAAATTATATACACTTATACGTGTAATTTAGTTAGTTCATCACTCGGGTTATACTCATGCACGTAATAAATGCCATAAAAGCGTAATAATAATATGTCATAATAATATTTATAGCTTTTAGAAATATACAAAGACTACAATATTAGTTATAAGGAATTCTTTTTTAACATCAAAAGTGAGTATTGCGATAATTAATAGTCGACGCGTTAAATTAAAAATTTTTTTTATAGTTTACAACTAGCACACACTAAATTATATAGGTCAGGTGTCCATGCATACATATGCTTCCGGTTAAACTAACTTTAAAAATATCTTACATTCAAAATAAGTGATTCTTCACGTCTGGCGTTCAAAATCAATCGTTTTCTTTCAGGCAAGATCTTTTGGGAATTATTTTATCCCCAACATCTTTTCGTACTCGAAGAACAACCAGGAACGCAGCAAATAGGCATGTTTTGTTAGCAATTTACCTAATAGGACCGGAAGTGTAGGAATGTATTGAGCCCTAACTACGACACCTTCAGTAGCCGACTGAAGACTCACCTAATTCGTTAGCAATATTTGCGTATACATATTTTCATTTTCGTCTGTTGTCGTTTCAGCGCATAGAACTGTTACCAATGGGATATGCGCCATATAAGCATCATTATTATTATTATTATTATTTAGGTTCACCATGCTTGCATAATCGTTAAGACTTGCACATTATAAAGTACACAGAAAAAAAAGTGTTAACAATTATATTTGTGGGTTTTATGTGGATGGGGGGATGAGGATGGAAATATTAAAAAATAGTTTGCCCATGACGTCTATGTGGCAAGTTTCAGATTGATAGGTTGACATGCATAGGTTTAGTTTGTCTTCCAAAAACTCGAGTCGATCGCCAGTCAGACAGGCGGCCAGAAGTTGTGCGAGGTTAGTACAAAGGATTTAAGACTACAATAATATACAAGAGCACTCATGGATAGCGAGAACGAGAATCTACCAATAATCTTGAATAGTTTCAAACAGTGATGTCTCATCCGGGCATAAACATTAATAGTTTTTTAAAAAATCGTTTCAGCTGATAGTTCACTGAAATCTATATCAGAACAACCGAGCAACAAGGCGTGCAGAGTATATTAGTTGAGTATTGAAGCAGATGTGCTACATAACATTCCTGTATGTGTCAATGTTTGTCAGTGTATGTGTATCTGTGTGTGCGTCTGTGTGGGTATCCGTGTGGGCATACATCTGTGAATAAATGTATGTGTGTGTGCGTGTATTTCCTTGTGTTCTATTGTTCACACATGGACACACAAGAGCACATTTAGAACACACATGAACAATAAACGTGTGGGGGGGGGGGGGCTGGGGAATACACACACAAATATATTTAAAATGTTAATTTAACCAAAAATAATTTACAAAAAAAAAACAACAACATGCATTGAACATTGATATTTACGAATCGATACTTAACTGTTCAACAAATAATTATCATCTTTCAATAAAGTTAAAATTAATTAAGTAAAACGGAATCTGAACATTAGTGAACTACAGCCACTCAGGAAACACATACACACACACAGTGTGACACACTCGCTCACAGAGACTCGCTCACCGACACACGTTCATTGAAGCACTCGTGAACGCACAGGCAAGTGTGAGCTCGTGATGTCACACTGTACACACAAAGGCACCGCGCCCAACTGTGTATACACCGCACACTCTAATTCCTACAGAGACATATGGACACGCGTTAAATCCTATTTTCACTCAGTGTACTCGATTACACATAATACCAAAGACTATAATAAGACTATAATAAGATGGACCGCTTGCTCTATTTTTAGAGTTTATATGTTCTTTCTCGTGCGCATCAAATATCGCAGTCTTAAACTACTTCTACGCTCCTTCGTTTGTCTAATTGTTTCCGCTGTATACAGCTTTCGACTTTAAATTATACCCCCCCCCCCCCCCCAACCATAAATTTTAATTTTTCATTCAGAAAATCATTGCGATTAAATAAAACGGAAGCGCACAGTACAAAAGGGAATCGGGAATTCGGAAAAGAAGTCATTCGAGTTCATCAAAGATAAAACAAGCGGTTCATCTTATTATGGTCTTTGATAATACATAAGGCATTAAATTCTAACTTAGAAATACAACGCAATAACATTATGTTAGAGTGCTTACGCGAGAACAAATGCATATGAGTACACTTTCTTCCCGAGTGGCATCCGGGCATGGAATGGGTTCACTGAACAAAAACAGGAAAACCAGTAAATTTTAACATCATTTATAACACTAAATGAAAATGCAAGACTAGACTCAGACCACGGCTCGCAATAATCTTCTTTATAGACGTATATAATATACTTTATATTACTTTATAGAAGTCATATAAGTGATGGGATAAGGCTAAGATTCGATAGTGATATGTGCTAAACATTGGGCGACCAAAAAATAAACATGGAATGCGTTATTGCGATGACTGAAAATCCACACAGTCGATCAGTAGTTTCTTCACATCACCAACAGGTTGACTAGACGCTGACAGTTGGGCATATTTCCTGGCCACTACACAAGCTTGTTCGATCTTTGATCTGAAAACAATGACAAAATTGATTTTAATCTACTTTTCTTAGTTTCCTCCCAGGCAAAATTTGTACATAAAATGGGTTAATAGAAATGGTCAAGAAAACGAAAAAAAAACAACATTATATTAATAGGATTCTATTTAAACTTATAATTCAATGGAAGACTCAAACCACGGAGAAGGGTGGGTTGGGGGAGCAATAATTTTCTTAAGTACCGTAAGTAAGTATTCCGTCGGACCAAATTGATCCATAGCGCCGGTGAAACAGCGTTCATTAGTTTCTGTGGCCACGACATACTAAGGGGATTGTGTGGCCAGCACAATACCCAGCCGCCTTTACTGTACCCCAACTAGTGTCAGGTACCCATCAGGGCTGAGTAGACTCAGGGACAACCCCTTCAGACCTGAGAACAAATCCTAGTCTCCACCCGGATTCGAGCCCAGGACCTTTGGTACGCCATCCGAACGCACTGCCGTAAGAGAATGCCCAACTTACAAAAAAATAACAATTATAACCCAGTCATTATTACAAATTATTTATCGTTAGCACAGCTAAAACGTACAACTAAACACTTTATTGTGCAGGTTATCTGGACATTTGCTTAGATTAGGGCCTACAGCAGAAAGCAATGTGTGTGCTTTAGTGGCTTTTTTATTTCAGAACTCCAAAAAGATATTAATAGCATTAACAAATTATTGCTTATATTTGTTTTCGGAAACGATAATTTATTTCAAATGTAAGCCCTAAATTGAAGCAGTTTACATGATTCTTCGCCCATTGCCTAAAAAACGTGTCGTGTGGCAATCGTGTTGCCCAGAGACCAGAGAATCCAAAGTTTATTTTTAAAAAACATTATACCCACCTTTCAATCTGGAAACGTTCTCTTTCATCTTCAGTAACATCCCTCTCTTCAATGTCCCCAATAGTTTTCATCTCCCAGACGATACGGGTATTCACGGGAATGTTGAAAGCTATATGAGGCTCAACGTCCACGTCGTCAAAGCCGGCTATTGGCTCCACCGATTCGTGCAGCTGTTCCGACGACTTCAGCAGCGAGCAGATACGCGTGAAGTCTTGGCACCTCGTTGCTGAGGCCAGTTCCAGGACCTGTCTTTGGTAAATGTCCCGAATATCGCACAACTGCCTGCGTCTCTCGCTGATCAGAGTTTTTTTCGTCTCGCTCTTCTCCTGAAGCATTTCGCGAAGCTGGCTTCTTCTAGTTGCAAGATCCTTTCTCAGATTCTCGAAAATTTCATCGATCTCCTCCTCACTGATCTCTTTCATGGTGTTTACGTTGCCCAGCATGTCGAAGAGGCTGGATTTTCTTACTTCAAGCTTGGAAAGTATACCTTCAGCCTTCTTGAGTATCTCCACGGCCGTCCTCAGCTTGGGCTCCATTCCGCTCTTCACGTCAACAATTATGTGGGCCTCGGAGCGCTGGTGGTTCGACGCGATGCAATCCTTGCAAACTGGGACGTCGCACGTGACGCAGAAATTTTTCAGCGGCTGCAACCCGTGATCGAGGCAAACATTTTTATTCCCCTTGGCGTTTTCAGATAAAAAGTCAATCATTTTCACGAGTTTGTGATCGTTCGGGACATTTTGGAGTTCTCCTTGCCATTTAAACAGTGTCCGACATTTGGGACATGCAATTTCCTTATCGTCGCTGTTGGAACGTTGGTATATCACCTTAAGACAGGCCAGACAGAACGTGTGTTGGCAGTTTAAAGACTTGGGCGCGTGTTCTCTCAGATCGAATTGATTGTAGCAGACTTCACAGGACAGGAACAATTTCTCAAGTTGCTTGGACATGTATTTCTCCACCTTAGATTCTAAAGAAGCGCTGCCATCATCAGATTCTACACTTAGGGCAGACCAGCTTTCGTCAAGGCCACCACATCTGCGAACGCAAACAGTACCAATTTATAGGCTGTCATAGGAAAAGAAGACAACGCTGTAACCCCCCCCCCCCTCCCTCTCCATGTCATCATACTTTTTCGTTTTCAACTTTTTCAAACTTTCTATAACGTAGTTACTGGGTATTAAACCATTTTGTTGAAATGGTCATGCCATTCTAATTTTCATTTCACAATTTGGTTTAACGTTTTTATGCAGGTCATATCTTTTTTTATCGCAACTTCATTTTTTTAAAGGCTTTTTAGCTCATTCTTACGTATAGACTACTTACTTTGAGCTTTGTTTTATAAATATAAACAAAGTAATTAAAGGATTGAAGCAAGTGGAAATTTACAACAGATTAAATAACATATAGTAAATGTAAAGCGCATTCGAAGACTTTGTTATGATTAGCGCTATATAAATATGTAATTTGTAATTTGTAAACCGAAGTGAAAAGACTTATGGTGTGGACAAGGGTCAATGAGACGTTGTTGAATCCACAATACAATTGAATCTTGCTTAGTTGGGCAGCTCGAATAAATCACATGACCAAGAACTGACATTCTCTCTTAAAGTGTGGACATATAGCTTAGACCAGGGGTCAGCAACGTTTTGATACTAGTGTGCCAAAGTAGGGTTTCTAATCCATTCAGCGCGCCAACATCCTAAAAGTCACTCCTCCTACGGCACTCAATTTCTTGTAGAAGATAGCCTTATGGAGGTCTTACACGCGCCAAGTCTGGCACGCGTTCCACAGGCTCCGACGCCAGGTTTAGTCTAATAAGCCTTATAGTCTAATAATAGGCTTAATCTATGTGTAAGCTTGCAGCAGTTGTTTTTTTTTAAATAAATGCCAATGTTTCTTCTAATTCTAAAACCTACATCAGCGAGCATACCACGTCGTATCAATAGGAAAAAAACGTGGTCTCCGCGTGTTTTCGTGGTTTCCACGTGTTTTCGTGGTTTCCACGTGTTTTCGTGTTTTCGTGGTTTCCATGTGTTTTCGTGTTTTCTACGTGTAATTTTGTCTATGGGACGTGGTGTGCCCGCTGGGCCGTCAGATTAAGTTGTATCAATAGCAAAAAAAAAAAAATTTATGTAGAAATGTCGTCGAGATCGAGGGAAAAACTCTTAGTAACTAGAATTGTCCAGTCCGTTCAGTAGATATATACATTATCTCTTAACCCTTACAGTCCCGGGCGCGTATATAGCGGAACTGAAGGCAGCATAGATAGAAGTAGGTCGGTACTGGATGGGTTAAATTGTAAATAGATCTATACATTGTTTAACTTACTTGTGGATCTGTGAGTCACTACCGGAAATACTTGTGGAATTGTTGTTGCCCATGGCAACCAAGATGTAGGCGAGTCACAATAACTGTGCTCTCAAAGTTCAATCTAAGAAAACATACAATATATATATTTATATAATCTCACTACATATATAAAATATTAATAAAATATTTCCGCTTCCTGCGATTTTTGCGCTAGTCACGCTAGTGAACACGACGATCAACACAGCAGATTTTGGTGTGTGTTTTGGTTGACAAGGTAATAACAAAGTGGTGAAATGACTTGTACACAGTCACAATCACAGATTCAGGCAGTTATAAATAGTAACAATAGTATCAACAGTGATAACATTCAGGTTAGACAGGATATACAGGATCCCCTACTTCTACTTCTGCCTGCTACTAGTGAAAGGAAAAGACTGCGCCACGCTTCGTCAGAAGAAGATGGTTGTTCCTCTGTCCAGCAAGAACACCATAGTGGGTATTTGCAAGCCTTAAGTGGAATGCAAGCTTTATTGACAGATAATAGCTTGAGAATGGGGATAATGCCTGATCAACTGATGAAGATATCTGCGCTTCAGATAGCATTCCAAGTATCTTTAGATACGTTGAATGGCAAAGTAGAAAAGATTACCAAGGAGATGGAGGAGATCCGACAGCTTAATGACCTGGTGGCTAAACTGGAGGGTCGGGTCGAGATGGGGGATAGTAAAGTAAGAGATCTTGAAAAAAGGGTGCTAAATATGGAGCTCAAACAAAACAAAAAACAAAACTCAAGCAAAAGGTGTATCCTATTAACGGGGATCAATTAGAGTGATGAAGGAGAGAAATGCGAAAACATAGTTCAAGATTTTTTATATGAACACTTACAGCTGCACAACCCTATCGAAATCGACACATGCTATAGGTTAGGCAAATTTAACAAAGACATCTGCCGCACAATACTGGTTTTTTGTTTGAAGTTATCTGACAAAGAAAACATTATAAAAACGCCTATAAACTACAAGGAAAACCATTTGGTAGAAGGGAATACTTTCCTAAGCTCATGTACCAGAAAAGAAAAATCTTGCTGCCTAAACTGAGAGAGGCAAAAGCGAGATTCGGGAAACAAGCATACCTACGAATTGATACGCTGATGACGCTGGAAGGGTCTTGGACAGTGAGTGATCAGGGCGTCATAGTCGTCTCTGGCCCACACAGTAGACCCCGGGGTCAAGAGGTGCCCGGGAGTATGGAGCAGGGATGGAAGCAACGATCCTGGCGACAGCAGCCCGATCAGCATCGCGGACGGTACCGATCACAGCAGCAACACCAACAACAACCTCAAGACAAGCAGCTACAACGCCAACACTCGCAGCTAAAAGCTCCACAGCAGCAAAAATCTCATCAGCAGCAGACTGAGCAGCGGCAGCAACAACAACAAATTCAGCAGCAGCGGCAACGACAGCTGCAACAACATCAGCAGTACCATCAGCAACTGCAGCAGCAACTACAACGCCAGCTATTCCTACAACAACCTCAACATCTGCAGCAGCAGCAGCCCCAACACCATCAACAATCTCAACATCAGCTGCTTCAGCATCAGCTGCAACAGCAGCCCCCAACACCAGCAACAACCTCATTACCAGCAGCTACAACATCAGCAACAGCACCACCACCAGCTACAACCTCAACACCAGCAGCATCACTCTTATCAGCAGCAGCAGCAAATCCAACAACACCTCAATACCAACAGCAGCAACTACATCAGAGAGGGCGAACATCTGAGCCCGCTATTATTTTCTAATTTTATTAATGACTTAGATTCCTATTTAGAACAAAAAGGCTCAAGTAGCTTAACTATCAGCTACGATAACAACGCAGAGATATTAAACATATTCACACTTTTATATGCTGACGACACTACAATCCAAGCTAAAACCGATGTGAAAATAAACAAAAGCAGCGGTAAATTTTGCCGCCTTCCCAAGCCTTAGCCGCTTAGCGCCTGCGTCATGCACACGCATTGTACCCGCCTTCCACCGGCCCTGTATATATTTATATGTTTGTTCGCTATAGGCTCCTAAGCCGTTTGAGCGATCAGTAAAAAAGTTAAATGTATAAATTGTAAAAGTCCTAAAAAAAATTATCTTATCACTTATAATAATAAATGTGTTGATTTAAACAATCAAAAATGTTTGATCCAACTATGCAAATAAATATAACCGTACTTAAATTGAATTGTTGAATTTCCGGCCCATCAACATCGATGGTTATACCTATAGGGCCTTTTTGATAACGTTGTTGTCATGTTTCTCTTGTATCCATTTTATTGTTCTTATATCTTTAAATTATGTTGTACAGTTGTATGTTTTTAATATAGTTTATTATATGCTTTGTTTTAATTTTGATGAAAAGTTCATGCAGAGTTCTACAAATGACCATTTCCGTTCATTTTCTATGTTGAACTCGAAATTTATTATGTTAAACGCGAGGGTCTTATCTGGTTTTCCCTATTCTGCTGTTGTTGTTTTTTAATGTGGCGAGACCTTTTTTTAAAGTTACGCACCGCAATTTGGCTTGGAGAGTTTGAATGGTGCACTTTAAAAACATACTATCGTATGACGTAATGCCTATCAAATCGTGACGTGACGTTGCAAGGGATTTGGGGTCGGGGGGGGGGGGGCTTGGCCTCTTTAGGGGGCCCTGCATTTTGACATTCGACATTATGACATGAGAAATAACAATTCGGACACTCCTTTGGGGGACCCCCTTCAAGTAGTGACCCGGGGGGGGGGGACTTTCGAATTTGGGCCCCCCTTCCCCTCCCATAGCTACGCCACTGAAGTAACTAATTATTTAATGGATTCAAGTCGCTATTGATAACATCCTTGAATAGGCGACTGTATACACTCTATAAATTAACCATTTTAATGCATATGCCAGGGTCAGGTCGACCTGACACAATATAAAATAACAAAAACTAAACACCGAGAGAAATATTATCAATACTGTTTTGTTGATATAATAAGCAAGAACAAAAATTAAATACCCAAAAAAAAATCGTTCTCCCTTTAGTTTTTATTGTATTAAAATATTATTATCTACATTTTTTAATTTACTTTTTTATTGTTTGGAATTTGTATTTGTTTTTCTTTTTGATAGTATATTATTGTTAATTTATTATTATTAATAACAAGTGAAGTCAACATAACTGTTCGTTACTTTTTAATACCAGATACGAATTATAAAGGACAAGTTATAAATGATTACTTTTAAATACCAGAAGCTTGACAGCAACAATTCTTATCCATATGCCAGGGTCAGGGCGACCAGAAAGAATTAAAAATAACAAAAACTAAATACCAAAAGAAACGTTCTCACTCCAGGTTTTATTGTAATATTGTCTTTTTTTTTCCTTTCTCTCTTAACAAAACACATTGTAGTCATTCGTTTCTCCGTCATTTTCACGGGCACAACCACTAGTCATTTATCAAATCATATCATATCATATATGAATCTCAAAAGGTGTATGTCTGTGAGTATGTGGATATGTACATGTCGCCTAATCTTTTTAAATATTGGACAGAAAGACGTGAAATTTGCTACAAATATTCTTTGTGTTACTGCGGTGGAGACTGTCATGGTTTAAAAAAAAATTAAATGTCCACAGTGGTCAGTTTGGTCAAAAATCGCGAATAAAAAGACAAATTTTGGTTTCACGTTGAAAATTCCGGTACAACTTTTTATCATTATTCGATCGATCGCGCTAAAAATAAATGATAAAAAAGGTGCGGTGAGGTTGCGCAGGAAAAGATGGCTGGCTTTTTTATGACGTCATCAAATTTTGCGTATTCATGTTAAATGTTTAAATTGTTAAGACAATGTTTTAATGGGTAATTAATTTTGTAGCGGGTAAATAAAAAAATTCCTTCTCGTTTAAATTCGTGTCGTATTCGAAATATAAACTTTGTAGTTGTACCTTTAGCCGGTTTGGAGGACCGGCCACATAACTGCTAGTATATATATAAATCTCAAAAGGTGTTGGTATGTGGATATAGGCCTATATTTATGTACATGCCGCATAATTTTTTAAATACTGGACAGAAAAACGTGAAATTTGCTACAAATATTCTTTGGGCTACTGTGGTGGACAGTGTCAAGGTTTAAAAAAAATTTAAATGACTGCAGTGGTCAGTTTGGTCAACTAACGCGAATAAAAAAGACAAATGTTGGTTTCACGTTGAATATGCCGGTTTAACTTTTTATCATTATTCGATCGATCGTGCTAAAAAGAACAAAGGTCGCGTTGAGATTATTTTGGCATTGTGTCATCAATCTTCGCGCAGGGAGGGCTAGCTGGCTTTTTTTATGACGTCATCAAATTTTGCGTATTCATGTTATTAAGTTTGTTTCAATGTTTGCTAATGTACTTTATGAATGAATAAAACAAAATATATTCACGTTTAAATTCGTGTCGTATACGAAATATAAACTTTGTAGTTGTTGCGGGCAATCTCATTATAAGTGCTTCAGTAGCTAGGGTGTATACAAACAAAACTTTTAGCCGGTTGCTAGAACCGGGCACATACCTGCTATTTAATTTGTGTCGTAATTTGGAACGGGAAATTTTTTAATTGTTAAAACTATGTTTTAAAAATTAATGGGTAATTAACTTTGTAGCGGGCAAATACAACATTCTTTCACGTTTAAATTCGTGTCGTATTCGAAATATAAACTTTGAATTTGTACTTTAGCCGGTTCGGAGGACCGGGCACATAACTGCTAGTATACTAGTATATATATAAATCTCAAAAGGTGTGGGTAAATATGTGGGTATATATGTATGTACATGCCGCATAATCTTTTTTAATACTGGACAGAAAGACATGAAATGTGCTACAAATATAATTTGCGTTACTGCAGTGAACACTGTCAATGTTTTACATTTTTTAAATGACTGCAGTGGTCAGTTCGGTCAAAAAACAACAATAAAAAGACACATTTTGGTTTCACGTTGAAATACAATTATTTTTAATGTGAAAGAGACATCAAATAACCCTTAAAAACAAACTTTTAAATTTAAAACCCTTAGATCTATATGCATGATTATTAAGCAATTTCTAAAATTTTGCCTTTGGCTATCCAGAAAAACAAAAATACTCAAATGCATACATAATAGCTGCATAAATGATTCAAAATATATTGGGTATTTTTTCAGACAGATGCGTTCAATAACGATTTACCAATGCGCAACCAAAAAGGATAATAAAAAAATAGTTTTAAGAAACTAATTTTTTAAGTCAACAGGACTCGGACCTACTAAATATTTGTACAAGACAATACAGAGGTTGCCTTTAAAAATGAAGATATGTAGAATTTCATATAGAGTCTAGTATTAACAATAATATTTTTAAAAAAAATCGTTACAGCTGATAGTTCAGTTTATCGGATTAAGTTCACTGAAATCATATATTATCAGAACAAATGAGAAACAAGGCATGCAGAGTATTGACAAGTCTTAATTAGGTGTGATCTTTTGAACTAGGATGATCGTGAACTTCCGGTGAAATTTACCGCCATTTTCGTAAACAAAAACCATGCTTTTGGTGCTGTTTGACAATTGATTTCAACATCGACAGCCAGTTCTGGTCATTTAGAAATATACAACGGCTACAAGATTAGTTCTGAGGAATCTGTTTTTAACATCAAAAGTGAGTATGCGATCATTAATACTCAAAGTGTTAGTCGCGGTAGGCTAAATGTAGCTTTCGTTTATAAAATAAGTTAGTCAAGATTTGCGTCCTTGGTAATTAAAAAAAACACAATGCGGAGATTCATAAAAAACAACAACACGAAAATTATTTTACATCAAGCAATTTGGGATTATAAATAGGTGATTCTTCAAATCTGACATTCACAATCCATCGTTTTCTTTTGGCGCCATCTTTTGGAAATGAAAAAAAATTTAATTCTTTACATATTTTCGTACAACTAGTAACGTAGCACACAGACATGTTTCGAAGAAAATGATCGAATAACACCGGAAATGTTCTTCTTTTTGACCTTTTATGAATGCATAATCGTTAAGACTTGTCAATATTAGTTGAGTATTGAAGCAGATGTGCTACATAACATTGCTGTATGTGTCAATGTTTGTCTGTGTATGTGTATCTGTGTGTGCGTCTGTGTGGGCGTATGTGTGGGCATACATCTGTGAATAAATGTATGTGTGTATGTGTGCGTGTATTTCCTTGTGTTCTATGGTTCACACATGGACACACAAGACGAGCACATTTAGAACACACATGAACAATAAACGTGGGGGGGGGGGAGGGGAAATACACACACAAATCTATTTAAAATTTTAATTTAACCAAAAAAAATTTACAAAAAAACAACAACATGCATTGTACATTCATATTTACGAATCGATACTTAACTGTTCAACAAATAATTATTATCTTTCAATAAAGCTAAAATTTATTAAGTAAAACAGAATCTGAACATCAGTGAACTACAGACGCTCATGGAAACACACACACACACACACACAGAGTGACACACTCGCTCACAGACACTCGCTCACCGACACACGTTCATTGAAGCACACGTGAACGCACAGGCAAGCGTGAGCTCGTGATGTAACATTGTACACAAACAAAGGCACCGCGCGCCTAACTGTGTATACAACCGCACACACAGTGGCTTATGAACGCACATCTGACCCCACTGACACATGGCGACACACTAAAATTCACACAGGCTCACACTCTAATTCCTACAGATACGTAGATTATGGACACGCGTTAAATCCTATTTTCACTAAGTTTACTCATTTAATGACAAATAATACATAAGGCATTAAATTCTAATATAGAAATACAACACGATAACAATCTGTTACAACGCTCAGATAAACAAAAGGACACAAAAACTTTTCTTATCCCTTATTATGCGAGAACAAATACATATAAGTACTCTTTCTTCCCGAGTGGCATCCGGGCATGGAATGTGTAAACTAGGGATACCAGTAACTTGACATTATTTAAAAAAGCTGCAGATGACTGAACTATTGACAGCCGCCCAAAATTGGGAAAAATGGAGAAATATGACTGTTGAGTTGTCCTTTCGCTCCCCCCTCCCTAACGACCCAACGGTCAAGGGTCTGATGATGATGATTTTAAACACTAAATGAAAATGTAAGACTAGACTTGGTCCACGGATGAGCAGTAGCACGCAATAATCTTATTTATAGAAAGAGCGTGTGTAATTTAAGTGATAATATAAGGCTTAGACTCGATAGTAATACGTGTTAAACATTGAACGTCCAAAAAAAAAACATGGAATGGGTTA
The DNA here is from genome assembly GCA_949126835.1 of Anisus vortex. Taxonomy (NCBI): domain Eukaryota; kingdom Metazoa; phylum Mollusca; class Gastropoda; family Planorbidae; genus Anisus; species Anisus vortex. Next base: position 31,156,826 of record OX421504.1, read on the forward strand.
TTGCGATGACTGAAAATCCACACAGTCGATCAGTAGTTTCTTCACATCACCAACAGATTGGCTAGGTGCTTACAGTTGGGCATATTTCCTGGCCACTACACAAGCTTGTTCGATCTTCGATCTGCAGAAAAAAAAAAAAAAATTGATTTTAATCTACTTTTCTCACTTTTCTCCCAGGTGAAATTTGGGCATAGAATGGGTTAATAGAAATGGTCAAGAAATCGAAAACAACAACAACACAAAATATTAATAGGATTCTATTTAAACTTATATTGCAATGGAAGACTCAAACCACGGAGAAGGGTGGGTGGGGGGAGCAATAATTTTCTTAAGTAAGTAAGTATGCCGTCGGACTAAATTGATCCATAGAGCCGGCGAAACAGCGTTCACCAGTTTCATTGGCCACAACATACTAAGGGAATTGTGTGGCCAGGACAATACCCAGCCGCCTTTACTGTACCCAAACTATTGTCAGGTACCCATCAGAGCTGGGTAGACTCGGGGACAAGCCTTCGGACCTGAGAACAAATCCTAGCCCTTCGCTGATTCGAACCCAGGACCTTCGACACGCCATCCAAACGCGCTGCCCTAAAAAAATGCCCAACTTACAAAAAATAAAAAATAAAAATAAAACCCAGACATTATTACAAATTATTTATCGTTAGCACAGCTAAAACGTACAACTATACTCTTTAGTGTACAAGTTATCTGGACATTTGGTTATATTAGGGCCTACAACAGGAAAGAATTTGGGTGATTTAGTGGGGTTTTCAGAACTCCTAAAAGATATTAATAGCATTAACAAATTATTGCTTATATTTGTTTTCGGAAACGATAATTGATTTCAAATGTAAGCCCTAAATTGAAGCATTTTACATGATTATTCGCCCATTGCCTAAAAAACGTGCCGTGTGGCAATCGCTATGCCCAGAGAATCCAAAGTAAAAAAAATTTTCTAGCATCTACCCACCTTTCAATCTGGAAACGTTCTGTTTCATCTTCAGTAACCTCCCTCTCTTCAATGTCCCCAATAGTTTTCATCTCCCAGACGATACGGGTATTCACGGGAATGTTGAAAGCTATATGCGGCTCAACGTCCACGTCGTCAAAGCCTGCTATTGGCTCCACCGATTCGTGCAGCTGTTCCGACGACTTCAGCAGCGAGCAGATACGCGTGAAGTCTTGGCACCTCGTTGCTGTGGCCAGTTCCAGGACCTGTCTTTGGTAAATGTCCCGGATATCGCACAACTGCCTGCGTCTCTCGCTGATCATATTTTTTTTCGTCATGCTCTTCTCCTGAAGCATTTCGCGAAGCTGGCTTCTTCTAGTTGCAAGATCCTTTCTCAGAGTCTCGAAAATTTCATCGATCTCCTCCTCACTGATCTCTTTCATGGTGTTTACGTTGCCCAGCATGTCGAAGAGGCTGGATTTTCTTACTTCAAGCCTGGAAAGTATACCTTCAGCCTTCTTGAGAATCTCCACGGCCGACCTCAGCTTGGGCTCCATCCCGCTCTTCGCGTCAACGATTCTGTGGGCCCCGGGGCGCTGGTGGTTCGATGCGATGCAATCCTTGCAAACTAGGACGTCGCACGTGATGCAGGAATTTTTAAGCGGCTGCAATCCGTGAGATAGGCAAACGTTTTTATTCCCCTTGGCGTTTTCGGATAAAAAGTCAATCAATTTCACGAGTTTGTGATCGTTTGGGACATTTTGGAGTTCTCCTTGCCATTTAAACAGTGTCCGACATTTCGGACACGTCATTTCCTTATCGTCGCTGTTGGAACGTTGGTGTATTACCTTCAGACAGGCCAGACAGAACGTGTGCTGGCAGTTTAAAGACTTGGGCGAGTGCTCTCTCAGATCGAATTGATTGTAGCACACTTCACAAGACAGGAACAATTTCTTAAGTTGCTTGGACATGTATTTCTCCACCTCAGTTTCTAAAGAAGCGCTGCCATCATCAGATTCTACACATAGGGCCCAGTCTTCACCAAGGCCACCACATCTGCGAAGGCAAACAGTACCAATTTATAGGCTGTCATGGGAAAAGAAGACATCGCTATAAACTCCCGCCATCTCTCCCCTCCCCATCATCATTATAGTCTTTCGTTTTCAAACTTTCTATAAGGAAGTTTCTGGGAATTAAACATTTTTTTTAAAATTGGTCATGAAATTCTAATTTACATTTCACAAGTTGGTGAAATTAACTTTTTTATGCAGGTCATATCTTTTTTTCTCAACTTCATCTTTTAGTAAAGGCTTTTTTTTTAGCTTATTCTTACGTATACTTACTTTGAGGTGGAAGCCTTTGTTTTATCCCTCCCCCCCCCCCTTATTCCCTCCAAGGAGAAAAAAATTCTAGTTTAAAGAATTAATATGTAGGCTATTAATCTGATTGTTACTGTAAAAAATACAATAAAAATTGTGCCTAGTTATAACTCAGCCGATATAAACAGAGTTATTAAAGGAATGTAGCAAGTGGAAATTTACAACAAATTAAAGGAATTTAGGCCTAAAAAAAAAAGTTAAGTACCCGTCGGACCGAATTGATCCATAGGTCCGGTGAAGCAGGGTTACCCAGTTTCTGTGGCCACGGCATACTTGGTGATTGTGTGGCCAGTACTATGCAAAGCCGCCTTTACTTTACCCCAATTAAGGTTGGATACCCATCAGAGATGTTTAGACTCAGGGGACACACTCCATACCCGGGGAAAAGTCCTAACCTGCACCAGGATTCGAGCCCGGGACCTTCAGTAACGTGCTGGCCACCGTGCCGCCCCCTCCCCCCCCCCCCATCCCATTTAGGACAAGGGTCAATGAGGCGTGGACCAATCCACAACACAAGAGAACCTTGCTTGGTTGGGCATCTCGAATAAATCACATATCCAGGAACAAACATTCTCTCTTAAAGTGTGGACATATAGCTTAGTGTAATAATAAATATTGATTAATAATGATGTATGTGTAAGCTTGCAACAGTTGTTGTTTTAAATAAATGCCAATGTTTCTTCTAATTCTAAAACCTACACCAGCAGGCACACCACGTCATATCGATAGGGGAAAAAAACGTGGTTCCCACGTGTTTTCATGGTCTCCACGTCTTTTCCCCGTCTATACCACGTGTTGTGCCTACTGGGCATCAGATTAGGTCTGATTAAGTTGTATCAACAACAACAAGTTATTTAAACATGTAGAAATGTCGTCGAGATCAAGGGGAAAAAAACTCATTTTAACTAGCATTGTCCAGTCCGTTCAGTAGGCTCTTAATTGTAAATATACCTTGTTTAACTTACATGTTGGTCTGCGAGTCACCGGAAAGACTTGTAGAACTGTTGTTGCCCATGGCAACCAATATGTGGGCTAGTCACCCTGACTGTGCTCTCAGAGTTCACCCTAAGAAAACATAAAAGGAAAAATAATGAGTTTCAATATTGTGTGCAGCTCCTCTCTGTGTAATTCGGCGAAAGATAGTTCAAGGAATCAAAAACTAAGAAACAAAGAATTTGTCGGCCATGTAACGCTTTGCTAACTGGCGATCCGAAGGTCCTGTGTTCGAATCCTGGTGTAGGCTAGGTTTTTTTCCAGGATCTGGAGGGTGTCCCTGGGTCTACCCAGCCCTGATGGGTACCTGACCTTAGTTGGGGTAAAGTAAAGCCGGCTGTGCATTGTGCTGGCCACACAATCACCTAGTATGCCGTGGCCACGGAAACTGGTGAACGCTGAAATTTGGTCCGACGGGATACTTTACTATATATTTTTTTTATACATAATTTGAAATCTCCTTTGCTTTCTTGTATCAGCTCCAGTCTTTTACCCCCGTTTATCTTGTAATCTTATCATATTATAAATAATATGTTACAGACGCTCCTTCTATACAGAAGATTATTGCGCCCTACGCTTTAATATCCGTGATCTTGCTGTTTGATTAGTGTTTTAAATGATGTTAAGTTGCCGGTTTTCTATTCGTATGTTACAGATTGACCTCGTTGCTGGAATAAATAAAAGATTGGAACTCGATACCTTGGAAATGATCACCGTTTTCTACATGACCTGCACACTTTGACCTTCGCACCCTCTAGTCATATAATCCAGGGGTCGGCAACCTTTTTATATTAGTGTGCCAAAGAAGAATTTCTAATTCATTCAGCGTGCCAACAGCCTAAAACTCATTGTGCTCTAGCTGCACTCTAGCACTCAATTTCTTGTAAAAAGACTTGAATCGCCTTTTTTGTGGGTCTTCCGCGTGCCATTGAAAATCGCTCTGCGTGCCGAGTCTGGCATGCGTTCCATAGGTTGCCGACCCCTAATATAATCATTTATATAATTATGTAATCTTAATGAATAAAAATATCAACAAATACAAAGGCTTATTTCAATAAAATAAAAAAAGGCATAGACTCTATTGATTAATTGTCGTGACGTCAGGGGAAAAAAGAGTTTCAAGGAAAATAAGCTTAGGCCTACTCCTCGGCTTTGTTGGTCATTATCAGTTTAAAAAATGTAGGTCAACAAAGATAGCGACGCGCATGACCTTTCCAACAAAAAGCATAAGCCTAAATTAAAATGTGACGTTGTCGCAGACTTTTTTTTTTTGCAAATGTGTTGTTATTAACGGTACCGTGACCACTTTTAAAAGTAAAGCAGACATCTATAGATATGGTATTGAGCTCCGAGTGTTTAAATGCGAATTAAAAAGCATTGATAACCCTGATTTAAACGATCTTTCAATGCCTATTCAATGTGTTATAGCCTACACGTTTAATTTTCATTACACATTTGGTGTTATGTTTGAAAACAAATTGTATTGTTCATCGAACCCTGACCAATTGATATTATAATTGCGTAGTTTGGACTGCACGTGTTGGGTTCAATTAGAAGCTCCTAAACAGTAGGCCTACAATAATATTGTTTCAATATTTGCCTAATATTGAGCCAATATTGTGTGCTGTTAAGGATCGAAATAGAAAAATGTTGATGGAATTTTCATTGAAGTTATGTTTTTAGAAATAAGTAGATCTATGCCTAGATAGGCCTGGATATCTAATGTGTTTCAATTTCATTAGTTTAAAATTTTTAATATAAGCGTAAAATGTGTGTTATTTGTAATGCTGCTAGGAGGCCTACCCACGAATCGGTACGAAAAGCCGCCAAAACTGATTTCTCACTAGATACAAAATAATGTGACAAAAGGGTCCTAGGTAATGTTTGAGGTTATGATTGATTTTTAATGTTGAGTGCTTTAACTTAGTTAAATACTTTGAAATTCTCAAACAATTTTTTTTTTATTAGGCTTCTTAAAAAATGTGTTTTTATTCAGCTTTTGTATAAAATCAAGCAATAAATGTCCTATAAAGATAAAATAATTAAAAAGTCAAGTAATAAATCTTATTTTTAATATTTAACATTTTAACAGCTTATGTATTGACTCATTATGAGTGATTTTGCTCAATTTCACGGCGATTGGTTAAAAGTTAAAATGTATTCAAAATGATAATGTTTAATTATCTGTTGCAATGTTAAAAATCGATCCTGTTTTCGTTTTACTTTTGCTCCAAAATGACTCCCTTTACCTTTAATTGCCTAATTTTGAAAAACTTTTGAACTAATTAATGGATTTTAGAGATTTTCACCAAATTATAAATAAATGAATTAGCCTCCACGTAAAACAAAATATCTTTTTGTTTTGCCTATTTCGGTAGGTACCATTCCTTGAGGTTGCATAAAGAATACATATTTTACTCACAAAAAAATAAATAATAATTAATTAATCTATAAATACTCATTCTGTAAGTGTAATTTTAAGCGTATGCCTTTTTTTGCAAAAATTTACACAAAAAACACGCCATATCCACAGAACGTTTGCCTACCCTATCCTAGAAGAGAACACGCTTTGCGCGAGGTAGCGAGGAAAAACGGCGAGGCTATAATATAGATCTAGATATAGATCTATATTATCTATATTTTTATCAAAACTTTCGTCCATACCTTGGACTTATTGATATGTTGTAAGCTACACACGTCTCTCCTATCATACACTATAGAGTCTACATCAAACAATCAATAGAATCATCCAACGCTAAGTAATGAAGTGACGCCAACACACTAGTAAGCTTGTAACACACTAGTCTAGTTAGCTGATGTTGTTATTAATATAACACAGAGCTGGACATTTTCGCAGAATTCTTTCTTCTTATTTTTTCCCCGATTGCAATAGAGAACATATATCTGTAACAATACCATATAGCCTATATGTAATTAAAAGTTAACTATAAAATTACTCGAAATATGGCGATAGAGATAAGGTCGAATAGAGACTGGATAAGATTCGTTGTTAATATTCTTGAAATATTTTCATGACCTGATAAGATTTGTATGGTCTATATACAATGACTGAATGGATTACCATGAAATTAACAGTAGGTTTTAGTCATTATGACCATAAGATGTCTTTATTTAAAGGAAAGGTTTTGGGGAGAAAGCATTGATACAAGACCCACAAGTCTTCTCTACAACTTCCGGATTTTTCTCTTGCATAGTATAGTCTAGTAACAGGGATCGGCAACCTTTTGATAATGATGTGCCGAAATTGGATTTCTAATTCACTCAGCGTGCCAAAAGCCTACATGTTATCCTGCTTTTTTCTTATAGAAAAGACTTGAACTGCCTTTTGGGCGGTCTTCCGAGTGCCATTGAAAATCGATCTGCGTGCCACATCTGGCACGCTTGCCGTAGGTTGCCCCGACCCCTTCTAGTACTTTTAATTTTTAACATCCTGATAGTAACTTCGCCAAACTGGCTGATTGGCGACTGATCGGACTTTCTGGTGGCTCATTGGTATGAAGCTGAAACCTGACAAATAGACGTATAGACTCAAGTTTTTAAGGGAATAGTCATTTTCTTGGAAAAGTTAAATTCTAAGTAGAGAGCCACGAGAAACTTACTCACGCACACACACACATGGCGCCCCACGTACACACTGCGGGAATTAGATAACGAGAAACAACCAACGCCATCTGCTCGCATGCAGAATAGAGAGTAACACACGCATTCACAATTAGCACGAGACACAGGCTTGAAATAAACATACGCTAATTTATTTACTGTAAACACTAATTTCTGTAATCACACATTGCCGCTAGGCCAAGGGGTGTTTGACAGCTGGCACGCGTGTCAAACACAAGGCCAGGGGTCGGAAACCTTTTGCTATTAGTGAGCCATACTAGTACTAGGATTTCTAAATTATTCAGCGTGCCAGCAGCCTGAAAGTTAACCTGCTCTACTATATTTTAATTATTTTAATTTTAAGACAATTTTGTTAGCGCCGTAGCAAGACCAATGCCAAAAGCAATGGAGCTTCATAGAGAAAATCGTTAAAGTTTTTATATTAAATTTAAAATTAACGTGATTGTGATGTTCATCTTTTTTTCTTTGCATTGGTCTAAAGAAAAGAAAAAAAAAGACAATTTATAATACAACTTTCACATAGATGGTTAGACTAGATCTAGTGTATAGTAATTTTAATAGTTTTAAAATATATTTTCAAGACCTCCTTTTAGCTACTTAAATTTTGATCTCCGCCTACTGAGATTTGCTTTAGATTTAGTATTCTATTTTACAGGGAATATTTTATAAAAGTACTGAAAACGCAAAAGTGATAGCCTACGTAGTGATAATACAAACTGTGTAGTTATTGTCGTGTTTAAAAATGTAAATATAAATTATTTAGTCATATAATATTTATAAAATTTTAAACTACCTTTTATCGTTTGATAATTTCAAAGTTATATATGGTAAACCATTACATTTTTTATAAAGAAAAATTAGAAAAATATTAAAATATTTTGACGCAAAGAAAATAAATTAACTATCTCCCTTTAAATTAAATGTCCCAAATTAATTTTGATTGTAGTGATGACAAAAAGTCATGTTTTATATTATAACTAACATTTCTTTTTAGATATTTTTTTTAATACAGATCAAGCATAATGGTATTCATTTCAAGATGTAAATAGAGGTATAACATTACTTTACGTTAAACAGTGGTAAATAAACATTGTCTGTCTAAATTGTCTATTCAAAAAGATTATTTTTTAAACATTAATTATTAATAATTACATCAATTGCATAATATAATGCTGGTATAGTAAAGTAAAGTATACCGTCGGACCAAATTAATGCATAGGGCCGGTAAAGAAGCGTTCATTAATTTTGTGTGGCCACGGCATACTATAGGATTGTGTGAACAGGACAAAACCCGGCTAAACTACCACAACTAAAAGTATTTGTGTAATGTATATAGGGCCTAGAGGCAGCTTAGCCAACAGAAGTTGATATCAATCATTGCTTATAACGAAATCTGATCTTCTTTCCTTTAATAGGCCTACATTATATAGGTCCAAAGAAATATATTCTATGATGGCATCTCCTCGTATTGTTTTCATCATACTGCATGGTACATATATTATTCAGTAATTGTATTCTGAACATCACATAGGTCTTCGGGGCAGCGGATTGGTATTCTGGGCAGCGTATTTGTATTCTGGGCATCGGCTAGGTCTTTAGGTCATCCTATAGGTCTTCAAGCCAAGAGATTGGTTTTCTGGGCAACGATTTGTTCTTATGGGCGCCAGATTAGTCTTCTGTGTAGCAGATAGGTCTTCTGGGCAGCAGATTCATTGTTTGGGGAGCTAATTCGTCTTCTGGGCAACATATTGATCTTATGGGCATCATATAGGTCTTATGGGCACTGGATTGGTCTTATGTGTAACGGATAGGTTTTATGGACAGCGCATTCGTCTTTAGGGCATCAGATATGTATTTTGTGCAGTTGATGTGTCTTCTGGGCAGTGGATTGGTCTTCAGGGCATCGAACAGATTTTGTTGTATACCCGCGACCTGTCAGTTGGTTTTTGGTTGACAGTCCGGTGAACTAACCGCTGGACCAGCCGACTCTCTATAAATATTAAGAAATGTAATCAAGCAGGTCTTGAGTTCTTGGAAACATTGTGCTTGGTTATCTATAAGTGTTTAGAGAGAATTCATATTCAATACCGGTACGTTGTCAGGCAACTATCACTGTTTCTATGCCGGGAAAACCCACGTGAAGATAAAGAAAAATGTATGTAGGGCCTACATTAGTCCATGCATATTGAATAAGTAACAGTGTATCTGTCTCTATGTAAATTATGTAGTCTATTTGTGTTTCTGAAGTTTGAATTTAATATGCAACCTATTTATTATTATGCTACCACTTTTTAAACCGTCATTTTAGAATATAATGCAAAAAAAATATAAAAAATAATGAAAACAAAAAAAAACGAAGTTTTACGGTTTGCATAATAGATTTTTAAAAGTCATTAGAACCAAAGACTAAATTATAGTCTTTGTTAGAACTTAAGGCTTGGGTCAATATGTGTTTATTTGCATTTCGTATATATGCTGGTGTGTGTTTTTGTAAAGCGTAAACTTTGCGATCAATAAAACACTGTATGGGATGATCCAATGAGTTATCTGCAATGATGGGGAAAAAAGTTTTAAGCAAAATGAAATGTCATAATATTATGATGTAAAATGATGGAGTTAAATCAATGATGTAAATTAAGCCCTACATGAGCTGAAACAATGATGTAGAATACGGTAAATGAGCCTATTGAGCTAAACCAACAATGTAGCATACAAAAGTTAAAACAAATGATGTAGAATAAATGAACCAAACTTAATCAATGCTTCAGCACTTTTAATACAGACATTATAAATAATCTATTGTGTTGTAGGATTTCATTAAAAGTTATTTATATATTATATGTATTTAATTAAATTGGTAAAACTAAATTTTAGTTAAAATTATTTTTGTTAGTGACGATAATAACCTTTATTGCAGATAAAATATGTTTTTGTAAACCTTTATTGTCGATTAAAATTATTTTATGTAAACCTTTATTTAAGTATCTAGTATAAACCTTTATTATTGAATAAAATTATTTTTTGTGTAAACCTATTATCAAATTGAAATTTAATTGTGAAAAAGTGAGACTATATGGAGTAAATTATACATCTTAGAACTACTTTTAAAAAGGGACTTGTTTGCTTTTATTGATACAGATGTTGGTTGCTCATTTGTTCTACCTGTCCATGCTATTTAACATTTGGTAAGCTCAGTGCTGTCTCGTTACAAGTCAGATGTTCACTTAGGAGTTAAAGTATCCCATCATTTGGTAAGCTCAGTGCTGCCTCGTTACAAGTCAGATGTTCACTTAGGAGTAAAATTATCCCATCATTTGGTAAGCTCAGTGCTGTCTCGTTACAAGTCAGATGTTCACTTAGGAGTAAAAGTATCCCATCATTTGGTAAGCTCAGTGCTGTCTCGTTACAAGTCAGATGTTCACTTAGGAGTAAAAGTATCCCATCTGACAAATTGATCCATAGGGCCGGTGTTTCTGTGGGCATGGCATACTAGTTGATTGTGGGGCCAGCACTAGGCCTGACCGCCTTTACTTTACCCCAACTAAGGCCAGGTCCCCATCAGAGCTGGGTAGACTCAGGGACGCCTTACAGACCTGGGAAAAAATCTTAGTCTTTAACGGGATTTGAACCCAGGACCTTCGGTATGCCAGCCGAGCGCGCTGCCACAAGGCCACTATGCCCCCTTTTGAGTGGGGTACATTAAATCTCAAAATATTTATGAAATTATAAGTAACAATTCTTTTTAACAGTCAAAAACTCAGAATCTAAATTTTAGTTATTTAAAGCTCACTTCTAAACTTTCATTCCAATGAATAACAAAAACCAACTACACAAATGTATTGCAATGTTTAATCACAATGATGCTAAATTGGTTCTTTATATGGTCTGAAGAGCAGAACATTTTCTAAACAAGACAGCATGCAGTAGCTCTAAATCAAACAACAGTCAGTATGGCTGACACAAACCAAAAACAACATATGTACACCCACACTCTCGCTGCCAACTATGAAGATTTACAGCCATGAAAACTAGTTAGCTTTTTTTTTGTCTAATGTATTGAAAATATTACATGTTATTGGTATATTAAAAAAAATAGTTAATATAATACATGCTATATATCTTTCATTGATCTTATTATGGTAATCATAAATTGTATTATTTCAACATTAATAAACAAAGATTGCTTGTATTTATTTTGTTGTTTGCAATTGTCAATTGTTTACAAATGTAGAAGAAATATATAAAGTGTTTATTCTATTAGAACATTTACAATCACCATTCCACTCAACACTATCCTACTGCTCGAAAATTGGATTAAACAGCCACAGCGAACAATTGAAATGTGGCCAGTTATGAAAGACAAATAGATTAGTAGTTAAGAATAAATCGTGAGCTTCTAAAAGTATCAACATTTAATCATTACACATTGAATTCTGCTTAAAAAGTTGTTGGCAGTAAACACGTACAAAACAAAATGTGTATAGGTCCTTGCGAAAACAAAACATATTTACAGAGAATGTTCAAAAATTGATCATCCAATACCTGAAAATTACCCGAGCACTTTACTTTAAATTAGTTGCAAGTAATAGTAAAAAATTGAATGTTTTGTTTTCTAGTTTTATCTGTAGTGAAACCAGTTTTATATCCCCAAAAAACATTATCAAATTTGTTCAGAAAAATAAAAAACCTGAAGCACCAGAGCAAACTGTGCCTAATGCAACAGCACAAGTACTGGAATAGCACAGGTACTGCAACAGTGCAAGAAATTTAGGAGTGTAGCTTGTGAAAAGAGAAATAATACAAATTGTAAAAAGCTTGATTGCTTTTAGTAAAAAAAAAAAACAACAACTGATTGATATAATTTCAATGCAGATTTCACTAACATCCCATGTACTTTGACAAATTATAATAATATAATCTATATACATTCATAGAGTGGGAAATGACAGAGAGGGGCAGGGCTAGGTGATGGTGTCTGTTTTTTAAAACCAAGTCTAGCTGCTGCTAATTTCCCCCCATGACCAATATTTAATGGTCGTTACACTGCCGTATGGACACCGAGGACTGAAATAATCTTTACTGAAACTAAATCTACGTAAAACTACTTCACACGGTACAAAAGCTAAACATGGGCGTGGCAGTAACCACTGAAGAAATCCTGAATATTCTTTACAAATATATTATGGAAGCATCAGTGAATAGTAAATGGGAGGCGAAACATACAAAGTATTGTGCTTTTGTGGTATTACAATAAAAATGTGAAATTGTTCTATGTACATATGTCTATAAGCAGTCGTACGTACTGATAAAAAAATTTGTGACAAGTACAAAATGAGATGATAGTGTTTCAAACTGGAGAGCAAGACTGAAATTCATAATACTGACTCGCGCAGCTAATATCGCGTAGAGCTAATCAACGCTAATCTATTTCAATGAGTTCAAAGTTTGGTTTCAGTTTGTACATGCATTTTACCTAGATGAAACATGCTAAGCTAATGGAAGGCATATTTAGCTGCAGCAAACGAAATCCTTTCAGCTTTTAGGGCTAGTCAATTTTATATATATTCTTGAAACAATGAATTAGGAAACAAAAAAGGTAAGAAAAAAGTAAAAAAGAAATTAGTGAAATAAGTGTTAATCAAAAAGAGTAAAAAATCACTGCTTATGAAACATATCAATAAGCCAAACATTTGGATATCCAAAAAGGAAATGTGTAAGACTAAATATAAACAACGTAGTAAATGTAAAGTACCCGCCGGGCCAAATTAATCAGAGGGCAAATGGTGTTCACTAGTTTCTGTTTCTAGTTTCAGGATACTAGAGGACTGTGTAGCCAGAACAATGCCCAGCAACCTTTAATTTACCCCAACTAAGGTCAGGTACCCATCAGAGCTGGGTAGACTTAGGTGGCACCCTCCCGTCGCGGGAACAAATTCCAGCCTTCACCAGGATTCGAACCCAGAACCTTCGGTACGCCATCTCGGCCACTTTTAACTATAAACAAAGACGACAGAAAAATCTCTTTAGATTCAATATTTTCTCATGCGCAAAGATAATCATGGCCAGTGAATGTTTCAACAATGAATAAATAAAACAACATATAAAAAAGGAATGATCTACTGTCTAAGGAATGGTCTAATCTACAGCAAACTCACACACAATGCACACACATGTTCTATGTACAAAATGACACACATGGGATGAATCATAGAAATAAACAGAATGCAAGAAGAAAATCTGATGTGTTGACTACTGTAGGAACAAAAAAATAAAACAACCACAAAGAATTTGCTGTCTTATTCAGCTGAGATTATTATTTTTTTATTAAACATAATAGTTTTGAAAAAAGAAAAATGTAAATATTGAAAATAAAAAAGTAACTCAAGTTTAAAACCAAACAATCTGGAGACAAAGTTACAGGTGTGAGTGTGATATGATTGGGGTAAAATGCAACAAAGGTGACTGCAGCTTCATGCAATCTCTTGCAAATGGGCAAAAAAAAGTCATCCCCCTTGATTTAAACATGTCATCAAACAAATGTATCGGGGTTTTCCGATTTGGAACATGGCATACTTTTAACAAGCGTGCCAAAAAAACAAAGGCTTCAGAAACAATTTCATATGTAAACATAATGTATGAATCCGCTTCAGAATTAATCCATATGTAAATATAATGTATGTAATCAGCAATAGATTAAATTATGTAATAAAAAAACCCAGTTCAAAACAATTAAAGGCTAAAATATTTACTATCTCAGCCTTGTAATAGTGAACATCGCTTTAATCAAAGACATTTTTTTCTACTTCAAAATTGTCTTGTAAGACAAATATCCCCTTGGAGACCAACCTCTGAGAATTCTGAGATCCCTTGTGAACAATACAGAGTCCAAGTTAACATGAATAAAATGTGCAACCTCTGATAGATCAAATAGAGAGAAATAAACAAACAGCCGTTTCAAGCTAAAGCTATTCCATCCACGCTGATAGACTGACTGTTATTGATGACATTGTCGACCTCCTCGGCAGCTCCGTTACAACTACTGTGCCCGTTGCAGCTGACCACCTCGCTGGCTGCCTCTTTATTCACACTGGCACTGTCTCCGCCACCCTTCTGGCTCTTCTCTGTGGGGGTTTCAGTTTTGGCATCTTCGATCTCGTTTTGCTCAGACTGGCGACGAGTTATCTCTTGTCTGAACTTTTCCAGCTCATCAGGACTGCAACAGAAATTTCAGGTAAACTTACTATTTCATCTACATACATTACAATATTCTGCATATTGATTTTTTTTGTAGGGTTTACAAGAAATAATTTAGTATTACGACATAAATAGATAATGTAGGTATTATATTACACTGATCATATTATACAGATCATAGGGCTGATGAAGCAGCGTACACCAGTTTCTGTGGCCACTGCATTCAAGGGGATTATGTGTGGCCAGCACAATGCCCACCCACCTTTACTTTACCCCAACTAGTGTCAGGTACCAATCAGTGCTGGTAGACTCAGGGGCATCCTCAAGTCCTGGGAATAAATCTTGGATTTGAACCCAGAACCTTCGGATCACCAGTCGAACGTGCTGCCGCTCATCCACTGTGCCCCATAAACTTATAACATACGACAATAAATTATGACGACTCAAATATGACTTTGAAAAAAAAATTGATGCAACGTTTTATGACCTAGGACCGCATGAAAGATAGGACGTTTTAGGAGATGCTTAAGACTGTTGAATGAAATCTTGATATTATGGTATTTGCCCCAGATTTTGAATAAAGAGACTTACCTTATCTGGACAAACACTATCCCATTGATGACATTCAGAGTTTCTAAAACTCCAGCTAAAGTTGGCGGCTGAATCTGTAAACAATCAAAAGTAGTGCAGATGTCTGAATTGTTTGTAAAGTTAAACTAGTGGGACAGTACATGACTGTAGAGAGAGAGAGAGAGAGATAGAGAGAGAAAGAGAGAGAGAGCACAGGTCAGGGTGGGGACATGCACCAAAAGGAACAAGCAATGCATACTAGAAGGAAGAAATAAAGAAAGTAAGCGAGAGAGAGAGGGGCAAATGAGAAGGATTAAATGGTACATTGAGTGATGAAAAAGTTCATTAAAGATGAGGAAGATCAACAACATCCACAGAAAGCAAGGCCAGCAACTTGCAGGTTTCATTCAAGGCCAGCAACTTGCAGGTTTCATTCAAGTTTTCAAGGCCAGCAACTTGCAGGTTTCATTCAAGGCCAGCAACTTGCAGGTTTCATTCATTACCATACTTTCAAATTCAGATGCATTTTCAACTCTTGGCTTAAATTTGTTGTTCTTGCTTTCTAATGCAATTTAACAAAAGATATTTCAGCTTAGATTATTTACTTTTACCTGCTCAATGATTTCAGGTATAACTACGTAGTACGTAAAAAATATTTCTAACAATGTTTTTGACTAGTGATATTTTGATAAAACTAACCATTAATCTTACTGACATGCTTTGTTTTTTATTTTTGTATAAACTGCATTAATTCCATTCCTATGTTTTTACAAATCAAGAAAATTGTTCTTCCAGTAAAATATTTGTGACTGTTATGATAACAGTAGTTAGACTGCATTAGTTAAGAGATAATTTATTTCTATTAAAATTGAGAACTTGTATAAGAAAGCTAACTAATTATATTGAGTGTGAAATAAAACAATGACACATTCTAGCAATAAGGGACGCAAGTGTAGGTAGCTTAAATATAACGTCATGAGAGAGAGAGAGAAGATAGACTCTTCTTTGGAATTTGTTAGAAAAGAAACGACAGATTAAATCTTTGTTTACAAGGACTGTAGGATACATACAATTTATGAATCTTGTACATATATTTTTTTTAAACAACTTTCATTTCTAATATATTAAGTGCCTGAGAGAGGTAAGTAAGTAAAGTACCCGTTGGACCAAACTGATCACAGGGCCGGTGAGCAGGCTGAGAGAAGAGCAAGTGAAATTGGATGTGACATATCAACTGAGCTAATCTAAAGAGATAACTTATTAATGAAATGGTAAAAGTTTTCTACCTGAATAGGAGGAAATGTGGTGTTCATTTCTCCTTTATAGATTTCATTCATCTTCTTCTGGACAACCACGGCTTGTTTAGTCAAATGTGCCAGACATTCTGAGCTGTCTTTAGTACGCTCATGATTTTCACCCAGCTGAAACACAAAGAAAACGTTTACATTAAACGAGGCTCTCTCAGACATTACAAAATGTTTATACACTCAACCTGAATATGTTGCTATACAGGCATACATACAGACTCTCGAGGAAGAAAATAAGAAACAAAAATATTACAAAATGGGCATATAGACATAAAACTGTGTAACAAGTGTGGATATTTAATAAGTCAATGATTTACAGTATTACAAAAGTAATCAAAATAAACCTTATCTTTACTATTTACAATATTTACAAGATAGTCTGTAGAATTAACTTTCTAGTGTTTTTGTATTATTTTTTTGGAACATTTACATGTTCATGTTTAGCATATATTTAGGACTCAATTACATGTGTGTGGTGTGGGACAAATGCACAAAACGCGGGGCAGGAGGCGTGTAAGTACAGGTTTTCATTTGTAGATGTACCGCTAGGACAAGGCAATATACCGCCTGTGTCTCAGCACATTGGACAAAATTCAAGATGGTTTTCTATCAATGTCTTTGATATTGTATATTTAGTGATACCCCAAAGTTATGCAACTGGAAAAAAAATCGTGCCAATCAAAGTCTGGGTAAATCATTCCATTTAAAATTATCCTGTCTAAGACAAAGTGTTCATTCACCATTAGTTGAATTGTCCACTGCCTGTTGTGAAACAAATCATGCAACTCAATTGTAGAAACCAAAACCTTACTTTGTTCTTATAAATTGTGTAAGCTTCTTTTTCACTCTGCAGAGCTGAACGGAAATCTCCACGACAAGAATGTGTCCTTGCAACAAGGTGATAGGTCATGGCTGTTTTTAGACTCTCTGAACCAAAGTACCTGAAATTGTAATTACAACACACAAGTCAAAATACGGGTAGTTTTCACTGGCCTTTCGTCTTGTAATATTTTTTTTATAGCCTTCGCTTTTAATTTTTTACTTTATTTATCAATAGCTCTATACCTCCAAATATAACATTTAACAATAGTTCTGATAATAAGGATGCTGCAGATATAGAATTTATGGGCTTTTTTATACTTTATCGGACTTTGACGCTAGGGCTAGTGAAAATATTTAGCCAAATCCTAGGGTCTCAACACTCAGCGAATGATTCTATCGATAATTCGGCATTTTTTATGTATAAAAGTATACATTTCCAGAAAGCTAAGATATTTATCTATTTTATGATGTAATTTTTATTCACTTTGGGGAATATTTAGTCATTAAAAAAAAATATTTTAAATAATTTACTACATTTAATACGGAGTTCCTTGGAAACTAGGTTAGTAGCAAATGAGTTAAACAATTCTAACACCTCTAGAATTCTTTATTTTTATGTTTATAATCTCAAACTAAGAGGCACTTTAAAATATATAGTTTTGAATATTTTTTTTGAAGAGCAGAAAATAACTTTAAACTAGGGGATTATGTGGCCACCATAACGGCCAGTCACATTCACTTTCTGTGGCTGGTTACCCACTGGTATGTTCCCGAATACTGCCAGCTGACCAGTGTCAGTTAATGATCAATTTAGCCTTCAATTATTGTTTTTTAGTTAAGTAAATGGGAATTGTTTATTAAATAAATGAAATAAATGCCACTTTTATTTTTTCACTTGTTACGAGACTTACTTGATGTTGAGCTGGAGAGCATGTTCCAAGTAGCGAAGTGAAAAATCATATTCTTCCACTGCTTGAAGGATCAAACCAATATTGCTCTGTGGATTACAAAGTCAACAAATATCTCAAAGACTGCTTCAAACAAAAAATAATGAACAAAATAACAATTGGCAAAGTCCAGGAGTTTTCTGATTCTGGAGGCTTATCTCAGTGCCTGACCACTGGAAGTAACAGAAGAATGACTTACATCTATTAAGGCAACTTCTGGATGATTTTCACCGTGGCAGATGATGGCCAAATAGCGTGCACGGTACATCAATCTCAAGGCACTGGTTACTTGACTGTTGGCAAAACAATACAAGGCAAGATGGGCCTGGAACAGAGCAGCAATTCAAAGTCAAAACATTTCAATTTGTTCAAAAAAGTTCTTCATGATCTTATAACTCCGAAATAATAACAAATACTAGCTTACATATTCTGTTATTGTATTCGGATGATCCACGCCCAATACTCTTTCACTCATAAACACAGCCCTCTGCTGGTAGGACATTGCCTGGAACACATTACAAGACATTCTAGAAATAGCAGGTTTATCAAATTTAAAAAAAAGGTGATCTTGATACTAACACAGTTTTAAATTCATTTGAAGGGCTCCTATACACAAAGAATCATAATGAATCTCACCTCACCAAACTCCCCAAGGATATAGTTCAGCCTGGCCAGCAATCTCAGGCAGGCAGCTATTTCGGGGTGCATGGCACCATAGACATTGTTCAGGAGGTTCAGTGCCTCACTGATGAGCTCATAGCCTTCCCTGAGGAGTCCCTGCTGAATCTTGTTCTGTCCGCTAGAGAAGAAGTGGTAAGCATCTGTAGCCTGCAACAATATTCAAAGGTGGTTTAAAACATCCTGCAATCTTAAACCTACACTTTCACAATCAATTAGTAGTGAAAAACACTGGCACAATCTAGTATTGAAAACACTGACACAATCTAGTATTGAAAACACTAACACAATCTAGTATTGAAAACACTAAAAACAGTCTAGTATTGAAAAAACTGACACAATCTACTATAATCTAGTATTGAAAACACTGACACAATCTAGTATTGAAAACACTGACACAATCTAGTATTGAAAACACTAACACAATCTAGTATTGAAAACACTAAAAACAGTCTAGTATTGAAAAAACTGACACAATCTAGTATTGAAAACACTAACACAATCTAGTATTGAAAACAATAACAAAATCTAGTATTGAAAACACTAACACAATCTAGTATTGAAAACACTAACACAATCTAGTATTGAAAACAATAACAAAATCTAGTATTGAAAACACTAACACAATCTAGTATTGAAAACACTAACACAATCTAGTATTGAAAACACTAACACAATCTAGTATTGAAAACAAGAACACAATCTAGTATTGAAAACACTAAAAACAGTCTAGTGTTGAAAAAACGGACACAATCTAGTATTGAAAACACTAACACAATTTAGTATTGAAAACACTAACACAATTTAGTATTGAAAACACTAACACAATCTAGTATTGAAAACACTAAAAACAGTCTAGTATTGAAAAAACTGACACAATCTAGTATTGAAAACACTAACACAATCTAGTATTGAAAACACTAACACAATCTAGTATTGAAAACACTAAAAACAGACTAGTATTGAAAACACTGACACAATCTAGTATTGAAAAAACTGTAACAATAATAATAATAATTCTATCTTTACAGCACTACCAACTAACATAATGTAAGCTCCATCCCATTTAACATTGAGCAACAAACAAGCAAGAATAAATATAATTCTCTGGGCTAAAAATAATATAAAGCTAATGAATAATCGCAAAACTTTACAACCATAGGACAAAGCAAATAAAAATGGTATTAACCGAATTAATTTAAAAGTAAGACAGTAAGGGTCTAAGGGGGAAAAACAATTTAACAAAGGTAAACAATAAAATAATGTGTTTTTAAGTTCTTTTAAAAGTAATGATAGAACTTGTATGTCTGAGCTGGATGCAGGGTTCGTACAGAAAAATTGCCTCAAAATTCCAGGAGTTTTCCAGAAGTTTTTCAGGAGTAAATTTTTTGAAAAGCCAAGATGAGCTCTTTAAAAAAAAACACATCTCGCTACTCAGCTTTTTTTTTTTTTTGTTTCACTGCATTATGGGGACTTTTATAGCCTACATCCCAAGTTTGCATAAAAAAAACAAATAAGATCTAGTAAAAAACAAGGAGTGGTGGCATCACTGGTGTCATCAACGTTTGCGCGCGGAAATAGAAAGCTGCAAAGCGGGCTAACTCGCTTTCGAATAGGGCTTTCTGGAAAAGTGAAAGTACAATCTAAGAGCAGTGATTATGATTTTTTTATTATTAATAATTAATCTCCCTCGAAAAATAAGGAGTTTTTGGTATTTTCCCAGGACTAAATGCAGTTTTTCCAGGAGCTTTAAGGTCCTGGAACACAACTTTTTGTTTTCCAGGAGTTTCAAGGAGTTTCCAGGAGCTGTACGAACCCTGGCTGGATGGAGAGTAGATTTCATACTTTTGGGCCAGCTATCTATTTAGTACTAAAATCAACACTGTAGAATGCATTGACATACCCTGGGACTGATGTGTTTGACGATGGGGAAGACATTGACAATGTCATCTTCTGTGAAAATGGAGCGACCTCTGTTCTCTAGGGTATACTCTCTCAGCTGAATCTGGACACCCACTTTCACACAGATTGATCGAAGCAAAGCCACTCTTTGGCAACCGTATTGTTCTAAGGCACCATCAATACCATCACTGGTGACAAAATTCAGTTTTAAACCAGTTATTAAATAATTAACTAATTCTAAAAAAGATGAATAAAATATATTCTTTTATACACTTGAAAAATTATGTATTCCTACTCTAAAGAATTACATTAGAAAAGGACTATTTTTGCCTATCATAATTTTAGACATTATTCCATCTGGAAAAAAAGTACAGTTATTAAAAAATAAATCAAGATTTTCTTTCCTGCTATTTTAAAGACAATTTTGCATGTGAATAACACTACATACCATTCTAGAGTATAGCCATAATAATCATATGCTTCATCCACTATTTAGAATAACACTACATACCATTCTAGAGTATAGCCATAATAATCATATGCTTCATCCACTATTTAGAATAACACTACATACCATTCTAGAGTATAGCCATAATAATCATATGCTTCATCCACTATTTTCTTCCACAAAGTCTTGGGTGTTTCTGAAGACCATTCTGTATTTTCTGAAACACAAGTATTAGAAGATAAATACAACTGGAGCCCAAACAGTATCTAAATCTGGCATATAGGATTTGTCTAAGTTTGTAAATCTTTCAATTCTGTGTACTCACCAATGCTATAGATTACGCTATGCTTATTTCTGCGTTTGCTTTTTCTTTTAGCATTTTTGGTCTGAAATATATATTTTTGTTGAACACATTAGTGCACAAACTATCTAATGAGGCGGGAAAAACAAAAGAAAAGACCCTCCCACAACAAAAGTTATAGGGGCGCAGTATACTACAAAAGAAAACAGCACTTACTTCTTCTGCAATGACCTGAAGATGAGGGTTGGGATAGGAGCCCAGGAAACAATTCAGGAAGTGACTGATGGCAGCCGCTGTGTTCATCATATCCACTCCTTGCATGTAGTGGTTGTACAAGTGTTTCACAGACCTACAAATCAGCTCACCAATAGCAATAGTCTGAAATACAAAAGTACCAACAGTATAAACTTTCACTCTAAACAATTGCGCTACATGGAACAACAGCGCAAATTAAAATGTGAACAGTGTGTTAAAGGCCTGCATGCAGAATCAGAGTTGTCCCAAAAATTTCCCCAAGCCATATAATTATACATTCTGCTTTGGATGATACTTACATAAACATATGACAAAGTTGGATACTTTGCAAGGTTTTCAGCAATTTTCCCCAAGTAGCGGACATTAATGCCCCTGAAACAGAAGTATGTTAAATACAAATTAATATACTAGTTGCACAAACATTGTCAGCCCGACAAAAACAATGTTAATGCAGGGAGTCTATGTACAAGTGAGAAATTAGTTCCTCATAGATTACCTTGCATGCATAGATTCAGTTAGGGTGATGCCATCTACTGGTGATGATGTGTGCTCCAAGAAATCATTGATCTGTCAAATTTTAAAATAAAATGTAGTTACTTACAGTATATTTATTTAAATTGAAGGGTATTGAGGAATTTACTATAAAACAAACTATTCCGTTTGGCCAATAGAAACTATTTACCATTAGTGGCAGCTGATTGGCCACAATGTGTTGGGAAGCCATCTTAACCAGTTCTTTTTCCTTTTTGTACATTTCACTCTGAAATTAGAAAATAACCATTCATCAATGTAGCTGAATTACATTGTAACAATCATCAGTGTAGCTGTATAACTGCGACACAAATAAAACAAATAAACCTAGTAAATATATGTGTATCCTAAACTGACACTTACATCTGGCTCAGCATGGCGAACATGAGGTTGAAAGACATCTGTGTTGAATGTAATGCTGAATTCTGAAAATATATAATATAAAGAAAATAGATTATTCATTATTTTAATTAAACTACACTACAGGCCAAAGTGAACAGCAAGTGAAGCAATACCTGTGTCAGACATGGAGCTAGCAGCCTGCGCAGCATTGCGAATAATTTCTTTGGTGTCATCCTCTACTGAAATAGAACAAACAGCATTAGTGAAGCTGAAAATAATATATAAAAAAACAAGGTAAATCAATTTTTCAATAGTTCATTCCCACAGTATGCTTGCACTATTATACTTCAAAAGAGCTCAAATGGAAATAATTTTATTTAAATATTATAAACTATGATGATACCACTTTGTAGAATTTTCATATCTGTTATGTTACTGTAGGGCCATTATAGATAATATAAATCTAAGTGGGTCATGTAACAAAAGGTAAAAAAATCACACAAAAAGGCCATTAAGTGCACGCTGGTTGGCCTAGCCAGTTCAATAATATATTTAAAATAAATAACAACAGTAATATCCTAAATTTAATTTGTGTCATTCATTGATAGATTGTTCTTGATTATCTTGACAGAAACTATAAATTAAACTTTGTTAATGATATTGTGCAACTATTTCTTCTCTTCATGCAAAGTCAGTCTCACTATTTCTTTAGTGAAAATACATTTAATGCTAAAGGTATCCTCACAACCATGATTAAAAAAACATGGTTGCACAATATTGATGACAATTTTGTTTGATTCATAAAATTAAATAAGTTTAGATATCAACAATGTACATCCATGGCGTAAGCTAGGACATGCTAGACATTTGTTCATAGTTTTACTCTGGTCAAAATTATAGCACAACAAACTCACAACAACTGTAGCAAGCCAATAGGTTCACAACTAGAGGTGGAAGTTAATACTAAGCCATTTAGTTTACAAGTAGATGAAATTACTAATGAGCCATTGATTTAGAAATAGATGAAATTAATACTAAGCCATTGGGGTTTACAAGTAGATGAAATTAATACTAAAGCTATTGGGTTTACAAGTAGATGAAATTAATACTAAGCAATTGGGTTTACAAGTAGATGAAATTAATACTAAGCCATTGGGTTTACAAGTAAATGAAATTAATACTAAGCTATTGGGTTTACAAGTAGATGAAATTAATACTAAGCCATTGGGTTTACAAGTAAATGAAATTAATACTAAGCTATTGGGTTTACAAGTAGATGAAATTAATAAAGCCATTGGGTTTACAAGTAGATGAAATTAATACTAAACCATTGGGTTTACAAGTAGATGAAATTAATACTAAACCATTGGGTTTACAAGTAGATGAAATTAATACTAAGCTATTGGGTTTACAAGTAGATGAAATTAATACTAAGCCATTGGGTTTACAAGTAGATGAAATTAATACTAAACCATTGGGTTTACAAGTAGATGAAATTAATACTAAACCATTGGGTTTACAAGTAGATGAAATTAATACTAAACCATTGGGTTTACAAGTAGATGAAATTAATACTAAGCTATTGGGTTTACAAGTAGATGAAATTAATACTAAACCATTGGGTTTACAAGTAGATGAAATTAATACTAAACCATTGGGTTTACAAGTAAATGAAATTAATACTAAGCTATTGGGTTTACAAGTAGATGAAATTAATACTAAGCCATTGGGTTTACAAGTAGATGAAATTAATACTAAACCATTGGGTTTACAAGTAGATGAAATTAATACTAAACCATTGGGTTTACAAGTAGATGAAATTAATACTAAGCCATTGGGTTTACAAGTAAATGAAATTAATACTAAGCCATTGGGTTTACAAGTAGATGAAATTAATACTAAACCATTGGGTTTACAAGTAGATGAAATTAATACTAAGCCATTGGGTTTACAAGTAGATGAAATTAATACTAAACCATTGGGTTTACAAGTAGATGAAATTAATACTAAGCCATTGGGTTTACAAGTAGATGAAATTAATACTAAACCATTGGGTTTACAAGTAGATGAAATTAATACTAAGCCATTGGGTTTACAAGTAGATGAAATTAATACTAAGCCATTGGGTTCACAAGTAGATGAAATTAATACTAAGCTATTGGGTTTACAACTAATTAGATGAGGAAATCTATACTAAAGGTTAGAACATGTGCACACCCGTCTTACGTAGCCTTTCCTGGCCCGTCATAGTTTCCACCAATTTCCTAGCTTCCTCTGTCAACTCATCTTCCTCTATTTCATTTTTATTCTCATCACAACCATGACCATTCACCACAGCATTAGAATCCTACAGAAACAAAACAATCAAATCAAGTAAGTTTAAAGAAACTTGACTAAAATAACTTTAAAAACATAAACTTTTATCATCTCTCCTACATGGCTGCAAGTCTTAGAAAACAGTTGGATCAGAGCACATTTGTCTAAAATGTAGCATGAATCTGCTTATTTTTTTGCTTTTACCAAAAACAAATTTAACTCTTTAATTCCGGAATTATTTTCCTTATTCTGACGGAATTATCCTTATTTTTCTTTTTGTCATTACTATTGCCATCTTCAAAATCTTAATAACTCCTTTGGTTTTAATCAGACAATATCATATTTGGTATTGAATTAAAGGAAACTAAAAGCTCCTTACAGAGAATATAAAATCGTGTGTAACTTTTATTTAAAAAAATAATCTTTAAAACGAAAATTTAAAATAAAAATTACAAAAGTCTTACATAACACTAATTCCAAGGCTCGCACCAAAAAAAAATACATTCCTAAATTAATTAACTACATTGCTTTCCTAAAATATATACCCCTTTTCACTATCAAATAAAAATATTTCTTAAAAAATATAAATTTAAAGCCTGTTTCTATCATTTCTCATCACACGGGTGAAAAACGGGAATCCATAAATATGCATTTTCTCAATAAAAATCACGATGTAAACACAAATCCGGATGTTATTCAAAGGGAAATCATTCTAAATTTATGTAAAAATAAAATAAAAAGAATAGCGCTGAAAATAACAGAAATAAATGTATTTTAACAAATCGACGCTGGCATCGTAGAGCTGGAAAAATGGCAGTTTTAAGATCGATGCTGGTATCGTCGATCCAGAGAGAAAGAGTTAAATATCCACTTGAATTAATAATCTTTAATATTCATCGAAATACAAGGGTTTGAGAAAAGAGTTTGTCTTTTTTACATGTAGACATTAAAAGAAAATGATAAAAGAACTAAAACGATGATTAAGCATGGGCTTTTCAGGTAGTATTATATTAATGGTTAGAACTTATTGCCTGCCTCCTAAATATGTAAATACAAATTGACTGACCACTAAAACTAAAACAAACTGAATGAACACAACATTCTTTTCACTACTGAAATAAAACTTTCATTAAATTAATATGAATATTTTGTATCAATCATCAAGGGTTATTCCCCCTGTTACTAGGAAACTACAGATGTTTGCTGGTTGCTTTTCGGGGGGTCAAGGATCTGGGAAATCTGTAGTTTTGTACCAGCAAACCAATCACTCAAGAAGCAACAAAATAAAATCACATAGGTTCCCTTTAAAGAAATAAAATAAAAATCACACATATTCCTTAAAAAAAAATAAATGAAGCAATAAGATTTTTAAAAAGAAATGAACTACTAAGCTAGGAAGGATTAAAACCAACCTCTGTTTTCTTGGTGTTTTTGTTTAATGCTTGAAATTGAAGTGCTGCATGCTTCACAAATACCAAATAATGGCTCCTAAAAGAAATAGTGAAAACTTTAGATCAGTAAAATACTAAATGCAGTAAAACTATTGACCCACCTACATACATTTTTAATATTTGATTGGTAAAACTTGAGTTCAGTAAAATACTATCTGCAGTATCAGTAATTCTAAAAAGCTTGACTTACTCATTAAATGCTTCAATCAACTCTTGTCTTAAACATGGTAGCTTGTGCCTATGTCTCCTGGGATAGCCTTGATTTCTCATGAACTCTGACAATTCCTCACCTTCCACTGGAAATATTTTCGTTATTAATAAATGCCATAAAAACATTCATTGAAACAATCAATCCCTTCCAATGAGTGTCAAAGACTTACCATTCAAATAATTGGCATCGGGCGGGAATGTACGGAGAAGATCCAGAATGTAATGTCTTTGATCATTGCCAATGATACCCTGAATCACGGAGAAACAAGTTATGTTTAATTTTTGCGATCATGAGCTTTTAAGAAGATATAAAGAAACCCAATGAACAAAAAATGGATTGTGACTTGGGGTAAATAAACAAATGCAATTACCTTGCATTCTACAGAAGAATACAACTCCACTGCTTCCCCTTTGTCATTGAGCACCCTAAGGATATATGAAAATATTTGTAGCATTAGGAACTAAAACACTGGCTTCACATACAACATACTAAATGATTATGGACAAGTTGAGAGAGTTTAAACAATTAATGACTCACTTGTGAGGTCTGATTTTTAAAGCCGCTGCAGTTTTCTGAAGCTGTAAGAGAAATTTTGAAGAAATGTTAATTGTTAGTGGATTGATATTGAAAGGATTATAAAATAATTGAACATTTGTTAGAAAATTATTTACCAAATCTCTGTATTTCTCACTAGAAACCACAGTCTTGCCAAAGTCCACTGATCCATACACTACTGATTGTTCTTGTTCTCTTTCCAAAATACCTGGACACATAAGCAAATTAATCAATTAAAATATCTACAGTAATTTAAAAAACATTTACTACAAATATCAATTGTTCATTTAAAATCTCACAAAATAGTCAATACCTTCATAAACATATTAGACAAGTTCATATGTCGATAGCCACAGGAACATTTAAAAAAGTCAATATCTACTACTATAGTAAAACGTTAAGATTAGTTGCGGTGTACATAATTGTTATAGTACCAGGAATTATGGACTGGGCAGTGATGCGGTATCCTCTGTAATCCACAACAACAGTTCCTAGTGTATAAAGTCCATCAGGGTCAAGATTAAAGTAAGCTTTCACACCTTGCAGATCATTGACCTGTAATAAATAAACCATTAATTATTGCTTCCATTGAGGGAGAAAAAAAAACAACGACAACAACAAGCAAATGTTAAGTATTGTCAATAAATATGCCCTCAATGAGGTTGAAGAGAGAAGAAAAACACTTGCAGGGGCAGCGTAAGCGGCAGCATCCCCACCAAAATCTTTGTAATGATCTTTCACATCGAAGCCAAGACTGAAGAAAATGTTATTCCAGATAAACATCTGCATTCTGTCAGGAGCATAGGGGTTGAAAAAGAAAACTTCATTTAAAACTTCATTGATCAATGCACATTTTCTTAAATACAATTTTTTGTTCACAGAATTCTGTCTACATACTTGGCATCTTCCCCTGGATTTATGGCCATCACATTCCCATCTATCACAGCCATTGCTCCTCTGGTTGCTGCAGCTACAAAATCACTGTGTACCTTTGGTGGTTGAAAAAAAAAATATACATGTTACCATAGTGTTAACAGTTCAATAGGTAACAGTTTGCTTCAAAGTAATGAATGATACTATGGACATTAATAACTATTGCAAAAAAAGAAAGTATATACTAATTCTAATTTAAAATATACCTTAAAAATGGCCCTTTCTCTCAAAAGTCTTTCAGCTAAATTGCCTTTTGGTAATTCCCTGGTGGTTTGAACTTCTTCATTCCAGTCTCTGGTCTGGCCAGGAATGTGTTCTTCATAGCCCAAGCGTGTTGAAAATGCTAAAATGAAAAAAAATATACATGTATAGTTTAGTTTTTGGTATTAAAATAAACAACTTAGACTTAGTATTGATGTTTAAGTGTTCAACAAAAAAATTAACACAAATGTTAAAATGTTTTAATACAACTATTATATTTTCTAAAAACAAGCAGTTTCACATATTTAATGTAGGTATACATTTTGAATTTAACATAATTCTGCACTAACCATCTTCAGCTCTAATATAATCAATTTGATGATCAGGCTGAGGGGCCATCCATGAATAAACCTGATAGGGCGAGGGCACTCTTTCAAAGGGATGCTTCTGGCCTCTTTTTTTCAACAGCGTTGAGAAGTGTCTCTTGAATGACGGACTGATCTAGAAATTCAAAAGCAAATACTGCATGAAAGGAAATTCAATTTCAATGGATTTAACACATTTGGTAGTTTTCATACAAGCAATACTGTTGTAAGACATCTTAACCCTTACAGTCCCGGGCGCGTATATAGCGGCCTCAAGATAGCCTAGATAGAAAGTAGGTCGGTACAGGAAGGGTTAAAATAAAGCATATTAAAAGTCAAACTATTATTTTAAGCCATACATATATATTAATAGGATAGAATTTGAACCTTAGAGTTAACTTTTGTTAAAAAATATTTGTTAAGACTTTTTTTTTACTTTGAAATAATATCACAAGCACATAATCTACTCACAAATATCTTTAAATCTGATATTTGGTTCATCCCTTAACCCCCCCCCCCCCCCCAGCCAAGTGAAGAAATATAGTTGTCTGCTGTGATGAGCATGAGAGATACACACAAAATATATACCAAAACTTTGTCAATGTTACATTATTTGTATAGTTTACATTCTTGTAAAATACTATGAACTATTCAAACTAGTCAATATAATAATACTGATTATTTTCTTTCATCTGACAGTTTCTGTCCATATTTAAGGCTTAACTCATTTGCTACTACTGCGACTCAATGCGACCTACCCCCCTCCGTACTAACGCGCCCTAAAGCGGCCGCCACGTGTGTGACTAACCTATTGTCGTTTCTTGATTTTTCACCATGCGTTCTGTGTTTTTTTTATGCTGCAAGCACGGCTTTTAAAAAGTAGGAAAATAGTCTATTTCGTTAATAAAAACCGGATGTTTTTATTAAGTTTCGTTTTTTTGCGCTGTGCGTTCAAAATACGGGTAGTTTTCACTGGCCTTTCGCCTTGTAATACTTTTTTTTATAGCCTTCGCTTTTAATTTTTTACTTTATTTATCAATAGCTCTATACCTCCAAATATAACATTTAACAATAGTTCTGATAATAAGGATGCTGCAGATATAGACTTAGATGAATTTCCATTACAACTCGATTTATGGGCTTTTTTATACTTTATCGGACTTTGACGCTAGGGCTAGTGAAAATATTTAGCCAAATCCTAGGGTCTCAACACTCAGCGAATGATTCTACCGATAATTCGGCATTTTTTATGTATAAAAGTATACATTTCCAGAAAGCTAAGATATTTATCTATTTTATGGTGTAATTTTTAATCACTTTGGGAAATATTTAGTCATTAAAAAACTATATTAAAAAATAATTTACTAAATTTAATACGGAGTTCCTTCCCTTTGGCTAGTATTTTCCGGGGTGTCTTTGGAAACTAGGTAAGTAGCAAATGAGTTAAAGATAGTTTACCAACACTACTGCATGGAAATAGTGACAGTTCAAATCTATGTAAAAAGAAAAAGGCCATGGGTCTGAGAGGGTTCTAAGTAACTATTTTTAGAGCTAATGGGTACTCGATATCAGTTGTATAAAAGTAAAATGTGCTAGCCACACCATCCCCATGTAAGTTGTGACCACAGATACTGGTTTTGCTAGCCCTATTTACCAAATATATGGTCAGCGACACATATCCCAAATTAACACATGCGGCATCATAATGTTTTATGGTAGGCTATTTATCAATATAAATTCTTTGTGTTACCTGATTGAGAAGATCGATGAGAGAATGTGATAAATACTTAGGTTGAGCAGGTTTAGGGTTAAACTCATCCTCTGTGGATCTAAGAATACAAAATAAACAGTGTGATTTGGCATGAAGGATGCACAATTTCAACACTGGCTGCATTTGTTCAAAGGGTCAATTAAAGTACATGTGACGCTGAGTATGTATATTATGTACAATGTGATGTTAAACGTTATTAAAAATAACAAATTGTCTTGAGTTGCTTACTGATTGAGATAGAAGCCTCTAGTACAGCCTGTGATGTGGTAATGTTTGTCTTCAAGTGTCACAACATGCAAGTAAAGCAAATCACCTGAAGAAGACAAAATAAAGAAACAGCACAAATGTATTAAAGAAATTTCCATTATTTAACCAACAAACTATGTAATTCAGGACAAACATTTCCTCACTTTTTCCCAAACCATTTTAATGCTACTTTTTCCGTTTTAAGTAAAAAAATCGGACATTCACGTAAACTACTACTACGACTATGACTAAGTTACTTAAAGTTCTTTTAATTTTCATTTATAATGATTATTTTTAGTTCCATTTAACAAAATGTTTTCCAAAATGGAAATTTCTTATAAGATTTGAATAAAAATGTTAACAGTCGAACAGCACTAATTGTGGTTAGAGAGTAAAGATGTAGGAGGCAAATGTGCTAAGTGCATACAGTTTGAACACAATATGTAATTTTTTTTTAATTTCAGAAAATTATTAGACAAAAGTCCAATTCTAATAGGGATTCCATTACAAACATATTTGTTTAGACCTACAACTTACCATGCATTCTTCTATTCCCTGGTGGCGGATTCCATCCACTGTAAGTTAATACTTTAAAACAACGAATTGCCTAATAAAAAGGAAACAAATAATATATACATTGTAACCAAAAACAATAAGTGATGCTACCCATAAAAGGCCAGTACAGAAGTTAGCAAAGGTTATTTCTTACTAGCAGCAAAAATAATGGTGAAAAGAATTTTTTGACATCATGATTGATTTTTAAAGTTGAATTTTTATATATATCTATGTAACGGTCAAACTTCAATTGTTTTAAAAAAAAGTACAAAGTTTGATAAATGTATTACGACAGAACAGAGGATAACCCACCTTTTGCTCTTTGATAAATGTATGACAGAACAGAGGATAACCCATCTTTTGATATTTGATAATATGATAATTGTATGACAGAACGGAGGATAACCCATCTTTTGATATTGGATAAATGTATATGACAGAACAGAGGATAACCCATCTTTTGATATTTGATAATATGATAATTGTATGACAGAACGGAGGATAACCCATCTTTTGATCTTTGATAAATGTATGACAGAATGGAGGATAACCCACCTTTTGATCTTTGATAAATGTATGACAGAATGGAGGATAACCCACTTTTTGATCTTTGATAAATGTATGACAGAATGGAGGATAACCCACCTTTTGATCTGTGATAAATGTATGACAGAATGGAGGGTAACCCATCTTTTGATCTTTGATAATTGTATGACAGAATGGAGGGTAACCCACCTTTTGATCGTTGATAAATGTATGACAGAATGGAGGATAACCCACCTTTTGATCTGTGATAAATGTATGACAGAATGGAGGGTAACCAATCTTTTGATAAATGTATGACAGAATGGAGGATAACCCATCTTTTGATAAATGTATGACAGAATGGAGGGTAACCAATCTTTTGATAAATGTATGACAGAATGGAGGATAACCCATCTTTTGATAAATGTATGACAGAATGGAGGATAACCCATCTTTTGATAAATATATGACAGAATGGAGGGTAACCCATCTTTTGATCTTTGATAAATGTATGACAGAATGGAGGATAACCAATCTTTTGATAAATGTATGCCAGAATGGAGGATAACCAATCTTTTGATCTTTGATAAATGTACGACAGAATGGAGGATAACCAATCTTTTGATCTTTGATAAATGTATGACAGAATGGAGGATAACCAATCTTTTGATCTTTGATAAATGTATGACAGAATGGAGGATAACCCATCTTTTGATCTTTGATAAATGTATGACAGAATGGAGGATAACCCATCTTTTGATCTTTGATAAATGTATGACAGAATGGAGGATAACCCACCTTTTGATCTTTGACACCAGGATGTAATGGGAGTAGTGGCCTTTCTTTGGAATTAGGAATGATGGCATCTGGAGGGGTGCAGTCTACAGAGTCTGGCTTGCTACGTTTCTTATCTGTCATGGTTACAAAAAATGTTTTTGTAATGAAATAGTGTGCCCAATTATAAACAACTGAAACATCGACAACAATGAATGGATGATGTTTTATATAAAAAAAATTAATATTTTTTTTTTGCATATTGAAAAAAAAAACAAGCTTGCCTAAAATGTCCCCAAGTGTAATTGTATTTAAAAATGATAAAGATGCACAATCAACGCCATTGTACGCATCAGCGGGATCAACAGACTTCATCAGATCCCGGACATGGCGGACATGAATTCTAGCTTCACGGACTGTGTATGGTTCTGAAAAAAATAAAATATACCAGTTTAAAATATGTGGACAAATGTAAAGTACCAGTGGGACTAAATTGATTATAGGGCTGGTGAAGCGGTATTCACAAGTTTCTGTGGCCACAGCAGACTAGGGGGAATTTGTGGCCAGCACAATGCCCAGCAGCCTTTACTTTGCCCCAACTAATGTCAGGTACCCATCAGAACTGGGTAGGCTAAAGGACACCCTCCAGTCCCAGGAACCAATCCTTACCTTCACAACAGGAATTGAACCCAGAACCTTCTGCATGCCAGCATATGTGCTGCCGCTCAGCCGCAGCGCCAACACTATGTAATATAATGTGTGTAAAAGATTTTACAAGTTAAAGTTTTTTGCTGCCCCGGTGAAACGGTGCAGTGACCATCAAATGTAGCCTACCTTCAACAACCTTTATCACTGAGCCTTCCTTCAGGTTTTCATAAGATTTCAATTCAGAGAAGTTATCCATTGTGACCCCTTCCAGTTGAAGGGAAAAACATGTGCGGTGACAAGTGTCCTCCCTGTCCATCAGAATTTGATGAATTTCCTGCACCAGTTCCATTGAGCTCACCTAAAGAGAAAGAAATTCTACATTTTTTTCGGGTTCTTTTTTTTTAATGTCTAAAATAGAATAATCACAATTTTAATGACTTGGAGAAGGCCTTGTGAATAAGATATGGGGCAGATGATGCAATTAAAGTACCATTCGGCACAAGTTTATCATAGGGCCGGTGAATCAGCGTTCACCAGTTTCTGTGGCTACGGCATATTAGGTGATTGTTGGGCCAAAACAATACACAGCCACCTTTACTATACCCCAACTAAGGTCAGATACCCATCAGAGCTGGGTAGACTAAGGGACACCCTCCAGACCCGGAGAAAAAATCCTAGTCTTCACCAGGTTTGGAACAGTCAGTATAACAGTCGTGAACGCTGCCGCTCGGCCACTGTGCACCACGGCGGATAATGTGGGAATATCCTACAGGGTTCGTACAGAAAATTTGCCCCAAAATTCCAGGAGTTTTCCAGACGTTTTTCTGGAGTAAATTTTTTGAAAAGCCAAGCTGAGCTCTTTAAAAAAAAAACTCGCTACACAGCTTTTTTTTGGGTTTTACGACATTACGGAGACTTATATAGCCTACATGCCAAGTTTGAATAGAAATCTAATTTAAAAAAAACAACCATGGAGTGGCATCACTGGTGTCATCAACGTTTGCGCGCGGAAATAAAAAGTGACAAAGAGGGTTAACTCCAATAGGGCTTTTGGATTTGTGAAAGTACAATCTATGAGCAATGATTGCGATTTTTTTTATTAATAATTAATCACCCTTGA
This sequence comes from Anisus vortex, assembly GCA_949126835.1. Lineage (NCBI taxonomy): Eukaryota > Metazoa > Mollusca > Gastropoda > Planorbidae > Anisus > Anisus vortex. The sequence goes on from OX421504.1 coordinate 31,190,757, forward strand.
AAAATAAGGAGTTTTTAGTATTTTCCCAGGACTAAATGCAGTTTTTCCAGGAGTTTTAAGGTCCTGGAACACAACTTTTTGTTTTCCAGGAGTTTCAAGGAGTTTCCAGGAGCTGTACGAACCCTGATCCTAAACAAGTTTGGCCTAAACCAAGTACGCCCTAAGCCGCATTGCAGCAGCCCTTTGTAAACACAATGAAAAATTAAGAAGTAGAATTTTAATGCTAGAAAACTTACTGGCAATTCAAATGGATCAAGGTTGGGTGCTGCAATGTGAACACTGAAGCCACTGTCCTGAATCAATAAAACTTCTTTGTCTTTCTCTTCATCTTCGCACTCTTTCTCTCCATCTTTATCCTTTTCACAATCTGTTGCTTCCTTCTCCTCTTTCACTTCTTGCTCAAGAATTTTATCTTTCATGGTTTCAACTGAAATGTAAAAATAGTCAAACTGCCTAATGATTTTACTTTTCATGCATGCTTTTTATTAGCAACAAGCTAACAAATCAAAATACTAAGATTGGGCCTACATATTCAATATTTTTTCTAAGTATTGCCATGCCTGTCAACTGTATTAGATTTATTATGTCACAATAGGATAAATTGTAAATATAAAGTTCATAGCATGTAGGTCTATTTTAAAATACAAGCTTTTTGAAATGAGCAGACAAAATCAGAAAAGTCACATCCTTGATAGCAGGCTAAATTATTGAAAAGATTTTAGTTTTATATTTCAGAAGAAAGTTCTGTACATTTTTTAACACAACATTAACACTAATTTACAGTTTAGGTACCACTTAAGTTATAATACCATTCCACTTGCATCCATAAGTCTTTACATTATAATAATCTAATCAGCCCATGGCGGCCCGATGGCCCACATTAAAAATTTCAATAGGTCTGGAGTCTAGGGCTAATTTGTGTCCGCTATTTAAAATAAATATCCGACATTGACATGTATAAAAACATACCTCCTGATATTTCACATGGAGGGGTAGGATGCAGCAGCGTACCTAGACATTAGTCAGGCTTAAGACCGAAGTTTGGGTGAACTTAAAACTGATCTTTGCTCAAACCTGGCTTACTCAAAACTAACATTCTTAATAAGTGCCAATTAGACATCGACACATGTGCCATTTACCCTATTTAAACCAACGGAAGGCTGTAACTGTGTCAGATAATGAATTTTTTCTGAAAGGAAAAGGTATCTGGCAACCCTATCCTACATGTCTATGATTAAAATAAAAAAGTTAAAAAGAAAAGTGATAGAATGATAAAGTTTATAATTAAAAGTATTAATAAATTAAGCAACATTTTGTTTAGTAGTTTAGGCCTAGTCAGTAGCAAAACATTTTTGACCAGTAGCCAGTAGTCCTACTAGATTAGTCTGATTAGATCTAGGCTACTACATAGAACCAGAACAGTCAACAGTACTTCAATTCAGTTGACTCAATTGTACAGTACAGTATTATAATCCATTGAGATTTAACACTACTTACTATTACTACTATACTATACTATTAGACTACTGTTGTAGGTGTCTGTAAGTGTAGATCTAAACTAGTACTAGTAGGGCTAAGTAGGCCTAGTACTAGTTAGGCCAACCTAGCAATATAGGCTAATTAGTGAACATGTCAAAACTTACAATTTGACTTTAAAAATGTTATTTTAATTCCTTTATAACGAATTTATAACCAAATTCTAATTGTTCACTCAATATAAATTGACCAAGACTAAAAACTTGGAAAAATGTGATGTTTTCAAATCCAGTCCATGTGCTTTAAAAGTCCAGAGGTCATACTTTGACCCCATAACCTTGAAATGAGGTCAAAGTGAAGATTTCAGCAGACATTCTAGCACAAGTCAGCTGATCATAAACATGAATACCAACTTTACTTTTAATCACCATATTCATGTTAATTTTAAAATAAAACAGTTTATGAAGTCTTTAAAGTTCAAAATATTCTTGTGAATGGCTATTACTAATTTTAAAAAAGCCTAAAGGCTCATAATTATATATAAACAAACATTAAAAACAAGACTGTCCCAGTTACCGAGCGGAGAGGCAAGCTAAGAAAATTCGGCCTCAAATTGCTGTAATTCTCATGGGCTCTTTAATTCTTTAAATATGTGCTATGCAAAATAATATGTATGAAAAATTATTAGATCTAGCCTCTAGGCCTAATTTAAAAGCTGCTTTAGAAAAATTCCATCAATTTTATTAAACTAAACTTTTTCAGTCATATCAACTGAGATCTAGTGACCTAGTCTATGTTCATAGTAACCATACTAACAATTAGACCTAGCCCTAGCATAGCATACGACCGAAGACTAATCAAATCGTAGTAGTGTTTATTTTATAGATGTTACAGTCACATGTATTACATGTAACTTTTTAATTTAATGAATAATGAATGCAATTTAATTTTACCGTGGCCGTTGGTTATGATCTCCTGGCTTGTTTTGTTGGAAGAACTGTCACATTTCTGTCCAGTTTCTTGCTGATCGTCAGCTGCAGTTATTCCAGCCATACTACCACAGCTAACAAATTTCAAAGCACAACTATCTTTATACGCTGATGAATTAGACGCGTCCTACACTGTCAACAGTCCGCTTTATGTAATGACCGAATAATTGTAACGGTAACGCACGTGTGTACTTTTGATAAGAAATGCAACATGCAAATAACCTACAAAAGGTCAGCAAATAAACGCACAACGAATCAGACAAATAATAAATGCACTGAAAAAACGGCTAGAAAGGTTTTTATTTTCTCCGTAAATGATGAAATCACCAAGACCAAAGCATTGTTAGATCCCAAATAATACTTTTGTAAAAATGTGTGTGTCTCATGTGTTGACCTGACTTTGTCTTTGAGAGTAGGGCTAAGGTCAAGCGAATACAAAACAGGATTATAAAACAAAGGCTAAAAAGAAGCATCAGTAATTAAACGAATGAATACTCTGTACTTGAAATTGTGTAAATGATTTATAATGATGTGTATTAAGTTTCAATGTATATTACAGTTTGATCTGGCCATTACAATTTGTTTTTAATGTTTGATTCTATTTAATGGCATATAAGCAAAGTGTCAATATTTTTATTACATAGGCCAGGCTCATTACAAACCAAACAATAAAATATGTTTAGTGGTTGTATCATGGTTGTATGACATTTCATTATAGTATAAGCCGGCCTATTACTAGATGATGATACAAATTAATGATATTAACATATTATTAACCCAGAGAGTATATATTAAAGCTTAGATATAAATATAATAACTTTAATTTAATAACTAGATATTTTATCTTTATAGTAGGCTAGAGCTATATAGGCCTAGCCGGCCTACATTAAATATTTTGTAGCCTATTTCAGTATTATTATAGTAGGCCTAAATAGAAATTTAGATCTCCTACTAGGTCTACTAAAAACTTAGACATATTTAATATAATATAAATGTTATTTTTACGTTTCCATTTTGATACTGAGATAAAATATTATTAGTTTTCCAATATAGTTTAGGTAAAATTGTGTGCTAGAAAAATATTATTCCCTGATATGCCCCGTCCCTCCTTTTTTTTTCACGTGCAATTAACATCCCCACCCCGCCCACTTAAAGATCAGTGCTCCCACACCTCTAGCCAGGCTACATGCAGTTGCACCAAGTTGCACCCACTCCCTACCTACATTCTACATATTAGGCCCTATATAGGCCTATAGACTATAGGAATATAGGTGGACATGCTCAGCAAAAAAGTGTCAATCACGGTATTGAAATTATCACTAGGCTATAATTTAATACTATATAGGAATATAGACAAAACGAAATACTTTGACATTCAGATTTTTAAAAAAACAACATTTATTCTAGACTATAGTATAAAATACTGGGCCGTTCAAGAACTAAAGTAGCAATAGACTGAGTTAGGACAGCTGAGATTATGACTAGAGCACTGAGCTACATATAATATATAAAACATGGAGTGAATCACATGACATGTTCAAGATGGCTGCCAATTCCAAGACTTTCTCCTTTCGGTTTGTTAAGTTTTTCTAAAGTAATATAAGTAGGCCTACATTTCTGTTTATATATACATTTATAATTTACCACACATGAAAGAAAGAAACCTAATGTTACGGTAAATTTTGTTCATTAAATGATTAAATTCACAGAAATATTTTTTACATTTGACATTTGTCTTGTCTTTACTTTACTTTTTTGCAAATTTCATTAGGAATTAGGCATTAGGCCTAATTAAGGCTAATTTAGGCTCATTGAACTCATTCACAACTCATTGGGGCATTCGCGATTTGCGATGTTAGGGGAGGGGGGTGCCAGTGCGATAACTGCATAAAAAAACATACTAGACAAGCTACGAGCTAAAAAAAAGCTGAGATGGTCTGATGGTGGTGGAGAAATATAATATACATGTTTCAATTATTGTTTCTGATTCTGATCTCTGTAGCTTTAAAATAGCCTATCTCAGTATTTGAGATTTCATAAAAACTAGGGAACAGTTTGTCTCAGATATTGAGGGATTCTGAAATTTCAAAAAAGCATTTAAATACCTCTCTCTTCAACTAATGGGAAACAGTGGCCAAACAGCAGCACATTCTCACTGGCGCACCAAAGGTCCTAGGTTCGAATCCTGGTGAAGACTAGAATATGTTCCTGGGTCTCAATGGTGTCCCTGAGTCTACTCTAATGGGTACCTGACTTTGTTTTGGGGTAAAGTAAAGGCAACTGGGCATCTTGCTGGCCACAGAATCCAGTAGTATGCGTGGCCACAGAAAATGGTGGGCTGTATGGATCTATTGGGTTTGATAGGATAATTTACTTTACCTCTTTAACTACTGTTCGGGTTCCCCCTCCCTCTCCCGCGCCTTTAAACACCACAACTGAAACATATGAAAGCAGAGGGCGCTGAGAATGCTAAAATGTGATAGCATGGAGTGTTGCACCATATAACAGATAAGTGTAAGACACAATAATTTTCTGTATAGAAAGAGCATCTGTAACATATAAGATATAAGTGACCATCATAGCCATTAACCATATCAAGTCTAAAGCCAATATATATCAAAACAAATGTCTCCCTACCTCGGCCTCTATGTAAGTTAGTAAATCATGCGTTTTGATTACTAGTGTAGTTATTAACATAGTCATTTATTCTGACACCAGTTGTAAACTAGACATTAAGTTATAAACATACTATTTCTTATAAATTTTGTTTAATCTATACAGTCATGAGGGCCATATGTTTTTCATCTATGACCATAAAAAGAAAACAGAGGAAGATGATCCTAAAGATGCCATTTTGTATTTTTATCCTCGCCTGGTAGGTAGTTCTTTTTTTATTCTTTGGTATTCAAGGGTTGTTAGTCTTATCAAGAACAGGTTCCCTATATTAAGTGATGTTATTTTTAGTTAATGATAAGCCCTCATGACCTGCATTTCTGTTACTAGCTCTCGAGTATACATTGAACAACCTGACTACTGTTCATAAGATGGTCCATGGACCAGCATGAAATACCTGTCAGCTACAATTTACAAAGTAAAGTTAAAACAAAACAACTTCAATAAAAAATGGTTCAATCAATGGGCACTAGGAAAAACTGGAAGAAAAATGTACAAAGAAATGAACAAAATCGCTTCCCTGCAAAGAACAATGCACCATATTTGTAATAGATTAGTTAGTCTATGTTAATAAATAGATTGTAGTAAGTACTAGCAAGGTGCGCACAGAAACTGGTGAACGCAAAGTCACTGGATCAATTTGGTCCGACAGGATTTAAAAAAAAAGGTGCGCATGATGAAGTGAATGAACAATTTGGCACTATATAATGAAAGAGAGAGAGATTATCTAAGGTCTACCTGTCAACCAAGAAACATAACAAGGTTTAGTTGTGTTTCAGACAGCAATCAAGCTAGTTGTGGTATCGTCAGCTACTGAACAAGTTGTGGCTCCGACAGCTATTGTACAAGTAGAAATAACAGAAGTCTTATAATTAAAGCAAGCTTATGGTACCAACGCTCTATGTAGCTATTCGCAAAAAAAATTTGGTAAACCTTTTAAATGGGAAATTTCATTCCCTCCCCCTCGACAAAAAATCCTGACTTCACCCATTGCTATTTTGTTTCTTTTAGTTGATTTCAGAAATGCATATATGATAGTTTCTCTTATTAAAAAAGTTATTTTTATGGTGTTAAAATATTTTTTTTTTAAATTTATTTTCTTTAATATTATGAAGTGTCAAAAATGTAATTAAAACCTGAATTTGAATGCCATTTGATTAAATCGAACTAATAACTTTTGTTCAGGTTTCGGTAGATGAGCAAGTTGCCCTAGTTGGCGGCATTATTGGATTGGCTGACTTCTGTCTTGAGGTCATACCCCGATGTATACCTAGCGTTGTGAAGCTGTCTGGCTTTAACTTTGCTCTACTGCAACATGAGAATTTTATTATCGTAAGTAATGGAAAGAACCGAAGAAAATCTTTTTTTTTGGTCAGGTTTAATGAATTGGAATATCATTAATTAATGCACATTTACTTTTCATTCAATGCTTTTATTTACTCAGATACCTCACTGAAGAATAAGATTATAGAAAACTTTAAGATACTAGAGATACTCGTATAAATTATCAAATGTAATGTTGTATTATTTTCCTTATAGTATAGTGGCGCAATATTGCTCCGACATTGAGTCCAGATTCAAATATCGGACCTATATTGGACCAAAATAGTGTGCTGTGTTATTTTGTCTAATAAGTTTACAGACATCCCTTCCAGATAAAAGATTGTTTTGTCCTTAGCTCAAAATTCCTGCAGGGTGGCAGGAGTTTGAAACGCAGCAGGGTTATAACCAGGTTCTTCATTTTGACAGTCCAGTGTACTACTAGCCAAAGGTCCAGTCAGTCTGTTAGGATTTTTATTATCATAGTTCACAATGGATAAGAGCCGATATGAGAAGGACTGTGTGAGAAATGTACTGAGAGCTTCTCTTCAGTGATTGATGAGAAAACCTAAGAACTGTTTATATGCATCCAAAGAATATAATAAGATGGACCGCTTGCTTTAATATTTCTGCTATTTGATGACTCAAAGGACTTCTTTTCGGAATTCTCTTTTGCACTGTACACTTCTGTTTTATTTAATCGCTATGATTCTCTCAATCAAAAATTAAAATTAGAATCAAAAGTTGCGTACAGCGGAAACATTTAGGATTTAGGCAAACGTAGGAGCGTAGAAGTAATTTAAGACAGCAATATTGGATGCGCATGGAAAAATAACCTATAAGCTCTAAAAATAGAGCAAGCTGTCCATCTTATTATAGTCTTTGATGCATCATATAGAAACATATTTCATAAAAATGCAAATTTGTTTCATACATGAAATCGTAAATAAAAATACTGCAGTTGTCAGATGAAATTTTTTTTTTTTTTCACGTAGATGTGTATATACACATTTGTTTTCTGTAACAATTGAATGTGTTTATTATTTCCAGGGCCTGGCAGATAGCCCTGATGTTCCTGACAAGTTCCTCATTTCTCACATGAATTTTGTCTGGTCTACCTTTTTGTTGTATCAAGGAAGTCTGGAGGCTATTAGAGAGGTGCTTGTCTTTATTTAAAAAAAATTTGTTTCAAACTTATTTAATATTTTGCACCGTGTGATTTTGACGTTTGTTTCTAAACAACAATTTTCTTGGCCATCATGTTTATACACATGTTTATATCCCTAGGATGATTATGTGTAGAATGAAATAAATTATAGAATAGTCCAGACACTAATGTCGTTCGTATGTTTAGGGTGAAAAGCCCAGACTGTGCTTCTCAAGTCCGTAGATTAAATGGATATCTTAAGTCTCTGCTAACTTTGAATTCATTAAATTTGTTTTTGAGAGTATGTAGATTCTGCTTAAAAAATACATTCAAGCCACCCAATGAAAGTTTAAAGAAGAATTTAATGCTTGAAATTATGTACAGTAATAACATTCAACGTCACTGGTCAATAATAACTAGCTTCTTTATCGCTAAGCAAAAAACGACAACCTAACGAAACCTTTGTGCCCCTTATATACATTTTGGTGCAGAAATTGCTAGAATAGATTTTCCCAGAAGTTTTCAGAATGCAAAAGAAAATGCGTACAAGAAATTTGTAGAGGCTACGAGACAGTATATTGATGTCATAACATCATAATAAATAACTATCTATGCAAATAATCTCTACGCCAAAATTAAATATAAATAAATAACTCTACATGAACTAGCGAGATGATTCCAAATACAATATAAAAACTATTATAACATGCTATAAACTAAACACAAAACATTCTGTTACATCATTTCATAAAAAACAACTAATAGATTTGGAAAACAAGTACAAAAAAAAATGAATTATTAACCGTAGATCTAATGCTCGTTTCATCCTAGATTCCATTTTATTATCAGCTAATAATTATTCATCCTAGATTCCATTTTATTATCAGCTAATTATTCATCCTAGATTCCATTTAATTATCAGCTAATAATTATTCATCCTAGATTCCATTTTATTATCAGCTAATTATTCATCCTAGATTCCATTTTATTATCAGCTAATAATTATTCATCCTAGATTCCATTTTATTATCAGCTAATAATTATTCATCCTAGATTCCATTTTATTATCAGCTAATAATTATTCATCCTAGATTCCATTTTATTATCAGCTAATTAATTGAACACTTTTACATCTGCACAATTGCTTTTTATACAGTTTGAGTTCTCGTTAATGGCAAACATATTCATATGCTTTTTATCAAGTGACGCTCATTTTTAAAACTCTTTCCTCTTCTGATTCCAAGCGTGTATCTGAGGCCAACTTTTTGAAAGAGTTGAACCGTGTGTGGGACATGTACCTTCCATTATGCCAGATCCAGGGAGATTTACTGTCACAGGCTTATCAAGTCTTGCCCTATGTGCAGCTGCATAAAGTAAGATAACAAGACAACAAAGAGCTTTTATGTTTCGTATTTTTTTGTGTCCCTTTACTTAAACCTTCTATAGTTCTTGCTTAGAAATTGCCACGTATTTTAAAAAATTACTACCAATGCAAAATAGAAACCTGAAATGAGTTGTCTCCCTTATGCAAACTGTTTTTAAAATTCTGCATTTGGCAGAAATAATAATGGTCTCAGAAATTAAAATGTTAAAGACAAGATTAGAAAAATTGAATAGACATGTATGCTCGCAGTCTGAATTCCTACGTTTATTGTCTGATAGTCTTCTTGTATTATTAATAATATCAGCTGACAACACTAGCTTGTTGGTAAACATTGCAATGATATTTTTGTTTAAAAAGAGCCAAGGGAACCTGTATCTCCATGCCTCACATATATTGCAAAGATGTCTTCGATGCAAGGGCGTGATAGCTGGCGCTCTGTTCAACAGAAATAAGTAAGTGTTGGAAATATATAGGAATGTACTGGAATGTTTTGGATTACATTGAAATGTATTAGAATGAATAGAAAAATGATTCCCTTGCATAAAACTAGAAATATTAGTGTTGTTTTTTTGTTGTTTTTTTTTGCTTCTAATAACTGATTATTGTTTGTAGAAATCGGATTTTAAACTGAATATTGGTTATCATACTTTGTACCTGAATTGCCCTAGCAATAATCTGGATTCATGTAAAAAAAATTCTTAGTTTAATTAGTGCTTGCAAGGCAATTAATGACTCGCAAGGCAATTCATGACTTGATTCATGCAAATCTAGCATCTTTACAATATTTTGTTTAGAATTATTTTTTTTTATTATAGGATACTTCCCAGCAAAACATATAATTGAATTTCAGATCAACATTGAACAAATCTATTTTTAGACTTTTATTGTAATTTTTTTTTTTAAATCATTTTTTTGTGGAGAGGATTTTTTTTATATGAGGGGCAAGGCTAAGTCTATTGAAGACTTAACTTGCGATATCCAATTAGCACAACAAGATTGCAATTGTTATTTTAAAAAAACTTTGTCAATTGTAAAAAAAAAATCAAATTTTAAATCCTATAAAAAGATATAGTGCTTAGCTAGTTAAGAAATCCTACAAGATGATCTTTGTAACATTCTGTAACCCATTAAAGATATAAACATGTATTGTATTAATTAGGTTTACATTAACACTATTTTCTGTTATGTCATAGAAATAATTCATTATGTTATTTTTCCCCCTAGAGTGCTTTGTACTCAGTTAAGCAACAATTTAACTAGACAGCTACTGCTTTTGATGTCTCATAGCCAGGTAAATATTACCTGCCCTTAAACTTATCTTACCTTGTCTGCTGTAGTTTATCCAAGTGTATGAATGATTATTGTGTACTATGATAATCTATGTTAGATATAAGTAAAGTAAGTAAAGTATCCCGTCGGACCAAATTTGATCCATGGGTTCGGTGAAGCAGCGTTCACCAGTTTTTGTGGCCTTGGCACACTAGGTGATTGTGTGGTTAGCACTATGCACAGCCGCCGTTACTTTACCCCAACTTAGGTCAGATACCCATCCAACCTGGGTTGTCTCAGAGACACCCTCCAGACCCGGGAAAAAATCCTAGCCTGCACCAGGATTCGAACCCAGGACCTTTGGTACGCCAGTCAAACGCTCGGCCACTGTACTCCCAATATACTCATACCAAATACCGAAACTTAAAATGATGTTTAGTTTTCTTAACTAGTTCAGACAACCCATTTTATGCTGAACTGCCACTATACATCTAACTGACTGACTGTTTACTTAATTTCAAGTGTGAAAAAAAAAAGATGATCAAATTAATAATCTTGCAGTTTAGACTAGAGAGTGGGCTTGAATTCGTTTTTAATATGTTTTGCAATAAATAATTTAATGACATAATAATGAATTACCTTGATATTGCAGTTTCCTTTAGTGGAGGCCAATTCTTGTAAGTATCATATTATAACTTGTTGCAATTATTCATTTCATATTCATAGTTATTTTATACAGTCGTTATATTAAAAGCATTTTAAAAGACTCATAATAGCTAACTAACTTTTAGCGCTTCTTTTTTTTATTATTCACATCCATTTGTGATTAATGTTTTCCTTTGAAAGATGATTAATAATTTTTTTCTTTAAAAAATATTAGAACATCTGAATTTTATTACTTGAAAAAAGAAACATTTTTTCCCCAGTGCTTGAGTTGCCAGGAGGCGTACGTCTGCTTTACATATTTTTACCACAGGATGAATACGCTTCACTTGGGCATAGAAGAAAAAAATCGTATGTCCCGGCTACAAAGTCAAATCAAGGTTTACCAACAAAGTCCACAGATTTTCATCTTCATGGGCAGAAAGAGCCAGTGCCGAGAAGCTCTGACAAGGAGAGCGGCAGGGCTTGTCACATGAGCGCCCCTATGACTCCGCCCTTCAGCAGATCCAAGATGCCGGTGTCCCCAACCGCCACTGTCGCTTCTGGAACCGACTCTGAAGTTTTCATGGACACATTGTCAGAGCTAAACTTTGATTCGCTGCATCAGGCCGGCCGGGCTGTGGATGAGAAACCAATCAGCCAATCAAATTCATCTGAAGTTCTTACTGAAAATCTGAATGCAAGTAAGGTTTTGGCAGAAGACAAAGTGAAGACAGACATACAGACTGAAAATGCTGACCAGGAAAGTAATTTTCCTGGGACTTGTTTTTCTGAAAATCAAAGTGAAGGGATTCCACCGAACAATCTATTGAATGTTGCAGCCACACCAGCAGACGCGACTGATTCACTATTGGTTCAGTCAGTTCATGGAGTAGATTTAACTGCAATGAAACCAACAAGTGAACGCTTGGCAGTTGCTGAATTCACAGGAACCCTTCTTGGTGACAAGGCTGAAAACTATTTGAGTGGAAGCTCTGATTTACCTGGTCACTGTGAGAGTTTGACCATTCCTTATGAAGTCATCAATGCAGGTAACACAGTCTCTGCTAAAGGGGAAATTGATAAAGTTGATGGAATCATTGTACAAACTGACTTATGGGAAGATTCGGATGGAAAAAATGAGAATTCTAATTGTTCATATTCCAGTACTTCTGTCGAACAGGATGTGGAGTTTAAGCTGCTGTCTAATGAGAAAGATGCTACAATTGTAGCCGATAAACTACATGAAACGGAAGGACAGTCTGCCTCGAATTTCTTATCGTCTTTGATCTCTGGCAAGGCAACGGGTGCAGATCACCAAGTCCACCAGGACGACATCAATTTAAAGACTACGCTGGACAAGAGCCAACAAGACATCGATGCCTCCCTTGAAGTTCAGATAAGCAGCGAGGAGACGCAGTCGTCGTCCGGGTTCAGGCCAGAGAACGACAACGGGTCTCAGCTTTCGCTCGCATATGTTGAAAGCATCAGTGCCAGCAGAGACCGCCTGACGTTTGAACTCGGGGACAGCGAAAATTCTGAGGGGGACATCACATCTCCGGTGTCAGACCTTAGCAGACTCTCCCCGGTGTTAGAGTTAACGGCGGACGATAGCTTGTTGCTGTCCTCCGCTGAATTTGAAGTTCAGTTGCGGGTTAAAAAGGAGCCCAGCCAATCCCCATCTAAAGATTCAGATTCCAGAAGTTCCTCTCAGATATCCCAGCAGCATGGAGCCAAGGAAGTGCTGGTTTATGCTCAAGGTCACTCTGACACTCTTCTTGTTCTTCTCCTATCGAGAAGTGCAAAGTGCGGCAAATCCTACATCAATTCTCTAGTAAGCCATTTCATTCTCTCCCTAGAACTTAAATAAGTCATTTGTTTCTTGCAACATGTAATTTGTTCAATCATGCTTTTATTTTACTGCAGGGATGTCATCTTTCATAATTTTGCCAGAATTCCTAATATTCCGTTTGAAGTAAATTTTTCATTTATTTTCATTTAACCAACAGATACCAATAAAATGTTGATTATTAAAATTTTAATTTTCAATTAAAGTAAATTAAAATGAATTATGCATATTACATTGAATGTTGGACTATTGATAATGAAACAAGGAAAAGATTGGAGGCAGTAGAAATGTGGTTTCTAAGAAGGATGATGAGAATATCATGGACTGAAAAGAAATCTAATGCAGAGGTGTTGAAAACAGCATGTACCTCAAGAGAACTCATTAACACCATTAAAATAGACAGATGAAATTTCTAGGACACATCTATAGGAAAAATGGTATAGAAAGACTGGCTTTGTGTGGGAAAATATCTGGTAAGAGAGACAGAGGAAGACAAAGGCTAACATATGTAGAAAGCCTGAACGAATGGGCCACGAACAACAACATAAGTAATAATAAATTTCTGCAAAAAGCTAACAACAGGAAAGAATGGAGAGTCATGACCGCCAATGTCTGTTCCAGACCTGGCACATAAAGAAGAAGAAGAACATTATATTCATATGATATTAGTGTACAGCGATGATTCCTTTTGCGCTGTCACTAGCAGGAAAATATTTTAATTAATTTTTGGGGGGAAGGCGAGTTACATACCTTTTATTAAAATGTTCATTACACAAAGAGTTTTTTTTTCTAAAATTGTAAAGTTTATTTTCCCTTTTGTAAAAGTTATCAAATCACAGTCCACGTTCTTGCCAGACAGTTGTTATCTTCTGTGTTAAATAATACAGAAAACATAATCATAAGAGTAATGCAAGTCATTATAGTGTAGTAGAGTATTTTTTTATATTTATGTATTATAGTAAAGAGAAACAGTTGCAGCTCGCTCTTACAGCGTCGTAGCACCTCTGTGGTGGAATCAACTTCAGAACACAGTTAAACAAGCCAACAATATAGACATTTTTAAAACAAAATTTTAAAAACCCTTTCTCGATTTATTTTAATAACAGATGATAAATGTAAAGCGCAGTTGAAGACTTTGTTATGAAAAGCACTATATAAATATGCAATGTGGTAAAGACTGATATCCAGTGTAAATTGCACTCTTTTTTTCTTCCAGTGGAAGTCATGCTTGTCCCATTTGGCCGAGTTAGACTTTGAGGTTAAGGACGCCGAGCGGCACGTGAAAGATGAAGCAGAGGTTTGAACTTTCTACCAATCTATTATTTCTATTTGTTCTTCCAGTTAAATGTCATTAAAAGGCCTGCAATAGTAGATATAGTCATTTGCATTAATTAAAGTTTATAAATAAGTGCATAATTTGGTCACTTATTGGCGAATGGTGGCATACTCGACTGGAATGAAATTAACTTGTTTAAGCCTTTAATATTAAAAAGATATAAAATGTTTGAGTTCGCCTTTTTTCATCTTTTGTTTCTGCATTTTACAGTGGATCTAAAATTGGATTTACTATTTAATTTACCATGTTTCAGAACATTGGAGCCCTGTTTCAATACATCAAATATGACTCATTCACTCAAAGTTTAAAAGGTATCTATTGCTCCATGACATCATTCTATGTGCCTGTGTGTGTGTGTCAGTTTATGTGCATATGTGTGAGTAAATGTTGGTATACAACAAATTATTGCAGAGGTTTTTTTTTATCTTTCATTTAACTGTTTAAAACTTCAGAGTTTATACGGGGTAGGGAAAAATTTGTGAAAACTGACCAGGGTTGTGGAAAGTTTGTAAATTTTATTTATTGGAACAAATTTAATTTAGTCCATATCTTATCTTATACATTACAGACGCTTCTTCTATAAAGAAGATTATTGCGTCCTACGCTCATCCGTGGTCCGAGTCTAGTCTTGCATTTTTAATAATGTTTTAAATGGTGCTAAGTTACTGGTTTTCCTGGTTTGTTCAGGCAACCCATTCCATGCCTGAATGCCACTCAGGAAGAAAGAGTTCTTATATGCATTTGTTCTCGTATATTTTTTGTTTCAACAAATTATTCCTGTGAGTTCTGAGAGTACTGAAAAATAGTTTTTAAAAAATTCTGATTCGGACTAATGTAACTATATATATATATACACACCACCAGTCAACATTAAGAGATTTCACACATGCAAGTATATATAAAAGTATATATTGGTTTGTGAATTTAGTCAGGCAAATTTTAAATGATTTTAGAATGAAAACCCTGGAAATACCAGGTGTTAAACTTGAAAGCGCATCAGATTAATAATTATTTTAGAATTAAAGGTTTTTATATATTTGCAAATTTATTATATATTTTTTTACTATTTACCAAAAAAAATATTAGTTTGTGTGTGTATAATTATTTAGGTACGGTATATATTTTTATTAAAGTTTTACTATTATAAGGTAATGTTTAGTATTTGAATTAATATTTATTTTTACAGATTTCTGGATAAAGTTTACAAATGTCTTGTGCTGATGTTTCTAGTGTTGATCTGTTTTTCAGGCTCTGCACTACTTCCAGTTACAAGTCTGGCAAATGAGATTGTTGATTCCAGTGTTAGAATGCACAAGTCATTTCTGGAGATGCCAGAACTTCGGGAGATCACATACAGGTATCCCCCATTAGTTCCTTGCTGATTTTGAATTCACCCTTACAGTCCCGGGCGCGTATATAGCGGAACTGAAGGCAGCATAGATAGAAGTAGGTCGGTACGGGAAGGGTTAAAGAACATATTTTACTGCAAGTATAAAATATATTTCCAGCAGCAGATTTGACTTTAATAATTCAAAAATGTATAAATACACATTGAATAAAGATTTTAATGAAAATTCTTTTTATAAACATATATTTTTATGTAATCATCACCTGACAGAAAAGTCACACGACGGGCATTATTTATATAAATCATTGCAAGGCCAAAATTGCATTATTTTTTTTCATTAATTCAATGTAAAAAAAATAAACATAATATTAAAATAAATATGTGATTATTCATATTTTTTTTAAATATATATATGGATCTAACAAGTTGTTATATAAAATCTAAAAATTAAGCATAAACGTAAGAAATTCTAGTAAAATATACTTGAAAGATCTAAAAGGTATATAAATCAATGACTATTAAAAACTCCATTATCGTTTGATTGATATTGAGATATTTCATCCTGATTTATGAAAATCATTCTGTCAATCTTCAGATCTCACTCAGCGAGCTGCTATGGCCACAGATCTGTGAACTCTGAGACCTACTTTCAGCTTGGCCTGTCTCCCTCCGTAGCTGGAATCTGCTCTCCACAGGATAAGACTTTCTCACTAGAACAAATAGCAGAAAAAGTCTTACAGAAGGAAGCCAAACTTTCAATGTTGTAAAGTGTTTGAACAATATTGTTACAAATAGCAGAAAAAGTCTTACAGAAAGAAGCCAAACTTTCAATGTTGTGAAGTGTTTTGAACAATATTGTTACAAATAGCAGAAAAAGTCTTACAGAAAGAAGCCAAACTTTCAATATTGTGAAGTGTTTTGAACAATATTGTTACAAATAGCAAAAAAAATCTTACAGAAAGAAACCAAACTTTAAATTTTGTGAAGTGTTTTGAACAATATTGTTACAAATAGCAGAAAAAGTCTTACATAAAGAAGCCAAACTTTCAATGTGGTGAAGTGTTTGAACAATATTGCAGAAAACGTCTTACAGAAAGAAAAAGCCAAACCTTCAATGCTGTGAAGTGTTTGAACAATATTGTTACAAATAGCAGAAAAAGTCTTACAGAAAGAAGCCAAACTTTCAATGTTGTGAAGTGTTTGAACAATATTGTTACAAATAGCAGAAAAAGTCTTACATAAAGAAGCCAAACTTTCAATGTTGTGAAGTGTTTGAACAATATTGTTACAAATAGCAGAAAAAGTCTTACATAAAGAAGCCAAACTTTCAATGTGGTGAAGTGTTTGAACAATATTGTTACAAATAGCAGAAAAAGTCTTACAGAAAGAAGCCAAACTTTCAATGTTGTGAAGTGTTTTGAACAATATTGTTATGTGAATAACTCAAATATTATCTAGTCCAAATATTTTGTTTAACTTGGAAATTTCAATAAATTAACTTATTGTTTGAAATTCAGATCTAGTCCTTACGAAAGGTTTTTTTAAATGTATGTCTGCATTGTTTCTTTGCCATTGTTTCTTGTGATTAAGCACATTGATCATAAGCAACTTTCTCTGCATGATAGGTACTGCACCTTCCTATCATTGAGATTTTATTACAAAGCATGTTTCATCAAAGGTCTGCACTTTTCATCACAGTGCCCATAGTCAGGCACACAAAAAAAGTCCTTTGGTGGTGCGTTTTTCAGCATCAATGAACAATTTTTTAAACTCTGTAAAATAAAAGAGCTCTTAGTGCATAAGGATAGTATTGTGTTTCTGTTGGGAAATTTGCACTGAAAGTGGAATAAATGATTTCCTAAATCGTTCAGTTTAGCTCTGATTGAGAAAAGCCGACCCTTTTGTCTTGATCTAATGTAGCTGAGCTGCATAGTACAATTTACATTTAGCATGCACAGTGTGCTCTGGTTTCACATTTCACTCATGGATAGAGTGGGCTACAAAAACTGAAATCTGAAACAGAAGATCTATAAATGCCTCTGAAATGACTCCTTACGCTCAGATTCTTTCAATGCGGCAACTTATTCCAAAAGACACTACCAATCTAAAACAGAGGAAACTATCATTTCAAGTCAAAGTTAGTTTTTTCTATTGAAAAAGTTTAAATAAATAAATAATGAAATAGTTTGAGTCATTCCTTGATTTTTATATATGTACTCACAGTCTTTGCATACAAGTTGTTCTTATATTGTTTGCTTCAAATATGTTTATTTTTTCATTTACGTGCATACATTTAATTGAAAATGTATACGTTTTGTGACATATATTTTATAGTACTAACACAATTTACTGCAACATATTATACAATCTACTACAATAATTTGTAAACATTTATGAAAGATGGGCAAATTTTTGTTTTTTCTTAATTTAGCATAAAAAATGTGTAAAATAAACAATATTTTTTTACTAAGCTATTTCTGTATAATATTTAAACATTTTGTACCAAACTGTTATTTTATAATTTGTCTTTTTGTTTTGTTAAGATATTGATGAATTATTTTAATTCAATAGATAAGGTTCATTTCAATGGTTATATATTATTTGCTTTTTTATTTATTATTTGCCATATTTTCAGTGAACATTTATTGTTTTAGTTACTAGAATTTACTTATCTTCAAAACTTATATAACTGTACTCTGTTGTCAAATTGATCCTTAAAACATCTAGAAGTTAAGTCGGTCACTGGAATTCAGTTATATATAATAAATATATTTTATTTAGTATTCTAAGTATAAATATAGTCAATCAGAATTTAGTGAACTTCAAAACCGACATTGCATTTTGATGTATTGTTATGTTAATACAAATATTAAGATTACCCAAACCATTCCTGCCTTCATTCTTGTGTCATATTATTTAGTTTATACATTCATTTTTGTAAACAATGTTATTTCCCTTTATTGCCGGAGTGTGATAAACTGTTGTATTTTTTGTTTCAGTATTCTTTTGTGCATACTTCAAACATCGACAACCTAGTGATTAAATACTAAGCAATATAAATTAATTAATTATTTCTTTCTATTGAGATGTCTTATTGCATTTGCTTGCATTTCCATGAGACATAGGCCAGTGAGAATAGGTTTTTAAGTAAGGTATCTTATTCCTGGTTTTTTTTTTCCTAGTTTAATCAGATTCTTCTTGTGTCTTATATTATGGCCTTGTTAGCTAAACTGACATGTAACCTCAACTTATATAGGCTGCATGGTTGTAATTATAATTATACAGCTCATAGTTGTCTATAAAAACAAATGTTTATAAAATGTTAATAGCACAAACAGACACCCTATATAAATATAGGTGACCAACAGTATTTTTTTGTATTTAATAAGTTTGTTTTTCAAATTGTAACTAATTGAAAACTGCATTGAAGTTTTGTAATTTAAATAATATTAAATTAATATTTTGTTTGTGGAAAAACTTGTTAGGTTTGTAAAAAAGAAATTGTTTTAAGTTTGTATCTTTACATACAGCTGCATTGAAACACATTTTTTAATTTAGATATTAATGATATTATATCTTATATACGTCTTATTAAAGTTATTACTAGATCATTAAACACAGTATAATCTAGGCTGTAATTGTTTCTAAAACTCTTGATGTTATATTATAATGTTTTTTTTCACTATGATCAATCAGAAAAGTAGAAATGTTTTTGTTTTTGATGACACTTTATACTGGAAGGAATTCCAGAAATGTTTAATTAGAAACATGAATGGTTAATTGAAATGAATTATTTTTTTTTAATAAACAGTATTTACTTTAAAAGAAAAAAAAGAGTGAAATTGAGTTTTTTTATTATAAAGCCAGGATCCTTTAACACTGTCTAAACAGAATAAAAACAGCCTTGGGTGGATATTTTAGATTCTCATTATCATGTACTGGTAATTAAAATAATAGCAAGGCAAAAATAGTAATAAAGTAAAGAAAAAATGTAAAGTAACTCTGTGTCTAACCAAAGTGATCCACAAAGGCTGCTGGTGATGCAGCATTGATTCAATAAAATACAGTTACTCTCAGATTAGTTTTGAGATCAAATTCTTTTCATTGAATAAAACTAAAAAAGGTCAAAGGTAACCAAGGTAATAACACAAACAAAAAAATATTTTTTATATTTTTTTTATTCTACACCATACAAGTTCTCATAGACATTTTATCCAGTAAGATAATAATATAAACCAATTGATTTAATATGACAATAAAACTATGAAAACAAAATATGACACCATACACGTTATCTTCTCATAGAAATTGTATCCATTATGATAATAATATAAACCAGTTTACTTAATATGAAAAAAAAACTTGTGGGACACATACAACCCAAACATGATCATAAAATAGAGTACATGGATTCGTCTTTTGTTAAACTACATGTATTAATAAGTATTTGATAGACTTTCTGCAGCAACTACAAGAAATTTAATTCTTATGGTTGATGAATTGACACAAAATTATTCCATACAAAGAAATGTGTTGATAACATTAAATTAACATAATTCAATATTAAACAGGGTTCTTGCTTTAAAAATCCATTTTAAAATTCCAAATACTTTTCACAAACTTTACAAAAAATAATTTTAAACATATTTTCAACAACATGTTTCAAATGTCTTAATGTTTGCTGTAAGTGTTGCATATAAGGAGCCTAGATAAAAAAAAAATAATTTGTGGATGTTGTTTTAAATAGAAAAAAAAAACATGACAGTTTTATAAATGACCTCTGTACTGGGCTTCATATTTATTTATTTATTTAAAAATATGATCAAAGTATTGTTCATGCTCTTTTGTTCATTTCAATAAACTTCACAAACTTTTCTAAAGCTCAGACAGTTTGTTGTTTTTCCTTACTTTCCCAAAAAGTATGAACCCCATGTATGATATACGTTATATATAAAAGATAGCCTATGATAAAAAGAACAATTTAAATGTTGAAATCTACCTATATCATTTAAATTATTCTATACCCTTTCATAAAACATAAGAGCCTAATTGGTATGAAGTTTTTTTTTTATATTTAACTTTCAGCTTATTATCAAAATTCTCCTAGACACTCAAAACCTACTACTGTAATATTTGAAAAAATTGTGTTGTTTAAACAGAATATTTACTTTCACGATGTTTTCAATGATCCCAGTGAAAAACAATTGAATACAGACATAATGTAAAAGAATAAATATGTGGAAAACTCAAAGGAAATGTACACATGAATAAAATAAAATAAAATAAAAATGTTTATCAGTTATAAACAGGGAGCGATGAAATATGAGACATGCTTGAAAAAATGCAAAGCTTTAATAAAGTACATTGTTTCTTTACAGTCATTTAGAATGTTGCACGCTGAATGGAAATCAAGACATTCTCACTTTTTGTTCAAAAATTGAATGCAATAACCATGGCAAATTGGACAAACCCTGTCAGATATGTTTTTTTAACAAACACCATCCATGATAGTTGATAGTAATAAAAAAAATATGTTTTAAGAAAGATAAGAAGATTAAGCTGATGGGGTGAAAGTGAAATATGTTTTTTTTTAACTTGTGAATTAAACCTATTGATAAAGCCCATGAATATTTCAAAGAATAATACAGATTAATTACAGGCCTATCTACTGAGTTAAAACCATGAATAATTCACAGAATAATACAGATTAATTACAGGCCTATCTATTGAGTTAAAACCATGAATAATTCAAAGAATAATATTACAGGCCTATCTATTGAGTTAAAACCATGAATAATTCAAAGAATAATACAGATTAATTACAGGCCTATCTATTGAGTTAAAACCATGAATAATTCAAGGATGATATAATTGACTGAAATTTCTTTCTTGGCAAAAAAAAAAAAAAGAGTCATAAACAAAGAGTATGAACAGCAAAACACTGAGGTAAAGTAGGGTGTAACAGTATATTCATAAAACACCCTAGATATTATATTGGTTTCATAAATGTTCATTTCCTAATAGAAAATTCATAAACCTTCTTTCCTGATGGAAAATGAAGTCATTTATTTCAACTGTACAATTATTCAATTTATTGACTGCAAAATTCAAGACAGTTTAGGTGTATATGTACATAAGTGCTAGTAAAATTATTGCAGATACATAGCATTCAATCTGTTTAAAAACACCTTGGATTATATCGCCAATATTACTAAATAAATACCAGCCATTTTAAGGTACAAGTAATACAATACATGTATATTACCAAGGAAACAGGGGATTGTGTGGCCAGCACGATGCCCACCTGCCTTCACATTTCCCCAACTAAACTCAGGTACCTATCAGAGCTTTGTATACCAAAGTGCATCCCTACAGTCCTGTGGGGGGGGGGGGGGGGGGGGGGGGAAATCCCAGACACTTAACCTGTATTGAAATCCTAGAACTTTGCAATGGCTGTCCGTCAGGCAACTGTTAAACATTATAGCTTTAAGTATCTCTAAGCTCTTCAAGAACTTTGAAGAATTTTTAAACATATTATACACAGATTGATTATCAGAAACGCAAGCCTGATATTTAAAAAAAAAGACGACCGGTTCTCATATATTATTTCTATAATGCATAAAAAACATTTTTTGTGTTTATCCTGTTCAAATAGAACTTGGATGTGACATTCTTCAAATTTCTAAACACAGACACATACATACTAAACTGTATGACATACTCTAGGGAATTCACAGATCTGATAAATATGATCTTCATAATATACAATCTTCATAAACATGTTGTTTTTTTCATACCTGGATTTTCTCTATAACAAACACACACTAGACACAGTTATTTCCCTTGTGACTATACATCATATTTTGAAAACAAAACAATAAATAGCAACAATTAAACTGAGGAAAATATATTTGAAAAATGAACTTCCCAAAACCTTCTCTATCATCTGATTTAACTCTGAATTTCCCACTATATGGACACAGTAAAAATTAAAAGGTTTTTTCCACATTTGTTGGCTAACAATGTTAAACGGGACTTGAGTTAATAACAAATCCTAGCCTTCACCAGGATTCGCACCCAAAACCTTTGGTAATGCCAGCCAGATGCGCATTCCCCATTATGCCCAGCCTGTACAGACCATAAAACAAACATATTTTATAATGAATAAAAGTGGATTGATTTTTCTACCAATTTTAATACACTATATTTATATAATGGATACGCATTCAAGAAGAATATTCCATTTTTTTATGTAGTCATCATTTATTACTATTCCCCTCACACTGGAAAAATACTGGTGGTGGTTATCAAGGCTCTGGGAAGTTCATGATAAACTAAATACCGGTACAAGAGGAGGGAAAATGTCCAAATACCAGCAAATGAAAACATAAGGAATAAAAAGCAAAAAGTATCACGTCGGACCGAGTTGATCCATAGGTCCGATGAAGCAGCGTTCACCAGTTTCTGTGGCCAAGGCATACTAGGTGATTGTGTGGCCAGCACTATGCACAGCCGCCTTTACTTTACCCCAACTAATGTCAGGGACACCCTCCAGACCCGGGAAAAAATCCTAGCCTGCACCAGGATTCGAACCCAGGACCTACGGCTCGCCAGTCGAACGCGCTGCCGCTCAGCTACCGTGCCCCATATTAAATTTAAATTTCCAGCAAATTTAAGAAAAAAAAAAAGAAAAAAGCCAGCAAATTATAAAGGTGATAAACCATTTTGAAGACAGTAGTCCATCTGAAAAAAAAAAAAGAAAACTATTTAGAAGTAGGATAATACAAAAAGAAATGGTCAGTAGCCCTAAATATTTGTACAATTTAAAACAAGTTGAAATCAGGACAAAAATTTGTCTTTTTATTACAGGAACACAAAATAAAATACTTTCCTGCAATCATATGTAACCCTCATGACAGGCATGGGATTCTAACTATTATACTATGGACAATACGTGTAGGCACAGACAAAGTAAATTAAAGTACCCGTCGGACCGAACTGATCCATAGTCGTTAGAAACATTATACCAAGAGCGCTTAACAGGTAAAATGACTAACATTATGAAGGATAAATCCCACCCCTCGAGACACTATTTTGAATTTCTTCCACATGGCCGTCGCCTTCGAGCATTTAGAGGTAGCAGCAGATTTGTTAACACCTGTTATCCGCAAGCAGTTAAACTGTTCAATAATACAAGACAGAAGCGTCTTATAAGATCATAATTGTAATAATTTTCCTTATATTCTGTATATTATCATAATGTACATTGATATAATAGTTTTTTTTTCATTAATTTTCATTGTTGTGTCTTACTATTATTGTAATGTAATTTTCTTTTTTTGTAGATGTCACATTCAACATCACATATTTTCGATGTAAAACGCATTGACTGAATAAAATTGAATTTGAATTTGAATTTGATAGGTTCGATGAAGCAGCGTTCACCAGTTTCTGTGGCCAATACGGCATACTAGGTGATTGTGTGGCCAGCACTATGCACAGCCGCCTTTATTTTACCCCAACTAAGTCGGGTACCCATCAGAGCTGGGTAGACTCAGGGACATTCTCCAGTCCTGGGAAAAAATCCTAGCCTGCACCAGGATTCGAACCCGGGACCTTCGGCTCGCCAGTCGAATGCGCTGCCGCTTGGCTACCGTGCCCCAAGCAAAAGTAGAATATAAAACAAGTCACATGTCTTTATGTCTTCAGTGAAATCATAAGTAACCGTACACCATGAAATAAGTCACATTGTGCCCTAGGGTCCTTCTGAGTTATTTAGTTTTCCTTATAGTGATTTGAATGCTGAATTCAATGGTGAAAATTGTTTAAAATTAGGAGAAATTGTCTCTTAGCTATGTGTGTTTTACTGCAGCCCTTGTCTGAAACCTGATTTTTTTTAGAAATTTCAAATTTACTGTTTTGCTTTTTCGCATGAAACAATACAGGGTGCTACTTTTAAAATATTTGAATAAACAATTTCTAATTGTTTTTAGAATAATTCACCACACAAATGTGAAAAAATAAATAGAAAATAAAAAATTATCAAAATCCGAAAAAAACATATTTTACACCCCTACGACACATTTTCGGCTATAGCTCCAAATAGCTCGAGGCACAAAGCGACTCATTTCGAGATGGAGGGTGACTAAATGACAAATACATTATATAGATAGAGAGAGAGAGATGAAACATACCATTAGATCGTTATATTTTTTGGACATGGCATCCATGAAGAAAGAAAACTCCTTCTTGAATAGCTGCCCTTGAATGCCTTGTTTTTTGGTCTTCTCATCCAGCATGTCCAGCAGGTACTCCTGCAAGGTTTTGCCACTGGGGGCTGCCTTCAGTGTCTGCAGGTACTGCTCAGAGCTGCCCACAACATCCAGCAGAGGTCTGTGAACCTGCACCATGTGACATGGGGGGGACACAATTGAATTATAGATCTCTTGATGAAATTAGGCCGGTGCTTATTGAATTACAAATTAAAAATGTTTATACAGCTATTTATGAACAGTTAATCTTTAAATGAGCTTTACTATTATTTCATTATCTTTTCTTGTCTTATATATTACAGACGCTCCTTCCATAAAGAAGATTATTGTGCCCACGCTCACCCGTGTTCCGAGTATAGTCTTGCATTCTTATTTATGTTCTAAATGATTTTAAGTTACTGGTTTGTTTAGGCAACCCTTTCTATGCCCAAATGCCACTCGCGAAGAAAGAGTACTTATATGCATTATATTATATTATATGCATCTTGGTGAAATCATGCAAGCGCTAATTGAAGTGTATCTTTCTTGGCTGAAATTATACCAGTCCTTTTTTTATTATATATCTCTTGGTTAAATTATATTTAAAACTAAGAAGAGTGATGGTATGACTGTTTGCTGTTGTAAAACCCCTTAAATCACCTGTGCTTCTGGCAGTTCTGTAAAGTTGAAGTGAGAGTCCCAGACTTGAACTTGAATACTTGCTCCAGGCTGAGAGAAACAATTTCACAATGTTTATATTTTCTATACATTTTACAGTAAAACTTATGTTTTTTAGCATTTACATAGTATTTTTACTTTTATAGTAAAAAAAATTAATTAACCCTTATTGACAAATTACAGGAGTTCTAAAGTTATAGATTATTTTATTCCAAAATTATTTTTTTTTCCAAGTTAATAATTTTACCAATTTGAATAAAAATAATTTACTATATAATGCAAGTTAAGTACCCTTCGGACCAAACTGGTGGTCTGCAAGGGCTGGTGAAGCAGCATTCACCAGTTTCTGTGGCCAAGGCATATGAGGGGATGTGTGGACAACACAATGCCCAGCCGCCGTTACTTTACCCCAACTAGTGTCAGGTACCCATCAGGGCTGGGTAGACTCAGGGGAACCCTCAAGTCCCGGGAAAAAAATACTAGCCTGCACCAGGATTTGAACCCAGAACCTTCAGATTGCCAGTTGAGCGTGCTGCCGCTTGGCCACTATGCCCCATACATTTTACAGTAAAACTACGTTATTTAGTGTTTACGGGGGCATGGTAGCCGAGCGACGGTTCGACTGCCGAGCCGAAGGTCCCGGGTTGGAATCTTGGTGCAGGCTAGGATTTTTTTTCCGGGTCTAGAGGGTGTCCCTGAGTCTACCCAGCTCTGATGGGTACCTGACCTTAGTTGGGGTAAAGTAAAGGTGGCAGTGCATAGTGCTGGCCACACAATCACCTAGTATGCAGTGGTCACAGAAACTGGTGAACGCTGCTTCATCGGACCTATGGATCAACTCGGTCTGACGGGTACTTTACTTTTTTTTTTTTATTTAGTGTTTACATTATATTTTTACTTTAAAAAAAAATTCAACTTTATTAACAAATTACAGGAGTTATACATTTATTGATTTTTTTTCCTTATAATTTTTTTTATCCAAGTTAATAATTTTACCTATATAAATAATTTACTATATAATGTACATTTTTTTCAAAAATTGTCAAAGACAGGTATCAAGATTAACTCACAATTTTGGTGCTGTTGTTCCAGACAGTTTTGCTCAGAGCTTGGACAACAGACAAGTTGGACAAATCTTCAAGCAGCTGGTCATTCAGGGCTTTGGTCAAAATTGGTGCAATATGTGTGCCAGAGATTACAGCATTACTGTCATGAAAAATAAAGCAAACAGCAGCATTAGACAATAATTGTGACCATTTGACTGACAGCTTTTTGGTTTCTCTTTTTTTTTTCATACAGCTATTTACAAAATAATTGTTAGCAGACTTTCTTGGATTATTTATCACTTTCTTCAAACATTGTTCACATCATTTAATATTTTTCTTTTTCTTTCTCTGTATTGATTTGTCACTGGAGGAAAGTCCAGAATTCCTCAAGGATACCAAAACGTAACAATCTTCTGATAGTTCGTGTCTGTTTTAATCAAACTCTATCAATAAATATTGTATATTCTATCAATGCCATTCCTATTGAAATCATTATTGTTAACAGTTATTTGCTTCCAAAGTTTCCATCATGATTGCTATTCTTTTTTCACCTTTAAATAGTCTACATTAAAAAGGTTACTTTTTTTGCAAGAAAATGAGTGATCCACACTGTCATCAAGAATTCACTTTTTTTTTATATGCTCAGCCTTCAAAAAAATTCTTTTAGTTGATATAAAATATGATGCTACCTTCAAAAAAGAAAAAGCTAAATGATTTGAAAAAAAATATTTCAGTAGAATCCAGACCTGTCTACCCTGGAAAAACGCTTGGAGTATTCTTGAGAAGGCTAAAGTGTACTTTTCCGAGGTCAAGTGTACTATGCAATAATAATTGTCATCTATCGCACCAATTATTCAAAATAATAGTCATTAAAATTTAAACAGTTGTTTCATTTAATGTTTAAAACAAGCAAAGAAAATCTGTTTTGTATTTTCAGCACAATTTAATAAATGTATGTTGAAAATGTTAACAAAATAGACAGCTGGTGTGTGTTCAATAATTTTTCTGTCCTCCTCCATTTGGTTACTTCAGCTAGTTGTTTGGTCATTCTTTTTTAGACTCTGGTAATATGGCCCTTTAAGCAGTTTTAAGTCTTTATCATTAAGAGCCTTTACAGACTCCAAAATGCCCACTGGTCGGGACTTGAGCACCAGAAGGCTCTCCATGGTCTGGTCAGACATTGAGGAATGCTGTGGTGTCCGGTTCTTCCTGGCACAGCTGAAAACACGTTCGCCTTGGGCACTTCTGCTGGGTGGTATGGTGAGAAGCCCCAACATCACATTCGCCAAGTCTTCAAACATCAAGCTGTCAGTATCTTCATGCTTCATTTCAGCAATAGAAAACCAATTCAGTCCTTGATGCACCCTGACACATCAGTAGATTGATATAGGCAGACCTGCTCAGCAACTTTTGTCTAGTGAGGTGTTGGTGACCAGGACAGGAAATCTGTTGATGATGAATTCCAGATTGCTGAACCTGCAAGACTCCTGCAATTTGACGTCTGCCACTTCTGCATGCATCAACAAGTCAACATCGACGCCACAGCCTTTGTCAGCACATCAGAGCACGACAGCGACAAGTTATTGTCAACAATGATGTTGCAAATCATTGCTTCTGCACGAGTCACATCATGCTGAAGTTGCTCCTCCCCAGCGACGGGCTCAGGCTTCACAAGAAAAGACCTAATATTTTGTGTAGGCCTAGACTTTTCTTTCTCAACAGCCAGTTTCTGGTGCGACTTCGATTCGTCATGTCTCTTACAGTCATAGAGCCCTCCGTGTCCCACCAAGAAGTCGATATGACAAATACTTGAAATAGTGCAGTGTGCCGATGTGTCACTTTTCAATGACACATGCAAGTACTTATATTTCATAGAATATTTATTTATAAACTTTTGCTTCCGAGCAGAATACACCTTCGCTTTTTTACTCGGAGCAGACTAGGAAGCTTCTTTGTCATCTGTTTCATGATTTCGTGCACGCTGTGTAAGTTTGCTGTCAGCCATACTTTTGATAGGCGAATTTGGACATTTGCGAGAGGAAAAAAAGGATATCAGGTCAAGGTCGCCGCGCCGTGTAACAAGTTAGGTACTACTAACAATGTTGGGCCTACAGCGAGCTCCGTGTTGTACAAAAACAAGTTTATAGTGACGATTTTACATCATTGAATCATTGATAGTAATAATTGAAACCCCGACGTTGAGCCGAGATCAAGTCTATTAATAAATAGTTGCTTTCGTTTTAGTAGGCTGATAAGCAAAAGTTTTATTGTAATGAAAACAACGAGTTTTAATCTCTCCGTTAGTAAAATAAAACGTCAAGAATTTAAAAGAAAGCCGCGAGTAAGGCGTGCGTGATGTACAGATTGACCTAAAAACAAATTCGCGTGAAGTAGGCTTATTACCGATTGCCGTGTCAGACAATAAAAACGTTGACTTCTTGGAGATTTATATAGATCTAGACTATAGCCAATGGAAATACAGGGTCCAAAAAAAAGCTACATTACGGGATTGCGCTAAAAAAAAGTTTTTAAAACTCAGTAGGCACGAATAGGCCACAAAAGCAAAAACTAGGGAAACCCTGACCTAAAAATAAATATAGAATCACACATGCCTTTTATTTCGCCTTTTAAGTTTTCATGAAAGAAAAAAGTTGATCATTTATAGTTTCCCAAAACTTAAATTGGCCGATAGCCGGCACTCTAAACTCTTGCACCCAAGCAGAATAGCCTACCCCTTCGCTTTTTTACTCGGAGCAGACTCGGAAGCTTCTTCGTCATCTGTTTCATGATTTCGTGCACGCTGTGTAAGTTTGCTGTCAACCATACTTTTGATCGCCGAATGTGGATATTTGCGAGAGGAAAAAAAGGATATCAGGTCAAGGTCGCCGCGCCGTGTAACAAGTTAGCTATTGAAACAGACGATATCCATTTTCGACCAATCAAAACATCGGTTTTATGTAACTGCGGTTTAGTGATCGTCTAATTACCGAAAAAAATAGAAATAAAAACGAAAAATTGCGAAATCATATTTTTTTATTCAAGAAGTCGTATTTTTAAGACGCTCGGTGTAACAGCCGTATTTTGTATCCTAAAGCGTACGAAAATACGCCCAAAGCGTACGGGTAGGCAGGTCTGAGAATCAGTTTCTGTTGACAAAGCACCTTTTTTTTTGCAATGTGAACAACTTGTTTAGACTATCTTTACTGGGTTTTATGCAGCATGTGTATAAAGAATTCATGATATCTTTAAAAAAAAAAGGATTTACGTTATTTCAATGATAAACCTGGCTATTCTATTTACCCATCAAACAAAGGCACCGCTGCCCAGCCAATGAACTCTGAATCAGTGATCTCAAGGGCGGTGCCATCAGGCCGGTGAACAGTTCCAGCAGTCTTGTGGTCAGCCTGGGGCTTGTAGAGTACTTTAAATTTCAGCAGATGGACAATCAGGCAAGTGTTGCCATCATAAAAAGGATGGAGCTCCTGAAAAGGAAAAAACATTAACTTTGAGTTGAAATACAAACACAATGAGCGAAGGCTAAAGAGACTCCTCCTGGATACTGTTATGTGTGTATAGATGGGGCGAGAGAGTGGGGATGATGACCTGCACAACTCTCCCTCACTTTAATAAAAATAAAGCCCAAGTTACGTCTCCAAATATTGCCAAAAAAAGAGATCATTCAGCAGGGCCGTGGAGTTGGAGTCAAAGAGTCGGAGGAAATTTTGGGTACCTGGAGTCAGAGTTGGAGGTACCAAGAAACTGAGGAGTTGGAACATTTATCTACCGACTCCACGGCCCTGATTTATAGATGGTCTGATCAACCTTAAAAGAACTAGAGGTAGACCCAGACAGGTGGGAAACTCTAGCAGCAGACAGAAGTGGCGAAATGTTATATCGACTGGGGGCACAATTAGCAAAAATGAACAGAAAGTCCCAGGTCTCAACAAAAACGCTAAAAAAAAAATGCCAAGCAAAGCTGCATGGCGCTGTCAAACCCCACAGCAGCATCAGTTTTGTGTAATACCTCCAAAAAAACTTTCAGAGCCCATATAGGACAAATAGGCCACCAGAGAAACAACAAAGCTATTGGGAGACATGGTCATCCTGGGAAAGGAGGGACGAACAACACAATACATTATGTGTGTACAGCATGTTGTAAAAGAATTCCATATTGTGTGCTGAACATTGTCTTGATAATTCATTTAGAATTTTTTATTTATATTTAATTTTGGCGTAGAGTTTATGTGAAAAAAATTGTATAGATAGTTTATTTATTATGACAAAAGAACACAAATATATTTTCTTGAAATTTCTACAACTTTCTAGTACTTTTGCATTCTGAAAACTTCGTGGAAAATCCATTCTAGCACTTTCTGCACCAAAATCTATATTTTAAGGCATGCAGAGGTTTAGTTCGGGTTGTTTTTGCTAAGCCATAAAGAAGCTACTTATTATTGACAGTGAAGTTGAATGTTATTATTGTACACAAAAAGAAAAAAGTAAAGTATCCCGTCGGACCAAATTGATCCAGCGTTCACCAGTTTCCGTGGCCACGGCATACTAGGTGATTGTGTGGCCAGCACTATGCACAGCCGCCTTTACTTTACCCCAACTAAGGTCAGGTACCCATCAGAGCTGGGTAGACTCAGGGACACCCTCAAATCCTGGGAAAAAATCCTAGCCTGCACCAGGATTCGAACCCAGGACCCTTGGATCGCCAGTCGAACGCGCTGCCGCTCGGCTACTGTGTCCCATTGTACACAAAGCTGAAGCGTACAATTTTTCTTTAAACATTTATCTAGTGAGTTAATTGTATTAT
Source organism: Anisus vortex (assembly GCA_949126835.1). NCBI lineage: Eukaryota > Metazoa > Mollusca > Gastropoda > Planorbidae > Anisus > Anisus vortex. The sequence continues at coordinate 31,221,984 of OX421504.1, forward strand.
TTCATAGTGAACAAGATCATAGACGACAGAAGACCAAAATTTTGAATAATACACAGCATTGTCCTAGAGAAATTATTGCAAACAATTTTTTCTAACGCTACAAAGAAAAGGAAAAGTTTTAACCTTGGCACCATCTTCCCACGCTGGTGCTGTTAAATAACTCGTCTGGACCAGTTTGGTAGTGATAAATTTCTCTTCTTTGCCATAGCCCTCGTCTGATGGTGTCATATATTTTGCCTGTCTGCCAGGAATGATGCGTGCAAAACACTGAACATAATACCCATCTGAAAGTAAAATCGTTGGAAACAAGTTGAGGAATTCATGAACAATAGAAATATTTAATCATATTATCCAGTTGTATAAAACCCTGACACAAAACACAACAGTGACTATTACCAGGCAAACCATAGGCAGACTTGATCTCGACTTTGAGTCCAGACTTGACTCTGTAACGTATGCAACGGTTCAGGACTAGGTCACCGACAAGCTCTGTAACTCCTTGCTTTTTGATGTCCAACTTTTCCAGAAGCCAGCTGGTGAGTTGACTGTCAGAGCCACCTGAAACATATTTTGTAGGTGTGTGTTGCTATAAATTGTTCTGCTAATCAGTCAGACAAATAAAATATGCTCCTTTCCTGCTGTACGCGAGGCCCGCAGGTTAGTTAGTTCACCGGACTGTGAACCAACATGTCGTGGGTTCTATCCCTGCCGCCTAACGTCCCCAGTAACCTTGCAGGAGTTTTGGGCCTAGAGGACGTAATAATCTTCTAGAGCGCACTGAGCTTGCTAAAATAGCATGGATAGAAGCGCTATATAAAAAAAAATTATTATTATTACATAAAGCAGCTCTATTTTCTTACCCTTAATATTAATAATAAAAATAAACATCATTATTTTAATTAATAATTAGACTTTTTAATCTGTCTTCAGAATAGTGAGCTAATACAATGGAGAAATATAAACTAATTTAACTTTTTATTTGACAAGGATTTTTACACTGATAAGCATGAAAAAGTTCCCAAAACTTAACACAAAATTCACAAACTAATTTTTTACAAATATATGAATGTCTGGCAGTGTATATTAGTAGTACATATATGAACAATCCCAACCCAGTACAAATGCTGCTTACTAACAAAAATTCTTTGATGAAAATGCAATAGAAATGTAAGCTTTTTCAAAAGCGAATAATTTAGATGGTAGGTGAAGTTAAGCTGCTTATCTTCTAATTAAAAGACATTTGGAACACAACATAATGTCACAACATTTACAGGGAGTCTTGTCAAAATCTTGACGCTTGTGTTCCTTTTCAAAGAAGAAATATTTGTGTACCTGTGCTGGGCAGGTTCTCAAACTGTTGCAAGCGTAGGATCATGTCTTTCTCAGTTCTCGGGCTGGTCTTCTGCTCACTCTTGTATGTGGCGAACAACCTGTTCTCTGAGGCAGTGGGCTTGCAGCTGTCCGATTTGTAGTAGCCCGATGAATAGCTGGGTGCTGGAACTGGATCCTATGGACGGATCATGTTTATACAGAACCATTATAACATACAAGCCAACTTGCCCAGCACTAGGAAACAATTAGTCTACATTGTTATTACAGAAATTTAAAAAAAACAACTAGCCTGAGGTTTATCAAACCCAGGTAACCCGCTATACTGCGGAGTTTACATGTGGGAACCAAAAACACACAAGTTAAAAAAGGTCACATGTCTTTATATTATTTAACAAAAATCTTAAATTGCCTGGTGTTGCTGGTAGATTTACAATCTTTTTTAAAAATGTAATATTAATTGAAATTAAAAAAATGTAGAATAAAAAAAGGTAAAGATTAACTGGAGAATCGAACCCGGGTCGCCTGCATGGCAGTCTGATACGTTAACCACTTAGCTAGCGAAGACACATGGCCGAAGTGAAATCGCAAAAGTATAATATGAGACAATAAGGTCACATGTCTTTAAATTAACTAATACTTTATATATATAGATGAAATCCTCTGGACTACCTCTTTATAGGGAAGAAGTCTGACTAGCACGGAGCATCCAGGGACTGACGGATTGCCATCCAGGTCTGTGGGATTTATCTGACTCAGTCCTTTGGTATTGGGCATACCTGAATGAAGTCTCAGCTGATGTCCACCAACATTCAACAAGCCTTCCTGTCAAATAGAGAATGAAATCATGATTTACTTGGGAACTAAATATAGAATTATTTTCACATCCTGCTTACAGTATAATGAGTTTATGTATTGTGGTCAATCTTCAAATATTGGTCATTTAATCAACATCACAACCATCGCTCAATTTATCATGTCCAATTTTTTAATAGTGTGATAGGATTATTTAAGTTACAAAGATAGAAGAAATAACACTTTTATATTTCAATAAATGTCAAGCCTTTTAACACATAATAATGTATTTTATTTGTATAAATAAAAAGCTATTGTACCTGTATGAACAAAGAGTTATTGTACTTGTATGAGCAAAGAGTTATTGTACTTGTATGAACAAAGAGTTATTGTACTTGTATGAGCAAAGAGTTATTGTACTTGTATGAACAAATAGTTATTGTACTTGTATGAACAAAGAGTTATTGTACTTGTATGAACAAAGAGTTATTGTACTTGTATGAGCAAAGAGTTATTGTACTTGTATGAGCAAAGAGTTATTGTACTTGTATGAACAAAGAGTTATTGTACTTGTATGAACAAAGAGTTATTGTACTTGTATGAACAAAGAGTTATTGTACTTGTATGAGCAAAGAGTTATTGTACTTGTATGAACAAAGAGTTATTGTACTTGTATGAGCAAAGAGTTATTGTACTTGTATGAGCAAAGAGTTATTGTACTTGTATGAACAAATAGTTATTGTACTTGTATGAGCAAAGAGTTATTGTACTTGTATGAACAAAGAGTTATTGTACTTGTATGAACAAAGAGTTATTGTACTTGTATGAGCAAAGAGTTATTGTACTTGTATGAACAAAGAGTTATTGTACTTGTATGAGCAAAGAGTTATTGTACTTGTATGAGCAAAGAGTTATTGTACTTGTATGAACAAAGAGTTATTGTACTTGTATGAACAAAGAGTTATTGTACTTGTATGAACAAAGAGTTATTGTACTTGTATGAACAAAGAGTTATTGTACTTGTATGAGCAAAGAGTTATTGTACTTGTATGAGCAAAGAGTTATTGTACTTGTATGAACAAAGAGTTATTGTACTTGTATGAACAAAGAGTTATTGTACTTGTATGAACAAAGAGTTATTGTACTTGTATGAACAAAGAGTTATTGTACTTGTATGAACAAAGAGTTATTGTACTTGTATGAGCAAAGAGTTATTGTACTTGTATGAGCAAAGAGTTATTGTACTTGTATGAACAAAGAGTTATTGTACTTGTATGAGCAAATAGTTATTGTACTTGTATGAACAAAGAGTTATTGTACTTGTATGAACAAAGAGTTATTGTACTTGTATGAACAAAGAGTTATTGTACTTGTATGAACAAAGAGTTATTGTACTTGTATGAACAAAGAGTTATTGTACTTGTATGAACAAAGAGTTATTGTACTTGTATGAACAAAGAGTTATTGTACTTGTATGAGCAAAGAGTTATTGTACTTGTATGAACAAAGAGTTATTGTACTTGTATGAACAAAGAGTTATTGTACTTGTATGAACAAAGAGTTATTGTACTTGTATGAACAAAGAGTTATTGTACTTGTATGAACAAAGAGTTATTGTACTTGTATGAACAAAGAGTTATTGTACTTGTATGAACAAAGAGTTATTGTACTTGTATGAACAAAGAGTTATTGTACTTGTATGAACAAAGAGTTATTGTACTTGTATGAACAAAGAGTTATTGTACTTGTATGAACAAAGAGTTATTGTACTTGTATGAACAAAGAGTTATTGTACTTGTATGAACAAAGAGTTATTGTACTTGTATGAACAAAGAGTTATTGTACTTGTATGAACAAAGAGTTATTGTACTTGTATGAACAAAGAGTTATTGTACTTGTATGAACAAAGAGTTATTGTACTTGTATGAACAAAGAGTTATTGTACTTGTATGAACAAAGAGTTATTGTACTTGTATGAACAAAGAGTTATTGTACTTGTATGAACAAAGAGTTATTGTACTTGTATGAACAAAGAGTTATTGTACTTGTATGAACAAAGAGTTATTGTACTTGTATGAACAAAGAGTTATTGTACTTGTATGAACAAAGAGTTTTTGTACTTGTATGAACAAAGAGTTATTGTACTTGTATGAACAAAGAGTTATTGTACTTGTATGAACAAAGAGTTATTGTACTTGTATGAACAAAGAGTTATTGTACTTGTATGAGCAAAGAGTTATTGTACTTGTATGAGCAAAGAGTTATTGTACTTGTATGAACAAAGAGTTATTGTACTTGTATGAACAAAGAGTTATTGTACTTGTATGAACAAAGAGTTATTGTACTTGTATGAACAAAGAGTTATTGTACTTGTATGAGCAAAGAGTTATTGTACTTGTATGAGCAAAGAGTTATTGTACTTGTATGAACAAAGAGTTATTGTACTTGTATGAACAAAGAGTTATTGTACTTGTATGAACAAAGAGTTATTGTACTTGTATGAACAAAGAGTTATTGTACTTCAGACATGCCTACCTCCACAAATCAAAATGAGGAACACCCAAGGTGAAAATGAGGAACATGGGACCAAAATGAGGAACATAAGCGCGGAGGAATCATTTTCGAGCCAATATAGTCTACGCTAAATAAGATTATTAAAAGAAAAAATTGGGAAAAAAATGATTTCACTTACAGTAATAGCACTGTATATTATATATATAGAATATATAAAATACAATCTAAGTCAATAATTTCATGAAAAAAAAAATTTTTGAAGAGGGGGGGGATACATTTATGTAAGTTTAAATACATTTATTAAAAGGAAAAACAGTGTTTTTTTATGCTATATGATTTAAATTTAAGCTATAGGCTAATTGCAATAATAATTGCAATGCTGTGTTTTTTTTTTAATAAGCCATTCAATCTACTAAGTCTAAGGCCTAGGACAGAAAATCAGAAAGTGGTTGAAGTCAAGTTGATCAGTATGTCTACCTAGCTAGGGCCTATCTATATTCTAAACTAAGGACAAGGTAATTGAACTTAAATGCTTGATATTGGATTGGTCAATCGGTAAAAATAACTAAATTGTCTAAATTCATTAGCCTAGGCCTAGGACTAAGTCTAAAAGGTCTAAGCCACTTTACGCCAATGCAAATTTATTTCAATAGGCTTTAATAGGCCTAGCTAAATGCACTAGCCACTAACACTGTGTCTGTTCTAATACATTAACAGCAGTTTTATTTGCCGATTTAAAGCAGTAGCCTCAGTAGGCCAGTAGGGAAAATATAATTTACTTTATTTTGAATTTTAATTTAGCGACTACTTTTTTTAAAATTAAGTAACTAGAAGTTAGAAGGTTATATTTTGTTTTGGCTAGCAATGATTAGTTTAGTTATTATTCGACATAACAAAAAAGACAAATTAGTCGGCAATGCCGCGAAGCCCTACGCTTATGCACTCTCGACCAAAAATAGGAAATACATTAACAATTAAAACGGAAGTGACAAAAAGAAAACAAAAGTTGGCAAACGCCTTTTGTTTATTTCGCGTTATTACTTTCTTAATTAAAATGTCGGCTTTTTCGGAGATGCCGATTTTGCGGAACAAACTGGTCTAATGCGGAATTGCGGAACAAGGGGTCATTTTCGGCCATTTTACGGAACGGTTCCGGAAAATCCGGAACGGTAGGCATGTCTGGTACTTGTATGAACAAAGAGTTATTGTACTTGTATGAACAAAGAGTTATTGTACTTGTATGAACAAAGAGTTATTGTACTTGTATGAACAAAGAGTTATTGTACTTGTATGAACAAAGAGTTATTGTACTTGTATGAACAAAGAGTTATTGTACTTGTATGAACAAAGAGTTATTGTACTTGTATGAACAAAGAGTTATTGTACTTGTATGAACAAAGAGTTATTGTACTTGTATGAACAAAGAGTTATTGTACTTGTATGAACAAAGAGTTATTGTACTTGTATGAACAAAGAGTTATTGTACTTGTATGAACAAAGAGTTATTGTACTTGTATGAGCAAAGAGTTATTGTACTTGTATGAGCAAAGAGTTATTGTACTTGTATGAACAAAGAGTTATTGTACTTGTATGAACAAAGAGTTATTGTACTTGTATGAACAAAGAGTTATTGTACTTGTATGAACAAAGAGTTATTGTACTTGTATGAGCAAAGAGTTATTGTACTTGTATGAGCAAAGAGTTATTGTACTTGTATGAACAAAGAGTTATTGTACTTGTATGAACAAAGAGTTATTGTACTTGTATGAACAAAGAGTTATTGTACTTGTATGAACAAAGAGTTATTGTACTTGTATGAACAAAGAGTTATTGTACTTGTATGAACAAAGAGTTATTGTACTTGTATGAACAAAGAGTTATTGTACTTGTATGAACAAAGAGTTATTGTACTTGTATGAACAAAGAGTTATTGTACTTGTATGAACAAAGAGTTATTGTACTTGTATGAACAAAGAGTTATTGTACTTGTATGAACAAAGAGTTATTGTACTTGTATGAACAAAAAGTTATTGTACTTGTTTTAACCTACCGTATATACTCGCGTATAAGTCGCACCGGTGTATAAGTCGCACCCCTAGTTTAGGATTTTTTTTCTTATATGTTGTCATTGACCCGCGTATAAGTCGCACCCTGACTTTCAGGGGTTACACTGCCTTTTAACTTCTCAAAAAATGCATACCCTTAAACAACAAAAGTTACTAATATTCACCCTAATTTGGAAACTTTCCTTAAAAAATAGTTTCAATCGTGCATAATGCAAACATAATCAAATAAAGGCAGCGCTTCATTTATTTTGAACAACCTATCAATACAGTCATTAGTCATATGGGAAAGTAAGGTATCTGTTTCTTCATCTAAGTCCATGTCCCTACTCAAAATACTATCCTATAGTCACACTATAGGGGGTCCACACACACACAAAATCTTTTGATGTGCATCATTAGCCTAGACTGAGTGGCGCCGGTATTCATAGTTGCGCTATACAAGTGATGACCTAATTACATTGTTTGTAATGATTTCAAAGCTAATGCGCGAACAATATTTAAAAAGGGGGGAGTGCTGGTGGCTTCTCGAAGGGTGTGCTGGCTTCGCCATCGACAATAAGCTGTGTTTTTTCAACTCATACATGCAACTAAGGAACAATGACACACTTTATGACATTTCAAGCTTTTTTTCATAAAGATTGGAAAAAAAAGTTTGAGTGCAGAATGTTTACGAAATGTCTGGAAATGTGTCGATTGGCCGATTGGAAACATTGCTAGAACATGCGGACATGGCGCGCGCGGTTTTCTCGGTCCTAATCTTAAGCTAGTAGTGTACAAGCTTATACCTATATTATAGGACTAGAGAGGCTTTTACACATTTACGATTCTTTCCATAATATAATTTGCGTTCAATAGGCCTAAAAGTGCGCTATTTCAGACTGAGCGACGCCGGTATTAACCACGCGGTATACAAGTGTCCCAATTCCAATTAACATTGTCTGTAATGATTACAAACGCGACTGCGACACCGACAATAAGCTGTGTTTTTTTTCAACTCTTACATGCAACGAATGAAAAATGAAAAATACTATTGACATTTTATGCATTATTTCTATATTGATAAAAAAAAAAGGTTTGAGTGCAGAATTTTTCCGAAATTTAATGAAATGAGACGATCGGCCGGCCAATTGTAGTTTTGGAATCATAGCGCGGTTTTCCCCAGGAATACTACACACTGCCTTATTAGTAGGCTATAACGTATAGTCAGAGGCAATAGGTCCTAAATAAAACGCATCTTAACCTACGTTATAGGTCTAGACAGTTTTGTATACATTTACGATTCCTTCCGTACTATAATTTGCATTTAATAGGCCTATGAAAAAAAAAAAACGCCGCCTTAAACTTACGCCACGTTTCGGCAAAACAAAATTGGTCCGAAAGTTCAAAAGGAAAGTGGGGAAGGGGGTCATAAAAAAACTAAAATATTTAGCATTTCAATCAATCGGTTATGAAGGAAACTGTAGAGTAGTGATGTTTTTCGAACTTTTCAAAAACCATGTCGGGTGTATAAGTCGCACCCCTACTTTTCGTCGAAATTTTCGGTAAAAAAAGTGCGACTTATACGCGAGTATATACGGTACATTTGCTAATCTCCACTTACCCCTTTCTTCTTCCCGGCAGTAAAAACTCTGACCAGCGAACTGCCCACCATCACCATCTTCCTGCTCTCCAGGTCGTAAGTGGCCACACGCAGAAACACCAGCAGCTCTGGGTCGGCGACCTGACCGCCATCGTTGATCACCATCCTGAAATTGAACCTCGGCGACCTGGAGGGGCTGTCCAGGTCTGGCACAGCCAAAATATCCTGAAGGTTGGTAATATTGCCCGCCCTGAGGATCCTGCCCGTCACCTAAAATTTAGAAAGAAGAACTTTTAGTGCTGGAGAGAAAAAAAATATGCACAAACAGCAATAAACATTTTTTCTTAACTTATAATAGATTTAAGATAAGATTACTTTATTGATAAAAACAAATGGAAATTTGACTTGATTACATAAATTCCGTCTTTCAGCATATTTAAAACATTATTATTGAACCATTTGTACTCAAGCACAATAGACATTCACGCACACTATCATATCATTTATCATACAAGAAAAAGTATCGTTTGGGAGTCAGGTTGTATTTTCTGGCAGACTGACGATTCTTTTGAAACATTCTCACTGATAGTGGAACAAAAGACTTCCTAAATCTATCCGTTCTTGCCCTTATTGAAAGAAGCCAACCACTTCAACTAGATATGATGTAGCTGTCATGTTAATTTTTTATAGTTTTTTTGTTACTGAGCCATTAGACTTCATTTAAAAGAAAAAGCTGACATAAGACTAAGTCTGAAACCAATTCACCTTGACAATGGTCGCGCTGTCTGGCAGATGACGAACCGAATCAATGTAAAGCACAAACGGGTCCCTGTTGGTCGTGGGCTTGGGATCTGACTTGGCAGCCACGGGCTTACTGGGTATCCAGGGCTCATCTTCCGGCGGCTCCTGTCGAGGAGTGGGTTTGGGGGCAGCCGCTGGTGCTGGTGGCGGGGGTGTTGGCTCTTTCCTTGCCGTAGGAACTTTCGCTGCTGGCCTAATGTCAAGTGAAAAAAAAAAGCAGACTTGGCTTAAGAAATGGCTAAAAATCAAATATAAAAAACTTTTAATTCATTTTAATAACATTTGTTTTAAAATAATTTTTCATTTAATAACATGTGTTTTAATCGAAGCAGGACGTTTGGGCGCAGCCGTTTTGGCGCGACCGTTTTGGCGCGACCGTTTTGGCGCGACGGACGTTTTGGCGCAGCCGTTTTGGCGCAGGACGTTTTGGCGCGACGGACTAAAAATACATCACATCATTTAATCAAATAAACTTAATAACTTTATTTGAGGAAAACAATATGTTTTGTATAATAAATGCACAGTAACACTTGAATAAATATTGAAAGGGTAACAGAAATCCAATGAACTTGCAAAATCACTTTATGTGTGCTTGGCAACTCACAATATATTTATTGATATGAGGACTAAATCTTTCTTAGTGGCTTATATACATACAGTTGTTATTAGAATTTTGTTGAACGACTAGCACGCGTAACTTTCGCATATAAGCTTAGGCCTAACAATCTAGGGGTTGAATAAAAAAACAACAACAAACAACTTCCTTATTAAGCCGACATATATATAAATAGATAGGCCTAAATAGATAGATAAGTATTTTATGCCCATAAATAAATACTTAAGTCTTTATGCATGTATAAAAAAACAAAGTTTTTAAAGTTTAATAGTCCTATAAATGCATTAAACTACATCGTTTTAAATTATTATTATTTAGGCCTATTATTAGTTTCATTTATTATACAACAACAAAAATAAATGTTTGCCTCAATTATTTCCGCGCGCCAAAACGGCTCGCGCCAAAATGGCTGCGCCAAAACGGTCGCGCCAAAACGGCTGCGCGAAAACGTCACGTACCGTGTTTTAATATAGTTCTTCATTTAATAACATTTGTTTTAATATAATTTTTCATTTAATAACATCTGTTTTAATATAGTTCTTCATTTAATAACATTTGTTTTAATATAATTTTTTATTTAATAACATTTGTTTTAATATAATTTCTTCATTTAATAACTTTTGGTTTAATATGATTTCTTCATTTAATAACATTTGTTTTAATATAATTTCTTCATTTAATATAATTTGTTTTAATATAATTTCTTCATTTAATAACATTTGTTTTAATATAATTTCTTCATTTAATAACATTTGGTTTAATATAATTTCTTCATTTAATAACATCTGTTTTTAACATAATTTCTTCATTGAATAACATCTGTTTTTAACATAATTTCTTCATTGAATAACATTTGCTTTTAATATAATTTCCTTAAAAAAAAAATATGTTTAAGACTTTAAAAAAACACATTATGCTGTTTAATTAAACCTACCTTTAATTACATTAAACCTAATCAACAATGTAAATTCTTGAAGAAAAAAATAAGGGTACAACTTTACTTACTTTGCATTTCTTGTGTCCATGGGTGGCACAGGTGGAGGCAGCTCTGGCTCTGGTTTAAATGGTTTCACTTTGCGACTGGTGGGCTCGTTGTTAGGGTCAAACACATAGGTGGAAAAGGTGCAACTGTAGCCCAGCAAATTCCCTGTCATTAGCAATGGAGGATAAGTTAAAGTTTACATAAAACAAACTTGCGCTTATAATATTTAGTGCTAGAGGAATTTTTAATTCCTATTCCCAACAGAAATATAAATAATTAGGTGCTGGCACGATTCATATACAGACTTTGTTCCTGAGATATACTAAGAAAACAATTATCAATATCTTTATCTTACAAAAAATATTCTTATTATCCCTTTAACTAAGAGAGGTTTTTAATATAAATATTGGCTAACTTTGCGCATTTTAAAATTATTATTTTTTTATGACGTCGATGTGACGTCTTCTGTATTTAAGGGGTTATACAGCACTAAAAGAACATAAAGAAGGCAAAAGATTATAAATTCCATTTCTAGAAAAAAAATTGAATTCCTAACAAATTAACATTGTTTAAAAAAATTATAATAATTATAATAACAATGATAACAGTATACTTTATTAAAATTCTAAAAATACAAATATATCAATATATAATTTAACACTTAAATTTGTTACAGAAGCTCTTCTTTTTTAAATCACAATAATTTGTTTTATTTGTGAATTGTGTAGTAAAAGAAAAGTTCCTCTCCATAAACATTTACAAGGTAACTTCATTTCACACGAGATTACCATTTTAAGTATACTGAATGTAAACCATTAAAAATATAGAGACTTATATACCACATGCATTTGTTAGAAATAAGTCAACAACAACAACCATGCTCACCTTCTACCTTGTCCTCCCCAGTGGGGGTCTGGGGTTGCGTTGAGATCAAACTATCTGGGATATCTCCAGGGTGAAGTGCCATGGTGACATCTCCTTCCAGCAGTGAGAAGCCCTGATTGTCCCGGTGGCTGGCTTGGCGATACAGAGGTATCCGACACCAACCCAAAGAAACTGGTCCTGTCATTTGTGTAAATTGAAATATTCTTAGCCATGCAGGGTTCCTGCTATAAAATCTTTTCAAAATGTCCAAACTTTACACAAGATAAATTTCTGATCATATGTGTAAGAAAGATTTTGTTCATTGTTAGTGTACATAGGTAGTCCAAATAAAAAAGTTGAAGGATGTTTTAAGTACCTATATAATTAAGTACCTTATAACTAATAGAACTCTAATAAAGATGTTATTTTATTTTAACAGCAAAGTATTAAAAAAAATGTTGACACTAAACTTTTGAGCTGAAATTAAAACTTTTCTGCATAACATTTTATGCATAAATGATGGCCAAATAAGATTACTTAATGAAATAAATACTAATAGTAATGAAAACAAAAATTTGACAGAAGATGTCTTAAAAAGACAAACCTGACTTCCTACCACTGGTTGACTTTAAACGCTCCAGCTTAATTATGGCGTAGGGGTAAGCCCCGAGCTCTCGCTCCACGTCATACTGTGATACGTCCAGCAGGTCATAGATGTGGCGCTCGTCTGGGAACTCAAGGTCCATCAGGAGGGAGCCGTAACTGTCCCTGCTCTTTGAGGTCATGACTGACAGGCTGTGAGAGAGCCTGGAGCGCAGCTTGACGCTCCCGAAGTACAGGGTCACATTCAGCCGCAGGTCTTCAGGCTGTAGGTCAGCCAGCCAGGAGTCCTGACAGAACAAACAAACCAGTGAAGTTTTTGCTTTCGTTGGTTAATTCTGTCTTTACACAGGTTAGGTATATTACATAGGTTTTAGGTGTAAATATATTATATTGCTTTATATAATATACTAGCCCAGGAGTCAGCAACCTTTTAACATGGGTGTGCCTAAGTAGGATTCCTAATTCATTCAGCGTGCTAACAGTCTAAAAGTCATCCTGCTTTAGCACATAATTTCTTGTACAAGTGCCTTTTCATAGTATATAATATGAGAACTAAAAACATAATAAATGTAAAAAAAACATAACAATGCATAACACATCCAACAGTTTTTGCACACAATATACACAAAACAGCAGACTGCTCAGCAATACACAGAAAGTCCAAAATCTCCGTGAGCACTCTGAGTTTCAAGGAAATCCAAGGGCAAATAAATCAATTACTTTTGACAAGTTAATTCATAGTGTTACGAAACGTACACTAATACATTGTACAATAATTGAATTAATATTAGTTTGCAGTAATAATGATAGAAAATATTTCATAGGCCAAGGTCGTTGGTTTTTCCCAGCTAATTAGGTCGTCGGTTTTTCCCAGCTAAATAACCGGACAATATTGACGTATTATTTCATAAGCCAAGGTCGTTGGATTTTCCCAGCTACTGTACCGGACAACATGGCCGACGTTGCTAGTGGACGTATTCCGATATTACAGTACACGCTAGTATTTTATTATATAATGTAATGTACTCTCTTGTATTCGCTTATGGCATCGTATCGACCCATAGGATAGACCCACGCGAATCAGTGGAAAGTTTCGTCAGTTCTTTGGCAGCTCTCGTCGAGTAAGCATGTAGCTTGTGCTCTGAGATAAAATTCCTACAGATTTATACTATAAAGGACTAAATAATGTTTTACCAGTAGTTTCAATGCTATTCATAACCTATTGAATATATTTCTTATTCATTCTATGGACAAGTGCTATTCTTAACCACTTGTGTACATATCATTCGGATTGCTAATTAATGATTCTGTGATTAAACCAATTATTCGATTATTTACAAAAACTCAGTTTATATCAGGTCTTCACGTTCCAGTATTGTGTGTATTTTATTTATACTGTAATAATCATTGCCAACACTACACAATAACAACACGATGCTTGCTGTGTATTTGAGCCAACATAAATATACACCTGAAGAAATCAAATAAAACTCTAATCAATGTTATAAAGATTACCAGGGAATACTTTGAATCAGGACCAACCTAGACTACACTAAATTAATATCAAAATGAACTAATTATAATAATACCAATTGAAGCAGTAATTATAATAACTACAAGACAACGTAACTAATAAATATTTCATCAACTAAATGGGGGCTCTAGCCAAATAAATAATACAGTCTACAATTTGGTACTCATTATTCTACAGTCATCTATTACTTAATAATTATCTACAAAAGGTAATGAAAAGCTGGCTTGTCATTTAACATTGTTATTGAATTAATACTTGAAAAGCATATCAAGCGACCTGACCAGTGAGATAATAAACTTATCTATTGTGGCATATATGACAGTGCATAGATGACCACTGAAATATCGCCTTTGTAATAAGAATTGATAACTCAATTTGAGGATTTCTTATGAAGAAAAGGACTGTCGTAATAAAAGTATTTTTATTTCAGCCTTTTTGTTTTACATCAATAAAGTATGTATTTTATATCATGTAATAAGAAAATTATTTTTTTGTAAAGTCTAAAGCAAAAAAAAAAAGAAACTGAAGTAATTATTTATTTTGATTCCTTACATCATTGCAACTGCTGCTACATGTTTAAACCTGTTTGTCATCAAGCCATTGTTTTAACAAATAGGATTAGAAAAAAAAACTTTTTTTTTTACTAAATTAAAAACGGATGAAGCAATGAATTAACCATTTGATGAATGCATAAGGCAACCTTTTAAAGCGGGTAAACTAGAAACATTTATGGAAACTCTTGACTATACTGCAAAATGTAACGGTAAAGCAGCAAGTTGAAAAAGAAACATAAAGTAATACTATTTTTCTCCTGGGCAATCAAGTAACAAACTTTAGGCAAAGAAATTATCTTATTTACCTTCAACATTGAACTGGACGGAATAGTTAGACTGGTTCTCATGTTTTTCATTCCACAAGGTTTTAAAAGTCCAGAGTCAGGAGTCTCTCTGTCTGTTATTAATTCACTCATGCGTGAAGAAGCGGAACTAGACACACACACAAAAATGACTTCAGTGTTTCACTAAAAACAAAGCTATAGCATCGACAAGTGGTTCATTGATGGTTGATAGCAAGCATTCATTTTTAGTGCATAAAATAATAATTTTAAACAGACTTGTTTACTAAGACAATTTTTACATTCCCATACCAATATTTTCTATCTATCATGTCTTTATTCTCGACCCCTTTTGCTTAAATAAAACCCTTGTATAAAAAAATATTGTAAACTTATTTATGTATATTATATGTTAGTATAATATTATATTAATAGTCTTCTAGAGCGCACTGAGCATGCTAAAATAGCATGGATAGAAGCGCTATATAAATTACCATTACCATTACCATTAACAATAATTATTAAATTAACTAATATATAACATGTTTTATATACTTTTCTTGCTGCCTTTCATGTTATTTAAATTTTGACATATTATTCCAGTTCTTACAAATGACATTTAAAAAAACCCACTAAAATGATGACTTACATCGGCCTCTGCCTATTAAACTGAGAATTAATGTCCATCAAATCTTTGCCGTTCTCTACATGTATCCAAGCCATCTGAAAGTCTACTGTGTACAGCTTGCAAGGCTCCATCAAAAACACCTTGATCAACAAGAGACAGTAATATAATGCAAGCATTTCTCGAGACAATACTAAAATCTAAGGTTTTAAAGATACCACGATGGAACATGACCGAAATAAAAATGTCTGCAGGCACTCACCTCTTTCATGGTGATGTAATCATAGGCCTCCATGAAACTGTGGCGCAACAGCTCCACCAGACTGAGACACACGTTGATGATGGCAGAGTGAGACCAACCCTGCATGAAGAGCTGGTCCCAGATGTACATCACGCCAGGAGTGTCCAGTACACTCACGAAGCCCTAAAAAAAATAATTGGTTGAAATAGAACGTAACCTTTGTTTCTGTAGCCTGTATCAGTAACCATTTTTTAAGTTGCTTTGTTTTTTATCATTGATTTTTGTAGAAAGCTAGATGGCTAATTTAAATATTTCAGGATTTGAATTTTGTTCAGGTCAAGTTTATGTTTTCAAATACAGTGAACCCTTGTTTATCGCAGTAGATAGGTTCCAAGACCGGCTGCGATAGATGAAAATCCGCAAAGTAGGGACACCATATTTACAGTATTTATTTAACGTTTACGGTTTATTCGGACTTTTAAACCACCCTTTACAGTAATGTACAGATATCTACAGTACACAGGCACACATGCTTTTATGCCATTTCACGCTTGTTTTGTTGTTCGTAGACTAGGAAATAATATTTTTTATCTATGTTTTAAGGGAATGAATGAAATATTTTGTGGATTTAACTAAAAATTTTGGGTCTTCATTTATCGTGACTATTTTCAAAAAATTTCCGGAGATCCACAATATATTTTTTCCTATGATATAATGAACAAAATCCATAAAGTCGTGAATAATAATAATTGTTTTTATGTAGCGCTTCCATCATGCTATTAGCATGCGAATGTCCGCAAATGTCGAACCGCAAAGTAGCGAGGTTCACTGTACAGCCAAATAAAGTCAACAACGCGTAAAGTCAACTATATCTGAGCACCCTGCTGACCACATAATCCCCTCATTTCAAGAGGCCTTAAAAACTCAACTACTTCAATAGTTGTTTTTTTTTACAAAATTTGACCAACATAAATATACAAATTGAGGTAAAAAAAAAGTTGCAAAAGAACTCTCACCTCACCGATCCATCTCCTGAGAAATATTGTGGGGTCTGCCAGGAACTGTGTGGATGAGCTCGGTGCCCTGGGTGTATTGGTCGATGTCAACTTTAAAAGCGCTTCCGCTTTTTCTCTCTCCTGGTGTAGCAGTTGCACCAGAAACTCCTGTTATTGATAACAGTTTGTTCATTAAGGGCATCAATATTAATACATCTGAGCATGATGAGCATTAGCAGTGCCTGCATATTAAATTTTCATTATTTCAAATACCTTGAAATTAAAAAGATTTCAAAACAACATTTTTTATTCCTTATTACACCTCTTTTTGGCATTTCACCTTAAAAACTGACCTTGGCATTCACCAGTGCATTTACTGGGGCTATCCGTTTCAGATGGTTGTACAGCTGTGGGTCGTCACTTTGCAGTCTCATCATAACTTGCTCAGCCATAGCAAACACATTAGGCCAGGTTGGGAAACAGTTAGAGTTGAGCATATCCAGGTACATGGCCAGTTCCAGGACATGTTCCCCTGAAGAAAAGGTAAACATCTACTAACTAGTGTGTGCGTGTGTGTGGGGGGGGGGGGGGGGGGGATATTTAGCGCCATTTACCAATGTAAAATTGTGTTGAATCTAGTTGAATCAGATTGTGGAGGTCTGCCTCAAAACCAGATTCAGAGATTCCAGGGAGTACAGAACACTGCAGAACGCATTTTATTATTGAAGACGAAATCTGATCAAATCACCCCTTTATTCTTCCTTGTCATTAAGCAAATTTGACATAAGCTTCTTTCATTTATGTATCGGCTGCATGGATGGGCAATGCCACTTCCTATTTTTGAGAGAACATTTCAAATCATGTGTCGTCAAATCAAGGGTGCCAGGGCTCCTTAAAAGTTGGCACAAAATAATAATTTGGAGTTTAAAACCTTAATTCTGCAGCAACGACACAATGGAACGGCTTGCCTCAGACAATAAGGGACTCTCAGAAGTAGACCTTTCTCTTAAAGTCTTAAACTATTTTTTTTGTGCGTGCCTTCCTACCTCCATGGAGCACGGTGGCAGAGTGGCAGCAAGTTCCACTGGTGTACCAAAGGTCCTAGGTTAAAATCCTTTGAACAGCTAGGATTTTTTTCCGGGACACAATAGCGCACTGAGCATGTTAAATGCAATAGCACAGAGAGATACGCGATAGTATGGGTTAGGTCGGAAGTAATTCTGAATAAATAAGTTGAACTTACCTTTATCATCCAACATAGCCTCCTTATTCCTGAACGCCAATTGGATGGGGAACAGCCAGTAGATGAGGTACGGTTCATAACTTCTATCGTAAACATAGAGCACATTGAGTGCCCTAATTGCCTCTTTCAAGTGCCCCATGTGTTTGTAAGGCACCATGCTGGTAGTCTTGCTATAAGTCTGGTTAATGAACAGTCAAAGTTCCATAAGTTAATTTTTAATACATTTATGCACACATAGGAAAATTAACTGCAAATGATAAAGTATGGACTATCAAGGAAGTTATTTAAATGACTTCCCATTAATGATAGGCTGAATTATGAAAGCTACGTTAATTTATTTCATATATCCTTACAGTCATTTCACAATCGCCTTAGTTATTTTTGGGGGGTTTTGAGTTATGAGTTGAAATGTTTACTTTTCACCAATCTTCTATTATATGACAAATCGCCTATATTTTATACCAATCAGAAAACATTTTTTTGCAATGTACCAAAGTGACATAACAGAATTAATAACAATGTTATTTAGTTTTTCTAGGTTTTCTCAAAACATGAGAAAATTACTTAGGCAATTGTGAAATGACCGTGACCGAGCCTAGCGGGAACACCATGGCGTATTGATGGGGGGGGGGGAGGACGTGGAAACCACAAACACATACGGAAGCCAAGTTTTTTTCTCGGTCGATAGGATGTGGCCCGCTGGAAGTAGGGGCTATGCCCCCCCTCATTTTTTAAAGTACCATAAGATAATAAATACGTTTGTCTACCTCCAGAACAGCATTTTGAATGAGACCATTGATTGGTGACTGGGTGGGTTTTTTGATGTTCAACTCTGTCAGACCTCTAGTCACTGCAACAGCAAATCTCTCTCTAACCATCTTCTCAACATATCTGGTCAGAGAAAAAAAAAAAAAACACTGTTAACTTCTGAAACAGCATAAAAAGATAATACACATTTTAAACATTGAAATATATATAAAGAGAGATCTTTATACACAGGTCCAGGGGACGAAGCCAGACATTTTTTTCAAGGTGGGCTGTACCTTGCGCATGACAAATATTTATCAAATTAGTGTATATTTTTATTAAAATTTTGTAAAAATGTTTTTTTTTTCAAACATTTCAGGAGAGGGCGGGGGGTGCCCCCATCACCCCCCCCCCTTGTTGCCTCACCCCTGTGTCCTAAGGTTTGCTACTGACAAATTTGAAATGTTTGTCAAGTCTGCTATGGACATATTTTAAAAAGTGACTTAATGCTTCTATTAATACATTTGAAACAGTCTGTTGTAGTTTTCTGTATCATTTTTATGTCTAGTAGATTCAGAGAAATAACTTTGTTATATTCATTTTCTATTCTAATTTCAGCCGACCAGGCTGCAGAGCTATTAGCTTTTGCACCAAAAGCCAGAATATTAACAGATTTTTTTCAAACTGTTCTCTTTTATTGTAAAAAGAAAAAAAAAAGGGGGTTTGCAATATTTTTTCTTTATTGGAAAGCATAAGGAATCTGAAAATGATAGGCCAAACATTATGAAATTGTATTTACATTATGAAAATGTGTTTGCATTATAGATAAAAATAAATTTAAAACGCTGAGGTTAGAAGCTCTGTGGATGCCACTGTGAAAAGGCTTGGCAGGCCGTGTTGTCTGCCTTTGCGCGCCCCATTTGTAATGTAAAAAGAAAAGTACCCTTCGGACCAAATTGATGACAGCCTCCAGACCCTGGAAAAAATCCTAGCCTGCACCAGGATTCAAACCCAGGACCTTCGGTATGCCAGTTGAATGCGCTGCCACTCAGCCAACGCCCCCCATTTGTAAAGTGTATTGATTATGGCAGATGGAAGGACAGAAACTCGAAGTGTTTAAAAAAAAGAGTTACTCCCATTGTTTTTACTTACTATTGTAAAATAAAAAGTTAAACACAAAGATATCAAACATTTGACATTATATATTATTATAAATCAGCCGTACACTTCTTTCATTTTTCTTCTCTCAGCCTTGAACAGTACATCGGCCCACATGTAGGCTCGCAGTGACCCCGGCAGCTGGCGGCCATGGAGATGGCTGGCAACAACCTCAAACCTCCTGGGGTCCCGCTGAAGAAGCGACACAACCGCTGATCCGATGGTGTCACTCTGTGGACCCCACAGTGGGGGAGGGTCACCCTGAACAGTATGTACCTTGGCTGTTTCAAAAAAATAAATGATATAAATTCAAAGAGAAAAATCAACTATAAAAAAAAGTCACAATGGTCAATAATTCACTAAAAATTTAAAGTAAACTTGAATGAAAAAAAAAAGTTTAAATTTTTTTTTTAAGTGTTGGGAAGAGAAATGATGGATTGTGTAAGGAATCTGATTCCAGCATGCTGAAAATGTTTAGACGCCATGCATGAAATGAGGAGCTATGTCTCTGAAAGGAAACCAAAAGGACAACCTCAGGCAGAAGCAGTCATGAACGGTTGTTTAAAAAAGATTTGTGCAACAAACATCACAATAAAGTCACCTCTCATCTGCCCTGACGTTGGCGCAGCAACAACCCTAGCTGCCCCTGGGTCAGCTGTCTCAGACTGTTTGATCCTGCTGGGGGCTGGTACTTTGTAGATGTCAGGGTTGTCTGCCTTTTTGGACACCAGGACTTCGTTGGCTTTAGACTTCTGGGAAATGTAAAACAGGATAAATATTTAGGTCAACAAAAGCAAACGTAAAGGCTAATGAAAAAAAAAAGGTATTAAAAGAAAGAGACATTAGTGTTTGAGCCATAAAACATAAACCAGTTTTAAGTATTAACAATAACCAAAATAATATATAAAAAGAATTTAAAGAAACATTTATATCCTATGTAAGTAACAATTGTTTTATTTTTGTGTGTAAAAAAAAAGGATTAAACAAATAATTGTCTTCATTGTTCCAATTGCCATGTTGAACAAATGTGTGGCAATAAAATAGCAAAGTTTCCAAAATACTTACAAAAATGTAATCTATCTAGTAAACTTGCTACATTGTATTTGATCAGAAGGGCATGAAGGTGTAGTGTTTAAGGCACGTGATAAGTGTGAGGTTTAACTTCAAATATAGAAAGTCATCCTGGGGATAATGGGGACTATACATAGCCAAAGGTGAAATGAGCTTTGCACAACTTACCAGCAGTTTTTGTTCCTGTTTATAAAGCTCTCTGTCAAGACCGGTGGTGAAAATATTAAATGTTTCCTGTAGGAACTCAGCATAATGGCCAGTGGGTGGGGGCTCTCTAGATACATAAACAAATAAAAAAAATAATTGAAAAATAGTTAACAAAAAAATCTTAATTGTACTGTCGTGTGTACTTATGAATGAAATCCCATCTTCTTTCTTCTCACAAATAAAAAAAAAAATTTTTTAAAATTATTTACTTTTAAATTTATAAATTCTTTTTTTTTTAAATTAATATCAAGTTTTGATATATTATTGAAGGAAAAAGTTTATTGAACTCAAAAGGGAAAGTACACAAGTGTTAAACGGGCAAGCAAGAACTACATCAAATATATGCAGAAAATGAAATTTAAAAAGGTACAAACTCTGGTTCTTAGACTTGGGTTACTGTAAAAAGGCAGGTCATTTTTTTTGTGTTTTAAAATCAGCTACATACCCAGGGCCTATGCCAGTGAGCAAGTATCCGTGGCCAGTTTCCTTGACAGCTTTGTACATCTGACTGTTTAGCCAATTTTGAGCATCAGTCTTCAAACGACCTTTTTCCTTTGTTGAAATGTGTATGGGCTCCTAAAGAGTAACATCAAATAATTTTGTTTAAACACAACTCTAGTTGTTGGGACATGTTGTATAGAGAAAATAGGGTTAGATTGGCATTCGGGCATGGAATGGGTTGCAGTAACTTAACATCATTTAAAACATTAATAAAGATGCAAGACTAAACTCAGACCACAGATGAGCGTAGGACGCAATAATCTTTTTTATAGAAGGAGCGTCTGTAATATATAAGATAAGATATATTCAGATTGTCACTTGAATGGTCTCTGGTGTGAATGCTAGTTATGCCAGGGTTATTAGCCAATCCAAGATTTTTTTACAGGTGAGGTGGGGGAGGGAGCTGAAATTTCATGTGACAAAGATTTACCAGAAGTTTTGCAAATTTAGGAGATAAAAAAAAAAATTTAAACATTTCTTTTTCCAAAGTGTCCTTAGCTCACCCCAGGCACCCCCACCAATAACTTTTCCACTGTTCCTGATTGACTAGTCCATGTACATATTTGCATCTAGATTTATGTGGGCATCTGCTTTGTTGAAAAAAACAACAACTTAGAAACCATAAGGTTTATATATCTATAAATGAGTAAAGTACCCTTCGGACCAAATTGATCATAGGGCCTGTGATGCAACGTTCACCAGTTTCTGTGCCCACTGCATTCCAGGTGATTGTGTGGCCAGCACAACACACAGCCGCCTTTACTTTACCCCAAACTAAGGCCAGGTACCCTTCAGAGCTGGGTAGACTCAGGGACACCCTCCAGACCCGGGAAAAAAAATCCTAGCCTTCACCAGGTATCGAGCCCAGGACCTACGGTGTGCAAGTCGAATGTGCTGCAGCTCGGCCACCGTACCCAATTCTATATCTATGCACTGTATCAATTAAATGCTCCTTTTATGAAAAGATAAATGGCTTGCTTTAACCTGATATGAAGAAATGAATAACACCAACAAAAAGCACACTGACCAACATTTCTGGGTTTCTTTGCACATGAGACAGATACTTCTCAACGAAATGTTTCCCCAGCACTTCAAGTAACATTTCTTTCCTCTGTGGTTGGTTGAACTGTTTCTCAACTTTCTGAGCCAGGTTGTGGGATATTTCTTCTTCAAGCTGGCCAGCAACAACAACAAAAATAAAAGAAGAAAATAACTATTTTACAACACTACATTGAAATAGAACAAAATACCAAGTTATTACAATACTCAGATAGACATAGGGATAAAAAGACTTTTCTTAATTCAAAAACTAATGCATACAAGTTCTCTTTCTGCCAGCATAGCATCCAGGCATGGAATGAGTAGCCTCCACAAACTAGGAAAACCAAGAACTTAACTAACATCATTGAAAACCCGAATCAAAATGCAAGACTCGAATCAAACCATGGATAAGCATGTTCGGACCAAACTGACCATAGGGGCTGGTGAAGCAGCGTTCACCAGTTTCTGTAGCCACGGCGTACAAGGGGATGTGTGGCCAGCACAATTCCCAGCCCCCCTTTGCTTTACCCCAAATAGTGTCAGGTACCCTTCAAGTCCTGGGAAAACATCCTAGCCTGCACCAGGATTTGCACCCAGAACCTTGGGATCGCCAGGCAAACGCTCTGCCACTGTGCCTCATATGGATAAGCGTAGTGCACAATAATTTTCTGTAAAGAAGGAGGTAACTTATACGATTAGAAATAAAAATAATATGGCTTCATCCATTTGTAACCACATTATTATAATATGGCTCATTTCAGAAGTTATCAACTTCATTGTGCCTATGTAAATTTAAATCAGAATCTTTTTTTGAGTCAAATACATGTACCAGTATATACGGTACTTTGTTACAAAATTAACCAATACAACTGACAACACTTACTTTGTGCCATGGAGCGTTGGGCAACAAGGTCTGCTGGTAGCACGAGTTTATCCACAGCTGGTTAAAGGGCCGGTACTCTGTTTGCTGCTTGGAGCTGTCAGACAGTGAGGCCATCTTTTCTTGCTTAGGTGCTGATTTCTCCATGTTGATTTTTATATAAATTACCAATGAGCAAGTTTTATGCTCTCTAAACAGTTTTTAATACAACTACAGCACAAAGTTTTACACAAAAAAAAGTTTTAAAATATATCAAATATAATCAAGCAAGAAGATATATATTACTAATTCTTATTTAAACAGAAACCATAAAATTGTGACGAAAATAACAATGCATCTTTAAATAAATCAAGTGAAACTGTTCCAATCAGTGCTGCACAATGAAAAACAAAAACACAGACTAATTTCAATTGCACAATACTTCTATTCAAATAATAAATTGAAAGAGATCAATTCCAAATTTTCAAAGTAAAAAAAAAGATAAACAAAACGTACATTTTAACAAATCAAAATAATATAGTGATTGTTTTTTTTTATGAGTGTTTACAATAATGAATGGATATCACAGATAAGCTTATTAGACACTATTTTTGAAGACCTCAACCCATGCTTGGTTGGGTCATTATTGTAGAATATGTTGTTGTTTTTTCAGACCATCATATTACGTTTTTTTGATTGAAATAAACTACATCCAGAGTCCAGGGGGGGGGGGTGTTTTAACTGCTCATGACTTGTAAGTCTGGGGGCTTGTCCCCATAACAATATTTTATGCTGGCGTCCCTGTAGGAATTCTCATGCTGTACGCTCTGAAATACACAAAGCAAAAAAAATTTATCGATTTTTTTCTGTATGATTCATAAAGAATTTTCTCTGTATTATGTGATCCATCTCAATAACACGCGTAATAACAAAGAATGCAATAAAAGTGTCATAATCTAAACGTTACACTTAATGTTTCAATATTTTAACGTTTCTGACATTTTTTGTGGGTAGGGGATAAATCAAAAAAAAAAAAAATAATGATTACAAATATAGAGTCTTGTTTGCAATATATGCCAATATTCAAGTTCGAGCAAAGTACTGTGCATAATTTATCCATCGCTCTAATTACAAAAAACAAAACAAACACAAAACACACACAACAGATGTTTTATAATGTGCACTGTAACATTAACAAATGAGCGAACTATTTTTCTTTTAAGTTATACAGGGGGGGGATTTTTACCTGAGAAGAGGTTCTACACTTTGCCAGGCACAAATCAAACAGGTTTTCAACCTCTCTAATGAAAAAATTGTAAGGAGCTTCTTGAGGGTCTTTTAAGATTCTATTCAACAAATTTTGCTGAAATCAAAAAAACAAACAGCACTAAACATTCATTTGCAAAACATGTATTAACATTTGGCACATGAGGTTTAACTGTTTCTAAAGTAAAGTATCCCCATCAAACCAATATTACCTATAAGGCCTGTGAAGTAGCATTCACTGGTTTTTAATTTTAATTCCTCCATCCTTTTAAACAATGCACTACTACAAATGAAGCAATAAGTGTTAGCATCAAATGATAGTCTTTGCTTAATACACTGGAATTCATTGGAATATTCTTTCAATAAAATAAATTTGATTCCAATTATCTGACATAGAATCATTGAAGTGACTAGAACGTAGACAGATGACAGAAGACCAAGGTTTGTAAAAATAATTTTTAAAATGCGGAAAGGTTGGCCTGTTTGCGCCTGTAACAAAATGTAACATAATATTATACGAAATAAGATGAGAAGGATTCTTACATTTTTGGGCTGAAGGCAACAGGATACACAATATTCATAAACACTACAGCAACCATTAGACAGGCACGTTTCACAGGTTTGATGCTTTGTTGACGGATGCTTCGGATTGCAACAGTTATTGACACCTACGTGCTCTCTGCGACAAACGTTACCTAAACAGTGTGAACACAACATACATTAAAAATTGCACACGTATGTTCCCAAAGACTTTTTGTTTAAAGCTAAAATCTGTACAAATATTTAGCAGCATAATAGTGATTGCATATAACTAACTGGCAATGCAAGACTAAAAAAAAAAAAAAAAAGAGAAATTCACCCACCTTTATGGTCAACTATGAGCCAACGACCTTGTCTTGAGTTTCGACACTTGACAACTTCTGTATCATTCGAATCTTCTGTTGGCTGCCACTGAAAAGGCTGTCTTAGAGTTCTTTTGGATTCGTATTCATTAAGAATGTAATCAGATGACTAGGGAAGAAAATGAAATATAACTACTAATGGCTAATTTTGTTGCAAATAAATTTTACAATGAACATAAAACAATAATGTTATAACCATCATGTTCAAAATATTAAGGTACTAAAGGTCAAAATCTGCATGTAAAAGTAGGTCCTTCAAATCATAATTTGCAATTTGTTAGAGTCTTTTAATTTGGGAGGCGTTATTATAATTATGCACAGATACCTGCTGAGAATTATGCCAAGTAATTTTTTTATGAGCAGACTCTTTTCATATAACGCACAGTTAAACGTTTATTTTTGTGTGTGCATTAGAGTGATTTTTATGCACAAAATACTCGACATTATGATCATTAATATCCCACCATGTTGTTGATGTAAGGTAGGCCATGCCTAATCGAGTATGAAACAAGCATAGGCCTATGTATTAAAATGGGGTCAGTTACTTGTTTCCATTCTTTATGTAGGTCTATGCCTATTGCACATTCATTATCCAAATATATTTGCATAAGACGCCAAGCCCTATGAGAGCAAATGACTACACATAGCCTAATAATTGTTTGCTGTTTTCTCCCATTCTGTTGTTTTTAACTGGTACTGCGTAGCCTACAAGACGTCAGAACAAAACACATAAAATCACGATGTCATGAGAACAAACTGACACACCACAATAATGACCCTTAGGCTACACCAAGCTCAGTCAAGCTGGCAAGTGTAGAATATCAATATATATAATTAATGTGAGTTTGTTTATATGCGAACACTTATCGGGTTTTCCCAATAATTCCCATTGCAGTCAGTTTATTAACGTGGCGAAATCTCCTTTTTTAAACGGTATGCACCAGCAATTTGGCTTGGAGAGTTTGTTGTACTTTTTTTTTAAACTAGCCTTTGGCGTAAGTATATCAGATCATGTTGTTGTTTTTTTCAATTATAGATGTTTGCTTTTTATTTATTAAATAAAAGCTTAATGATAATCAGTTGCACTCTGCGGGGGCAGAGGATATTATTATTAGATTATGTGACCAGCCACGCATTCTGCACATAATGCTGAGCACTTTACAGTGACACGACACAGCATCTTGTGCATATTAAAAAAAAAATTCATTCAAAATAAGTCTACACTCTACACCATTCTGATTCTGTTGGTTATGCCTATATAATAATAATATATATAATACTATATAGGCTAAAACTAGGGTAGAGTAGAATATTGAATTATATTGGTATTAGTAGGCCTACTAAGTTACCAAGTAAAAAGTTTTTAAAAGTACACTAGTTGCAAATAGGCAGTATTATGAGTATAGGACTATAGGCCTACTATTTATATTTAATTTTAGCTGTTTTAGTTTTAGCCTAGGCCTACTATGTTGTATTTTTAGTCTCTTATTTAAGTTATTACGTTATTAGAACTTATTAGGTCTAGTATTACTCTTATCTTATTTATTCTTTGAAATTGAAGTAGGCCAACATTTTTTTTTCATAATAATATAATTATAAATATATATTGTACTACTATATTTCGCTTTTATTTTATGGTCCCACTTCGTATGAATATTATTAGGCCTAATTTCAACTGACAATAATATTATTGAATATTCTCGATGTTGAAAATGAATGTTTAATTTTAATCAATGAGATTCAATGTTGTTACTAAAAATAAACAAAAATATTGTATTGTTTTGTTTTTATTGATTCATGAGGATGATGAGTGCCTATTCAATTTTGTTAGATTGCAATGAAAACATTTTTGTCTACATTATTATATTACCTTAGACAGCGTTGCCGATAAAAAGTAAATTAAATAACAAATAAAAATTACAGCTAAAACCCAACGTTTACGCAAAACGCGAGGCCACAACATTGGCATCCTAGACTACATCCGCCATAATAAACTTCTTTATTTAGTTTGTACAGATTTTTCCCCATTTTCAGTATATATTTTTAATTGTTAATAATATGTTTTAAAAACATACGTATTAAAATGTGCAATTTTATTTGCAAATGGATACAGTTTATTCTTATTATTTTTCTAATTTTCAAAAAAGGACAACGACTTTATTACATTTTTAGTTATGTTTTAACAGTTCAGTACTTGGCCTTCGAAATAACTGGAATGTTGATCGTAAGCGGAAAAAGCGATTGGGGGGGGGGGGGGGGAAGGGGGAGATATAGTTTTTATTTTATGCTTAAATAATGCATGGTCTTTCAATAGCAGTTATTTTTTTATTGTGAAAATTGAACTTTTATGAGATCGGTGATTAAAATAAAACAAATGTGATACAAAACACACAGTCACTTTTTTTCTAAAATTGGTTTTCTTCTTATGGCAGTCACGTATGGAGATAATTTTAAGCTTACCGTACTCGATATTGTAGCCTAAGCGAGCCCAGGCCAGTGAGTCCTTTCACAGAGTCGGTTAATAAAAATGTTATCGTTTTTCTCTCGGCAAAGTCGTTTATAACATTTTTTAATATTTATATCAACAAGTTTTTTCCTTTCCATAATAATACGCTCGCAGGAAGGTTATTTTTAGGTTTCATAAAAAAAAACGGACGAGCCCTCTGAGGGCTCTTTTGTCCAGGGCGTAACGTTAGGGTTGAGTTCAGGGGGAAGGGGGGCACTCCCAAGCTCTGTCCGGACTCCAGCTACCCCACGACACGCCTAATTAGTGTCGTACGTGATACGTGCCGTGTAAAAGTAAGGATTCCGCAGCAAGTGATTGTTCAATGCGGTTCCCCTAAGGATCATTTATATCGTGGTGGCTCGGCTCGCCCGTATGCCTGCAATAATGTCACCCGGTAACATCCATCCCTATGGCTCTACAGCCCATGTAGGGCATTCGCCTGCTCCATCACCTCCTTCCATTCGGGCCTATCACCCGATAACATAAATCCTATAGGCTACAGACATCCAGGCACCGGGTGGTTCTGAGACGTGGTTGCTGCGTCCATTGCATCCTGCCCACCGAGACCCCGTGGCCTCTCGGCAGTGCAATGGGTCTCGGACCCGCAGCTTGAGCTGTCCCCCATGCCTTCACCCGCCGGGTGGGATCGTATCGGCGGTTTTCAGACTTCGCCAGTCTTTGAGGCCCATGGGTACAAAAGTGGTGGTGGGGGGTGGGAAGGATTTGTCCGATCTCATTTCTCTATTTTTAAGATGGCAATATCTTAACGTTCGAAACGTTCTCTACAATGAGAAAACGAGCCGAGACTAATTAGCTATAATTATAGGCCTATCCGGCTCGATTGCATATATATATTCTATTCTCTCTTATAGTGATCGGAGAACAAACACGCTTCTGTAGCCATAAGTCACAATATAGGTTATTGGGCGCTGCTTGCAAACAGTTGACCGCGTTCTCAGCTAGGCCTATACAATCTAAATATTCTGCTTCTCTTCAGTTTTGGCACGAAACAGGGGCAACTATTGAACTATGTTGCCTGATCATTTCTGCAGCGAGCTCCACCACGACGGGTAGTTTTATATAGTCTAGTTGCTGCCACCGGCCACCCACCTTGCCCCTCGTCAGATTCTTCCCAGCTCTTGTAGGTACCATAATATATTATTGTCCTTACTTCCAAACATTTTGTATAAAGTAGGCCTATAAATAATATAATATAATGTAAACTGTCAATTAAATAATATAATATTATAATGTCTCTTTATAAAATATATAGATCTATGACTATATAGATCTATAGCTAAAAACAAAAAAAAAACAGCGACAAACTAAAAAAACATGGGCAAATATAACATTATAGGCCTATACTATAGATTAGGCCTAGGCCTACATAAAGGGAGGGTCTAGGCTAGGCTAAAATGTCAATGTAGTCAGCCTATGTTATGATATAGGTCACAACAGAGACATGATTGAGGTTAGGTTAACTTATACTTAGAAGTTAACTTTCTACATTTACATTTTAGACTACTTTGTATATCTATCATTACTAGATAGCATTTATATTATTTCTACTTTCTAGCAGTATTTAAAAAAAAATTAAACTCTTTAAATAAAGATTTCATTTTCATGATTACGTTGGGACGTTTGTTGGAAAATGGGTTTGAGTTTTGAGTTTGAGGGATGAACTTGTAATATTTTTTTCAACAAATACTCCCCTTGTCCCATAATTACGTCATCAAAAGTTACGGCCCTGTCTACATTAATAGAATGCAAAGTACAGTAGATTGAACGACGGACGTGTTTATCACCACGCACTCTTTTTTAATCACACTGTGAGTTTAAAAAAAATTTTTTAGTCGTAAGTATTAATACCAGTAAACTATTTGTGTATGTTTCTTTCATTTTTTTTTTTTACCAATTAGGCCCTACCGTACTTTGCTCTGAATAAATATACTCTAGTAAAGTCAGCTCTGAATAAATACAGCCTACTAATATACTAATAATAATATTATAGACTAGCTAGGCTAGGCGGCTAGGCCTTCAATTTCAATTTCAATTCTTTTCAATTCAATAGCAGGTCTACTGAATCAAGTTCGACTGAATGAATATCTC
Source organism: Anisus vortex (assembly GCA_949126835.1). NCBI lineage: Eukaryota > Metazoa > Mollusca > Gastropoda > Planorbidae > Anisus > Anisus vortex. The sequence goes on from OX421504.1 coordinate 31,251,973, forward strand.
AGTCTGAATTATAACTGAATAAATATAATATACTAAGCTATACTATATAGTATATAGTTATAGTCATAGTAGGGATATAGCCTATAGACAATATATCAAATAATCAATATAATTTTTTTGAATATAGTTAAATTAGTAATATAGTAATATAATTATAGTATAGTCACTATGCTCAGACTATTTTATAGGCCTAACTAATAACCTAATTGCCCTCAAAATTAGGGCTAGGCCTATATATAAGCCTAGGCTTATTTTTTTTCATTAATGGTTGATGTTTGCTTTATTATATTAAAGTAAAAGTAACCAAATATTTTAATTATTTCATGGATTCACGTCGCTATTGAGAACATCCTTTAATGAGCGACTTTATACAATCAATTAAACAATAAAAAAGATCAAAAACTAAATAGCCTACCGAAAGAAACTTTCTCACTGCAGTTTTTATTGTAATTTTTTTTTCTTCTCTCTTAACAAAATATGTTGTAGTCATTCGTTTCTACGTCATTTTGTTGGGAATAACCACTAGGAGATACTCAAAACTCATTCAAGGTTTGTCCTCAAAGCTATTCATAGATATAGATACATAAAACTCATTCAAGGTTTGTCTTCAAAGCTATGCCTCAGAGTATTGTCAGATTTAAGATTTATTAGTTCTATTTGTAGCTCATCAGTGGCCAATATAAATGTTAGAATTGAACGGAGATATCAGCAGGTTGAACTGGTATTCCGTTGCCTTAAAACCAGCAAATCTCCTGAAAAGTTCTTCTCTCAAAACTGTGTTCTGGCAATGTACTTTTGTTCAGGTGTTTTATTCATAGACAAAAGAGTTTTTATGTAGGAAATCTGTGCAAAGTTTTGGCCAGAAAATTGTTAAAGAAAAAAACCTTATCTTAGTCTGAAATGGTGTTACTTCCACACATATATTCATCACAAGCAAACACAACTTTACCACGAAGTTTTGTATTGAGATCATTCAATTCACACTTGACGTCTGTAGAGCAAATGATAAATTACTCATCTGCATTCTTTATGTTATAAATGAACTATTCCAAAAAATAATATGTAACAAGTATTGGATGTATGTTTTTTGACGCAACTCTTGGAGCCATTCATTCATATGCAGCATAGCCATATGTTTCCAACATAACCTGTATATTTGATTGGAGTGATGTAGAATTATTAGGATATGCGTAGGCATACATTTTACATTTAGAAAACTTTTGTAGTTGTACATATTACTATCTTTATATAACTGAAATTGAAATCGACAAATATTTTGGCCCCCCCGCTTTTCTTTTGAAATTTTGGACCGATTTTGTATTGCCGAAACGTAGCGTAAGTTTAAAGGCGGCATTTTTTTGGTAGGCTTATTGAAAGCAAATTACAGTATGGAAAGAATAGTAAATGTGTGAAAACCTGTCTAGGCCTATAATGTAGGTAGGCCAATAAGCTTAAGATGTGTTTTATTTAGTCTAGGCTTATAGGCTATAGCCTACTAACAAGACAGTGTTGAGCATTTCGATAAAACTGCGGCAGGTCTAGGCAATGTTTCCAAAACTACGATCGGCAGATGGACGCATGAAATGTCAATAGTGTGTTTTATTTTTCATTAGTTGCATGTAAAAGTTGAAAAAAAAACACAGCTTATTATTTGTCGGTCGCGCAGACGCACTTGAAATCATTACAAACAATGTTAATGGTAATTAGGACACATGTATATAGCGCATCATAAATGCCTGCACCTCCCAGTCTCCAGTCTAGGCGACATTGAGTCTAATGACGTACTTCAAAAGACTTTTTTGTGTGTAGTGTTACTATAGTCTATAGGGATAGGAACTTGAGTAGGGAAAGGGACTTAGATGAAGAAACAGATACCTTTCTTTCCCATCTCACTAATGTCTGTAGACCTATTGATCGGTTGTTAAAATAAACAAAGCCCTGCCTTTATTTGATTATGTTTGCCTTCTGAACGATTAAAACCATTTTTTAAGGAAAGTTTCCAAATTAAGGTGAATATTTAGTAACTTTTATGTTTAAAAGGTATGCATTTTTGAGATATTAAAAGGCAGAGTAACCCGGGAAGTCGGGATGCGTGGGTCAATGACAACATATAAAAAAAACAATCTTAAACTTGGGGTGCGACTTATACACCGGTGCGACTTATAGGCGAGTATATACGGTAATGAAAATAAGGCTTACATTTTTAGTGCCTCTTCAATATATAAATCATAAACAAATAAAACGAACAACCTTTTTGAAGTCAACTCTGACTTTTGTGTGCCATTATAATAGAACGCAGAGGGTCAATTTTACAATCTTTTTAGTCACAAGAGCAATTGATCACATATAAATCATAAAATCTTTTGGAAACAACACATATATATTAAATTAGCAGTTCTTGTTATGTTTTAACACCTGAAGCATTTTTGTCTGTCTGAAAAGAGCACATATTTATACATGTTGTAGAAACTAGTTCATTTTTATAATTCATCTTTTTTAAATACTATGCCTAAGCCTTTTAACTTGAAACCTGAACAAGGAAAATAAATTAAAAAAAAAACACAGTTTTTTTTAAAATTCACTTCTTTTGGTAGGCTTAGGCTTTTCTAACAAACTTGATTTTAGAAACAACACTCTAGATTGAGAGGATTATGGTAATAATAGGCATACAGAGACAGGGTCAAATTCAAATAATACGTATGCCATACAATAAGTATGAAGTAACAAGAGATCATGTTCTTCACCTGTGCCACCTTTTTTTAAAATCTGGACTCGTTTTATTCTTTTTTTTATGCCAGTAGCCAAAGTAAATTGGCTTGAATTCTGTAATGTTTACTTTAATTGGGGACATATCAATCAAACTGTTTTAGCCTTAGCTTACTAAAAACTGAATAGTCAAATATAAAAGAAACTTTCATGTCTTGTAAAATTCAAAACATTGAGTTTGAGAAGTGTGTGGGGGGGGGGGGGGGTCGGTCTACATTTTTCATTTTTTTATTATAAAGATTTAAATGTCTTAGTTTTATAAGATTACAGACTTTCCTTCTATATATTAGAAGATTATTCTGTCCTTGGCTAAAAACTCCTGCAGGGCTAGAACTGGGAGGCATCATGTTGACAGCCTGGTATTATAAATACAAGACCAGCTGGTCACTGTGAACTACTTTTGCTATTTGACTGTTTTGCTCTATGGGCATAGTTTATAAAACTGGGTCACATTTTTTATTCAAAACCTGCACGTTTGAAATATTCATTCAAAATGTTTGATTCTGTATAAATGAAAACAATGATTTAAAGTTTTATATTACGGACTAGTTTTTTGTTGTATTACTCATTTTCTTTTCTTTAATTTTTTAAAAAAATCAATTGCTTTGATTTTTGTGGCCAAATAATATTGAATAATCAGCCCTAACATATAGTTTAAGTCCACTTTATATCTGTTTTGATGGCAGCTTATCAGCAGCTTGAGTCGTTGTTATCAGTTGTTGTTTTTTTTTTGGAAAGAGAAAAAAAATGTTCTCATTGTGCATCAAACTGTCAATGTTGATGTAGTTGTGATTGAATCACTGGGTACCAAGTTAGCTTACCAATAAATCACTTTGATTGTTTTTGTTCTCTCAGGTCAAAATAGCTTTTTGAAGACATTTTTGCAATAATATTGACTTTGCTCAGTCTGGTTTGACAATTATTTGAACTAAGTTGGTGTAAACCTGGTGTAAACGTTCTGATCTTGTGGATGGTTGGGGCCACTGACCTGTTGGCATCAAAGGTTGAGTTGACATTGCGCCGGCCTCACAACACTCTTTTTATGCAGAGGCCATATATAATATAGCCCGCACATTTTTTTACTGTCCTCTAACTCTTAAAAGAGTATGGAAGGGAACATGTTGTGGAAGGGAACATGTTGTGGAAGGGAATGTGTTGTGGAAGGGAACATGTTATGGAAAGGAACGTTTTGTGGAAGAAAACAAAACATATTGTGGAAGGGAACATGATGTGGAAGGGAACATGATGTGGAAGGGAACATGTTGTGGATGGAAACATGATGTGGAAGGGAACATGATGTGGAAGGGAACATGATGTGGAAGGAGCAATATTTTTTTGTCATGTGGTCTCAGATGTTTAACTTCCATTCAATTTCCATCTCCCCTTCCCCCACACCTCTCTCTCACCACACTACATATTTCCTTGAAAAAAATATATTTTGTCCATAGAGAAAAGTAAGAGAAAAACATAAGACAAAGCTAATAACCACCTGGTGTTCTTTTTATGTGCTTGAGACAGCTGAGCCCTTGCTAATTACCAGCTGACAGCTATTGTGATCTCCACCTTAGCAGGCAAACATTATTTAAATATGTTAGGAAATGAAATGCACACATCATGCACACATTTTAATTTTTTTACAGTTATTTAAAAAAAAAAAACCTTTAGGATTAAATGGTTAGTTTATTTAAGTGAAAACTGTCTGAACTTCAATACATTGACCTTGCTCTTGTAAAAAAAAACACATGAATTTTTTACCTCAATAATTTATTTTTAAAAATAAATCAAGCAGGAGGAGGTTTTTAGTTTAAAAAAAAATCTTTTAATTACACAACTAATTCTTTGTTTCAATCTTCCAGCTGTTTTTTTTTTCTTTGGATATAACAAAGATTTAAAATGCTTTATTAATCTTTCAAGCTTGCAACTTTTTTTTTATCATTAAAAAAACAACAGATAATTTCATATGGACTAAAACAATTATTGTGAAAAGAATACAAAAAGTTGGCTGAAAATGAAACAATTGAGTAAAGATAAAAAAAAATGGAGTAAAACTGTAAAAATAATTGTATTTGTTGCCCAATAGCTTGTACCCTTGTTTACATTACACCCTTGTTTTATTTTGCCTGTGTGCAAGTAGGCCTGCTTATGTCATGCTTGTAAAATAAGGTCATTGTAATTGGTAAAGTTCTAGTTCTTGAACTTTGACCCTTGGTCTAAATATGTTGTTGCCACCATGGCATTTATGTTTACTCTGGGCAAGCTATTCTAGTGTTTTTAAATTATGTTGTTTTTATTGGGTCGGTAATGGGTTTTAATTTTAATTTTTTACTATTTTAGTAAAACAAAAAGTTTATACGCTCTCTCCCCCCCCCCCCCCCCCCCCCCCCACCTTTTTGGTTTAAAAGCAATTGAACAGAATAAACATAAAGACAAAAGCACTTTCCTTATCCCTTATGCGAGAACAAATGCATATTAGTACTCCTTCTTCCCGGGTAGCATTCGGGCATGGAATGAGTTGCCTGAACAAACCCGGAAAACCAGTAACTTAATATCATTTAAACATTAATAAAAATGCTAGACTAGACTCGGACCACAGATGAGCGTAGGACGCAATAATCTTCCTTATAGAAGGAGCGGAGCGTCTGTAATGTATAAGATAAGATAACAGAAAGTGGTACAACATTCACTCAGAGGACAATAAAAAAATAATACTACAAGGAAACAATCCCCATCCCTTCCTTATCTGCCCCCATTAGCTTATATATTATTTTCAAATTATCCCGCAGACAGAATCTATCTATGGATATCTAACTATGGATATCGTTGCTTAAATAAACTCAGATCTGGTGTAGTATAGACTTATTATAGACTACTCTATTAAAGAAAAAGACCCTACTATAATTCTAGTGACGGAGTAAAGCAAGCATTTTATGAGATAATAGAATATTTTGATTCTAAAGAGCAGCTCACTGACTTTATAGGAGATGACAACATCTGGCAACTGGTTTAAATGTGTAATAGCCCAGTTTTGTAAGACTATTGAACCTTGAATGAAATGTCAACTTAATTGCTGTGCATGTTAGTGTATTGACAGATAGGTTTGATACTAGTCCCTCTCTCCCTCCTCTCCCTCTTGCTCTCTCACTTAAACTTGTCTGTGACAGTTATAGATTTTCAAATTGCAACTTCATTTTCTTTTTTTTTTTGCCAGTACTCTGATTTCCAGATGAAACCAAGATGAGTGACACAGTTCCAGATACTGACATGGGATCAGAGTCATTAATCTCCATGACGGATATTTTTATCCTGTCACTAGCTGGAGGCTTTGCCGTCTATTGGTTTTTCATAAGAAATAAACGTCAGGAAACGCCAAACTTTAAGAAGCTTACTATTGCGTAAGTACTGGTAGTTTATAATGATACAGTTGAATGTGTGTGTCGATTTTGACGTCCATTGGTTAATATAAAGACACATTTTTTATTCCTACATGTGTCTTCCATAGTATAGTGCTTAAAATCCCCATCTGACACCTGGGTGATGTGGGCTTGGTACTTGGTAGGGCCATTAGGGTATTTTTTAATTTTATTCTATAATAGGAAAACTTATTTTTTCTTGATGTCAACTTAATTGAGATTTTCAGAATTTTTTAGTTTTCGCAATTGATAAGTAAAACAAAATACATTTTATTTTACATTTCATTAAAGTTTTCTAAGGCGACTAAGGCTTGACTATATTTAGTAAAATAATTATAATTTTGCCTGTCAAGCAAGTGACCTGGCTAGAAGGGCGCCCTAGAATAGCATGTTTTTTTCTGTAATAGCATTACCTACCTATTTATAACTGAATCAAATCGTAAATACTTTTTAGGATTTTTGATTTTCTTAATAGTTTTTAAAATATAAAAAAAGTTAAAATTATACTTTAGACTACATTATTGTTATCATATCATATGGTAAGGTTTGACGAAGCTTAAATTAATTTAGTATAATAATTATTATTGTGAGGATCGACATAGATGCATTATCATTACCAATTAGCATAAATCTGTTTTCTAAATTAATGATTAGTTCAGCATTGGGGATGCCAACGTTCATTTGAACTCTTCAATATATATACAATGTGATTGTTAGCTCAAAGAAAGCTGGGTAATTTTTTTTAGCCCGCAGTTTTTAGCTTTAAGAAGATCAAAAAAATTTTTTACTGAGCTTCTTTGTGCACTATATTCTCTGAGAAAATGTCAGTCTGTCAATTTCTCATCATTGCATTTCTATCTCCAGGCCTGTACTTGAGAGATCAGAGTCTAGTGATACATCTTTTATAACCAAAATGAAAAACACAGTAAGTACTTCTATTTTCCCACTGAAATAATTTTAGCGATACATCTTTTATAACCAAAATGAAAAACACAGTAAGTACTTCTATTTTCCCACTGAAATAATTTTTCTTTTTTTCTGTTTAGAAATAAAATTGTTGTTTACTATTAGAATTTGATGCAAAATGCAAGAAGGGGCTGTGGGTTGTTAAGTCCCCACCCCCCAAGAAAAAAATCCTGGGTTCTCCCCTGAATAAGATAAGATTACTTGTTTGATCAAACAAATGGAAATTTGACTTGATTACATACATTTTGTCTTTTTAACAGGGTTCGTACAGCTCCTGGAAACTCCTTGAAACTCCTGGAAAACAAAAAGTTGTGTTCCAGGACCTTAAAACTCCTGGACAAACTGTATTTAGTCCTGGGAAAATACCTAAAACTCCTTATTTTCGAGGGAGATTAATTATTAATTAAAAAAAATCATAATCACTGCTCTTAGATTGTACTTCCACTTTTCCAGAAAGCCCTATTCAAAAGCGAGTTTGCCCGCTTTGCATCTTTCTATTTCCGCGCGCAAACGTTGATGACACCAGTGATGCCACCACTCCTTGTTTTTACTAGATCTTGTTTTTTTAAAATCCAAACTTGGGATGTAGGCTATAAGTCCCCGTAATGCCGTAAAACAACACACAAAAAAAGCTGTGTAGCGAGATGTGTTTTTTTTAAAGAGCTTAGCTTGGCTTTTCAAAAAAATTTACTCCTGAAAAACTTCTGGAACACTCCTGGAATTTTGAGGCAATTTTTCTGTACGAACCCTGTTTTAAACATGTTTAAAACAATATAAAAGAACCATTTGTACTCGAGCACAATAGACATTCATGCACAGTAACATACCATTTTATCTTACAAGAAAAAAGTATCATTTAGATGTCAGCTGTTGTATTTTCTGGCTGACTGATGATTCTTTTGAAAGATCAGGGAGTAGCGACATAAGCTTTCAATACAATAGAGTATCAGCATGTGGAATTACTAATAATATACATACATCTATTCCATTTATTGTACACATCTTGTCACAAAGTGTAAGAATTGTTATTTTTTTGTGGGTTAGAGAAGTTAATAACATATTTCTTAGGTCCCCATAGCCCTAACCAGTAATTATATGCTTATAATGTATGGATGACTTGGGGCCAAAATCTGTAACATGTTAAAGTGGGCTGTGGGTGTTTACACAGTAATGAGAATGTGGGTTAAAGTTTTTTTGGTTGAAATCTCAGACCAGAACTGTAACTTGAAATAAACTAAGAGCAAGAACTTTGTTTATTTTATGGGAAGTAATTCTTTATTTTGTTTAAAATGAGTTAAAATTTGTTTTGTTTATTTATTATTGCCTTTTTATGCATTACTTACAGAAATCTGTATAATTTTGTTTGCAAAAAAACAACATTCTAAATTATGTTAAAAATATTTTTTAAACAGTTTTTTTTCTTTATTGCAAGCACCCATTTAGATCTATATCAAAATGTGTTGAACATTTATTAGAACACAAATTGACATCAATTCTGATTGTCTAAATGTATGAAACAATTAGTTCACAACCAGAACAAAGTTTAATAGTTATTATTGTATGCACAGAACATAAACTTCAATTGTTATTATTGTATCGACATAACAGAAATGTATTGAACATTTATAAGAACACAAATCAACATCAATTCTGATTGTCTAATTATATGAAACAATTAGTTCTTAACCAGAACAAAGTTCAATAGATATTATTGTATGCACAGAACATAAACTTAAATTGTTGTTACTCTATCCACAGAACAGAAATGTCGTCGTGTTTTATGGCTCACAAACCGGAACGGCAGAAGAATTCGCCACACGTCTGGCCAAGGATGCATCAAGATACGGGATGAAAGGAATGGTGGCGGACCCAGAGGAGTGCGATATGGTGAGAACAACGCTTTTTGGCACAGCCTTGTCTTAGAAGTTCCGAACTTGTTTATATTCTAATTTGTCTTGATTGATTCTTGGTGTTCACGGCTTGGTAAAAAAATTATATGTATGTATGTACTTGTGTTATTTCAGGAAGATTTGTGCAAGTTGACTGAAATAGACAATAGCTTGGCAATATTCTGTATGGCCACTTATGGTGAAGGTGACCCTACAGATAATGCACAAGAATTTCATGAGTTTCTTGCTAATGGTAGTGAAAAACTGACAGGCCTTAAATTTGCAGTAAGTACGGTTTGATCAATTTTTCCTGGATTGTTCCATTTTCTCTGTTAAGCAATACATTATATAAATATAGTCTCCATTCCAAACTGTGTTAATCTATGGGGGCAAGTGAAGCAGCACCCACAATTTTCTGTGGCCATGGCATACGAGAGGATTGCATGGCCAGCACAATGCCTTAACTTTTCCCAAAACAATGTCGGGTCCACATCAGAGCTGGGTAAACTCAGGGGCACCCTTTAGACCCACCAAAAAAATCCTAGCCTTCATCAGGACTCAAACCCAAGGCCATTAGTAATGCCTTCTGAGCGTGCCGCAACTAGGCCACTGCTCAAATTAGTATGTTATATAAGATGATATATAATAAATATAACGGAGACCTGCGTTCAGCAGACTCGTCTCTACTGGCTGTGCCGCGTTTCTCGCTGCAGACTTGTGGTATGAGAGCCTTCTCATCATTTGGCCGGAAGGTATGGAACTCGCTCCCCCTCAAGCTCAGGCAAAACGCCTTCTATGACACCTTCAAAAAGAACTTAAAGACTCACTATTTTAAGATTCACCTTTAGAAATCAGATCTCTCGTTTTATTTTCGTCTAGTTTTGTGTAACCCTAGACTCTAGCCATTATCGTTATTACCTGTAGGTATGTTTTGTTCACGGTCTTTTGACGCGCTTTGAGCCTACATTATGTTTGTTGATAGCGCTTTATAAATACTATTATTATTATTATATATTCCTTAATGGGGATTAAATATTTTACATGTGTCACAGGGATTAGAAAGCTCTTACAAGTATGTTTATCATGAACAATTACTTTATCTGTGCATATCAAATAACATCTTCTTAAATTAATCTCTTTCTGTCAGGTCTTTGGTTTGGGCAATAAGACATACGAGCACTACAATTCCATGGGCAAATTTGTTGATAAACGATTGGAGGAGCTTGAAGCTGAGAGAGTATTTGAGCTAGGCCTGGGAGATGATGATGCAAAGTAAATAATAAATTTGTGATGCTACTATATTAAACTATAACCTGTACGGAAGTCGGTAAAACTGATTTATCAATAAATGCAAAAACATGTGAAAAAAGGCTCCTAGATCATTTTTTATTTTATTATTGATTTGTAATGTTGAATATCTTAACTTGTAGCTGTGAATTTTTCAAGCTAAAGTCATTTTTTTAAATTACTCAAAAATGTGTTTTTGTGCAGCATTTGTATAAAACCAAGCAAAATGTCCCCTAAATATTTATTTGTTTAAAAGTCATAACTACATGTTAATTAACATGTATTTAAAACTTTAACATCTTGTGTATTGACTCGATATATGATTATATTTGCTAAATTTCATGGCGATTGGTTAATATTTATTCATCCTGGAAATAATTAATTATCTGTTGCAATGCTAAAGTGTTAAAAATAGGTACAGTCTTCTTTTTCATTTATCTCCAAAACGACTTCTGTTACCTTTACTTATGTAATATTGAATAACTTTTGAACTAATTGATCAATTTTAGAGATTTTTTTCACCAATGCATAGATAAAGGGATTGGCTTTAATTAAACTCCTAAAACTAAATATCTTATTTTGCCGACTTCAGTACCATTCCGTGGGGTTGTATCACATGTTTGTTTTTACTAATTTATAATCAGGCTTTTGTTATTCCTAAAACATTTGTTCATTTGTAGTATCAAGATAGAGTAATCCAGTCTGGCCAAATAGATCCATACGGCCAGTGAAGCAGTGTTCACTTGTTTCTGTAGGGGATTGTGTGGCCAGCACAATGCCCAGGGGCCTTTACTATGCCCCAACTAAAGCTGAGCAGACGCAGGTACAACCTCCAGACCCTGTAGCAAATCCTACAGAATTCGAAGCCGCTATCTTCTGTGAGGCGGCCGAATGCGCTGCCGCTCCGCCACCGTGCTCCATCTTTACCTGTAGTGCTATTTGTATATTTGTATATTTGTACATTTGTATATTTGTAATAGAGACCACCTGTAATGAAATGAATTGATTATTTTTTCTTCATTTTTTTTACAATAATTATTTTGCTCTTGCAGCATTGAAGAGGATTTTGTGACATGGAAGGAGAAATTCTGGCCAGCAGTTTGTACTTACTTTGGTGTTGAAGCAACTGGTGAAAACGTGAAGTTAGTATTATGGCTTTAGTTTAAAAGTAAAAGTTTTACATAGAAAGACTATATCTGTGCTGTAACAAAAACAAAAATATGATTCTCTCAATTCCAAAACTTCTTTGTTTTTTTTCTCTTACAGCACAAGGCAGTATGCTCTGACGCCAGTGGCTAATGATTTCCCCAAGGAGAAAATATTTACGGGAGAAGTTGCCAGAGTAGGCTCTTTTGCTAACCAAAAACCGTGAGTCATATTTTTCACTTCTTTAATCCTGATTTTTGTTGCTTAAAATGTTTTGTATTCAATTATATGATCATGTTTAATTTATCCTCCAAAAGTAATGGAAAGACTCAATTATTATATAAATATATATATAATTCCCTATAAAAATAACATGCAAAGGGGAAAACCCGAGTTAGAATAATTAAGAATGTACTATGTATGTTGTTATTACATCAATTATGAAAAAAAATGAGCTTTAAGTTAGCAAAGATTATAATAAGATGATCCTTTTGCTTAAATATTTCTGAAATTTGATGACTCGAATGACTTCTTTTTGGAATTCCTGATTCCCTTTTGCACAGTACACTTCCGTTTTATTTAATCGCTATGATTTTCTCAATGAAAATTTTTAATTAGAATCGAAATTTGTATACAGCAGATACATTTAAGCAAACGTAATATTAAGAATTCATTTAAGACAGCGTTATTTGGATGCGCACGGAAAAAGAACATATAAGCTCTAAAAATAGAGCAAGCGGTCCATCTTATTATAGTCTTTAGTTTGATTTAAGTCACAATAAGAGCCACCTTATTTACCACTAAACCTTTATGTCTATTTTAACAATTCAGGCATTTCTACTATTTATTCTTCTTGGTTTTGTTGATGTTCTTGTTTTTTTTTTTTTGTTTTGCTTGATTTAAAAAGCATGAATTTTTCCCTTTTGTCAGACCTTATGATGTTAAAAATCCCTATTTGGCACCCATCCTAGTCAACAGAGAACTTCATAAAAGCGGAGACAGATCATGTATGCATATAGAACTGGATATTTCAGAATCAAAGATACGGTCAGTGTGCTTTTTTTAGTCATGATTTTAAGATATTTCAGTGTTTTTTTTTATCTATTTATTCTGCATGAATATGTTCTGATCATTTTCAATGACGTCTACAGCTCTGGTAGTGGTTTAATTTTTTATTTTTTTTGTTGCAGGTATGAGACAGGTGATCACGTTGCCGTCTACCCTGTGAATGATAAAGAGATTGTAGAGAAACTGGGCCAGAGACTCGGAGTAGACTTAGATACTGTCTTCTCACTTACAAATATTGATGGTAAAAGTCAACCCTAGCCTAGTTTAAAACTTCAGTTGTTACAAATATTGGGCTTTTTTTTAATTCACAATTTCTGCTGGTTTCATATCTTTTTATCTTATCAATGTTGCCACATTTCAGAGGATGCCAGCAAGAAACATCCCTTCCCTTGCCCGTGTTCCTACAGGACAGCCTTGACACACTACGTGGACATCACCAACCCTCCCCGCACCCACGTCTTAGGGGAGCTGGCTGAGTACACGGACAGTGCCGAGGACAAAGAATTTCTCCAGAAGATGACGCATGCGACGGAGGAAGGCAAAGTGAGTTGTGAGACTTTGTTGATTGGGGAGTTTGAAATTTCACTGCTAAGGAGAGAGTCATTGTTGGAATGTATGGAAGATATTAATCCTCTGTGCCCCCACTTGTCTGCCATGACACATCCAGGTTTTAATTGTTCATTTACCAGAACAAGGGATGTTAAATTAAAGGATAATTGGAAATAGGAAATTTTGGTTGTGAAAGTGATTGTCAGTTTTTGTTGGAAAAAAATATTTGTTATACGTTGAGGGACTAGTAGTTGTTTTTTATTCCAGGAAAATATTTGTATATAACCATGTTGGATTCTTACAAATCAAATGTTAAATGCTTTTTAGAATGTAGAAACTGTATCAAGACAAAGCAAATAGCTTGTACCGAATAAGTGAATTTTTTGTTTCATTGTAGAAACTGTATCAAGACTGGATCCACAATGACCACAGAAATATTTTGGCAGTGCTGGAAGACATTCCCTCCTTGAAGCCGCCTATTGACCACCTGTGTGAGCTGTTGCCCAGGTTACAGCCTAGATTCTATTCAATATCATCCTCACCAAAGGTTAGTTTCCACCACTGGCTGTGTGCTCTAAGACTATCCTGACCCTGACCTTATTAAATAAACATGTTTAGTTATATTTAGTCTTTTTTTAGAAAACATTTTAGCCAGAGATATGTCATATTTAGAAAATATTTTATGTTTAGCTGAGAGATTTTTTTTGTTGTAGTTATACAATGGGTTAGTTCTCAGAATATTATAGACTTATTCAATAGTTGATTGGTAGGTAGTTGTACCTGATAGTTGTCAAGGCTTTTTTATGTCCTAAGGTTATGGAATGCATGAGAGTGATTGTTTGAAACAAAAAAAGAAGCAGGAAACATTTTGATAAAAAAAATGCTATAGTTTTTGCCATTCTAGATTTGATTTTGTATAATTACCTGAATTATATGATTTGGGAAATTTTGGGGTAACTGACTTAAGGTTTCTGAAACATGGACAAAAGAGCCTAAAAAATAACCCTTTTTTTTTTAAGTGAATAACCATGTAGTTACCGTAAGTTGAGAAGGCATTAATAAAATGCCCAATAAAATGCCCATCATGTTTTTTTTCTCAAAAAACATCCTCAGACATTAATTTTTAATTTGGATTACCTATATAATACTGCCACTTAATAGGAAGAAATTTCACACATGCCAATGAAAATTGTTTTGTGAATTTTGTGTTAAATCTGGGAACAATCTGGGAATTAACTAAATATCTTTAGGGTAAGAACTCTGTCTACTATTTAATTAACTTTTAAAATTGCTTTGAGGGTTAGTATTTTTATTTCTAGCAGATTGAGATTGAGTTGTGTTACTCTTTCACTTTGTATGTGTAGTTCTGAGGGCAAAAATGCACAGTGAAATAAGTCTGTGTGTCCAGTGTGTCTCCTAATGAACATCTTTCAGCATTGAATTTATTCCACAAAGCTGTTCCTTTCCTTTAGGTTCACCCGAAGAGCATCCACATCACAGCTGTCCTCATTGAGTACACCACCCCGACCAAACGAGCCACCAAGGGCGTCTGCACGTCCTGGCTGGCCACCATGAAGCACTCCGGCGGGGAGAACGGGCCGCTGCCCCGGGTGCCCATCTATGTGAGGAAATCCCAGTTCAGGTTGCCTTTTAAGCCCATAACTCCCATTGTGATGATTGGACCTGGCACTGGCCTGGCTCCTTTCAGAGGATTTATTCAGGAAAGGAATTACTTCCATGGAGAAGGTATTGTTTTATAATAATAACATTTAGAGTTTTTTAGAGACGAAATTGTTTCCATTAATATTATCTAGAAATAACAATATGGTTATCAATAAAGGAATATATAATGCTAAAGTTATCAATAAAGGAATATATACTACTATAGTTATCAATAAAGAAATAGAAACTATCAATGGTAAAAAATGTGAATGCTACAGTTATCAATAAAAGAATATATACTACTATAGTTATCAATAAAGAATTTTAATATAAACTACTAGTTAACTATTATATATAAAAGATTAGTTGAATAACATGTTGATTTTTATACTAACTTTAAAAGTAAGACAGTTTTTTATTATTATTTACTATTACCTTATTTGAAAGGTAAACCAGTCGGGGACACCATCTTGTACTTTGGATGTCGGAACAAATCAGTTGATTTCATCTACGAGGAGGAGCTGATGCCTTATGTGGAGAAGAAGGTGCTCACCCTGCACACAGCCTTCTCCCGCGACCAGGATCACAAGGTCTATGTCCAGCACTTGATTGACCAGAATCACGATGAGATCTGGAATGTGCTGAACAACAACGGCCACATCTATATATGCGGGTAAGTACAGTCAAGGACACTTGGAGCTTTTAAACTTGATACTAGAATTCAACAGTTAGATGCATTTCTTAGCTGTAGAAATGGGGGAACGGAAACATGAGGAAATCAGATAGCTGAGGAAACTGAAGAAAAAAACAACTCTTCACTTTTCTTACCTTTTTTTTTTGATTTGTAGATGTCAAAGGTCAAAATCTTCAGAAGACTAATGTATTACAAAAATGCGTAGGAAGATGTAAACGTAATGACTTCAAGTCTCTAGCTTGAGTGTGACAACTCATTTTTATTTTCATTCTACCATCCTTTTATAGCACTTTACATTAACACATCAAAGCCATTCACTCCCAGTTCATACAACTCCACGATACATCCATGAACAAAACTCACTCTGTCCAGCCAGTCTCATAAACAATAACACAGAGCTAGCAAGTCACGTAGTTCGGTCAACACATTACAATAATACAGCCCAATGTTTGTCACTAAGTCTCAGTTGATGATTATTCCGTCCCTCACACTCTCACAGTACACAGTCACTATTACTGTCACAGAAGAATTTATAAAAAAAACTTTGTGTTATTACGGATGCTTAACCTGTTTAACCCACAAACTGTGGGTGAAGAATCTTGCTGTAGTGTGGTGGCGGTTGAAAGCGTTTAATGTGCCTTTGAAAAAGGAATTATTGGCAAGCAAATACTATTGCAAGACCACATACAAAATTTGTTTGGATTTTAAAAAATAATTCCAATGGCATTCTGCATTCTCAAAGATTAACCAGAAACCACAGATGTTTATCATCTTTTGCCTTCTTTAAGTTCTTGAGGGCTGTTACAGACAGGGGCGAAGCCAGAATTTTTTTTCAGGGGGGGCTGAACTTTCGCGTGACAAATAGTTACCAAATACCAGGGGGGGCTAAACTTTCGCGTGACAAAGATTTACCAAATTTTTAGCGAATTTAGTGCATATTTTTTTTAAATCAGTTGAAAAAAAAATATTTTTTTTTAATTCCAGGGGGGGCTTAGCTCCCCTCAGCCCCCCCTGTGGCTTCGCCCCTGGTTACAGAGCATATTTTATATGATAATTGCTATGTACATCCATGGGACAAAGTTTGTATATGATTCATGCCAACACAAAAGGTTTTTATGTGTTAGTTATACTACCACTACTGAAATTACTAATACTAGTAATACCATTTGAAATTATTTTTTTTTAATATACGAAATTTCAAGAAAATATAATCCAATCCAACCACATGTTAACTGTTTATGTATTTATGATTATTATTTAATAAATTATGTATTGAAAAGTGTGATATTTATACATACATAGCACAATCATTTTTTCTTTATTGTAACTATTTGTGTTCTTATCTTTTGACAAGGCAAATACTTCTAAAAAATAATTGGGTATTTTTGCAGATCTAGATGTCAGAGACAATAATTCATGATTTAAAGATGTGTTGTTTTTTATGATACAGTGATGCCAAAAATATGGCCAAAGAAGTCCACTCCATGCTGGTGAAGATATTGACCACTAAAGGCCAGATGAGCACTGCGGATGCCGAGGACTACATTAAGAAGTTGCAATCAAAGGGCCGCTACTCAGCCGATGTATGGAGTTAATTGAGCATATTCTTAGTCCTAGTTTTTGTTATTTAAAAAAAATAATTCAAAAAAATGTGTATAGAATTTATACCAAGTTACATTGTACAATTAGATATATCAAACCTGATCTACAGATATATTTATATATGTGAAAATGTTGTCAAACATTGGAAATGTTTTTGAAGTGACCAATTAAGTTGTACAGGTATTTGTAATTAGTAAATACACTAGTTTATTTTCTGCTTCATAAACTGGACTTTTAAAAGACATATAAATTTATTAAGGAACTTTTTTTTGTATAGGACATATGAATTTTCTAGGTTTTCAATAGCTGGTGTTTATGTACAATTATATAAGATTAATATGGTATTAACTTATGAGTATTTGAGACATAAAATCTCTTATTCTAAAATAATAGACATGAAAAATCTCTTGACAACACTGTAACCCTTGGAGTGTACAGAATGATCCCCAACATTGGCGGTCAAATACTGTCAACAATTAAGCTCACCGGGGGCGGGGGGGAGGCATTTAAATCAAATATTTATCCTGTTGAGAGAATTAATGGCATTATGATTGAAACTAATTCATCCAACAGAGAGAGACACAGCAAGATTGGCTTTTGAAAATCAAGCATTGTATGCATTGGGTTCCCACTGTGCTGTTTTGTGTTCCATATATAACTAAATGAATTCTAGTTTAAACAACCTTAGAATGAGGTGAGGCAATTATTTTAATTGTTATTGTTGTTGAAATGTAAAGACTGTTGTTATAGTGCAAATCACTTCATTGAATCCAAACTGCACAATTACAAAATACAACACCTGTAGGGATGTGAGGTAGGTGATGTGCGATGTTTGTGTGGCCATGAAGTTTATATGCAAAGGGGAGGTAACATTTTTATTGTATACATTTGTACAGCTTTGTTTGAATATTTATTGGAGAGTTACCTTTACAGCATGTGTAGGGAGGATTTATTGTTATGTTTGCTATTTGTACATTTTTATATCCATTTTAGCTAAATATTTACATTTATTACAAGTCTAAAGTATAATAAACATTTATTTTATGTAAACATCGTTAAGAGGAAAACCAGAACATTAAAAAATTAATCATATTGTGCTGTTTGTTCCATTTCATTTATTCTTATGAGCTTAAAAAAAAATAATTTTATACAGAATTTTAAAAGTCCTGTTAAAGTGTTGTGACTTAATTTTCATTGACTATTTTGTAATATAATGTATTATATAGGTAGTGCATAGATTTGACCAGTTATTGCCCATCTTTCAATATTTTATTTCACCAGTATGCTGTAGTCTATCTGGCCATAGTTCTTGCTACTAAAACGTAAATGATATTTAATTGACCACGAAGAGAACGTTTGCCTACCTTACTAATTAATCTTTTTCTTCTAGTTTTTTTATTTTATAAATATACGCACACACAAGACTTATCCACCCACCCAATAATTTTTTCTATAACCAAAAGACAAGGAATAGAAACTTGTCATATGAAACATTTTTAATTTTAAAACACTGCGTAAATTATTTTTATTTTTCTATAAATTTGAATAAGAACTGTATTGTACTTTTTGAATGAGAATTTGCGACTTGAAAAAGCATAATAATCAGAACTGATCTTTAGAACTGTATTTAGAAATGCCAGACTATCAAATAGCTTAAATCTGGTGAATGTTGAACGAGTGTGTGAATTGTATGACAATCGTATTAAAACCTCTAAGCAATTGTAAAAACACCCAGAAATAAAAATGATAATTTTATCTGTTCAATTAGTTGTTTTATACTTTACTCGTAATATAATTGTCTTGGTATGAAAAACAATATTTCCCACATAGCTTACAACAAGTAATTGAAGTGTTCTTGTTACAGGATATATATTATTGTAGAAGACTATTGATATTGAAAAAAGATAATGAGGTAGATAGCCTTTTTACAACCTGATTATCTTGTCCTTTTAATAGCAACATAAGCGACTAGTGCCTCAAAATGCTTTTAAAATGTTATCATTATCATAAGAGCTTAGTTGGATGGTAACCCTAAGAGGTCGGGGGGAGGATGCTCTTCCATTTGATCTATATGAAGGTGAAAAAAAGATAATAGGTTTAAAATTAAATTTCTACAATGATATCAATTTTGACTTAATGAAAATATTATTAGCAATCCCACAAAAATATTTTTTACAACAAATATTAATTGATAGTCATAGTCGTACAACCAATGAGTGATTGTACCACTTGCAGAGTTGTATAATAAGACAACAGAACTAGTAAGACATTTTTACAACAGATAGAGGCATTTATAAATGCACACCAATGCCAGAGGACTGTAATTTAAAGTGTTTATTCATAGACTGCTAATGTCGTGTACTGGTGTTTGTGTACTGGCTCACCAATGCCAGAGGACTGTAATTTAAAGTGTTCATTCATTCATAGGCTGCTAATGTCCTGTACTGGTGTTTTCTACATATTTCAATTTTCATCCTTTATGTACTGATTTCATTTATTTTTCACCTCTTCAACTTGTAGTTTATTACAAGAAAATTATTTAGTAGTTACAATACCAGACACCAGAAAGCATATTACATAGAAATATATACGGTAAACAGGATTCTTACTAAATAATTATTTTATGATTCCTAAACTTTTAAGAAAATTCACAGACCAACTAATACTGTCTGGTACTAACTGGTAGTGTATATAGGTAGTCCCAATAAATAAAAGAAAGGAATATTTTTTCACACTTCTGTGTCCATTTTAGAAAAATTCAGACTTTCTCTAAACTTGGTTTTTCCCTAAAGTCAATTTTCCCAAACCAGCTTGAACCCTGTTAAATTTAAATTAGAAACTTATCTTATATATTACATAAGCTCTTTCTTAGAGAAGATTTTTGCATCCTATGCTGTTCCGTGATGAGTCTAGTTTTGCATTTTTATTATTGTTTTAAATGATGTTAAGTTACTCGCTTTCCTGGTTAAGATAATAAGATAAGAGTAATGAACCTTTCAGCTCTTATGCTTACACCTCTGTTTATGTACGGTACAGAAGTAAATTCTATCATTATAATGATTGGCAGTAGTTCTCAAAATCAGATATAACAGGACTATTTATAATATTTATAACCAGTAAGGGTGGACATTCAAGATGGCTGCTATTACTGTTTTGTAATTTGCACAATTATTTCTTTTACCTTTTCATATCATTATCATACTATGTACATCTATTTCATTGTTCAAGCTTTAACAATATAATTTAAAAAAAAATAGTGACTACACATATCACGTGAGTGAGATTGTATGTTCTTTAATCATTATCAGTTCTGGTAGTACTAGTAGTACATTTTAAACTTTACACATTAAAGCCTGAAAACTTTGCTTTGTAGTTTGCACATATTTTGAGTTATAGAGACAGGAAATTCAACTTTAGCTCAAATCGACACTGACTGAACTGATTTATATAAAGTAAAGTGACATAACCAACACAGATTTGCACACAGAAACTCATGAAGAACTTTGAACAGATCAATTTTATTCATTGTCATTTGACCAGTCCAATAAATATCTATGGATGATTGTAGTTAATATTCAAAGTTGAAGTCCAAGTAGTTTGAATCAAAGTAGTGCACACGAACATAACCATCTTCACCGCCACTGCTGTAGCTGTTGAACAATAGAAACAAAAAAGCGAGTTTTAACGAACAAGTCTTTAACCCCTTAATTACAGTGACATTGATGTCATTTCCGTACACTTACAGAACACATCATAAATAAATTAAGAAATGGTAAAAAATATGCAAAGTCAGCAAATATTTATATTAAAAACCTGCGGTAGTTAAAGGGCTAATGGGCAAGACAATGTGACTTTTGTTGGGCAAGTCTAAGTGGGTTTCAATGGGCAAGTCAGAGTGATATTTCACTGACAAGTTGAGTTGTGTTTTACTTTAACAGGGATGTAACTGGCTTTCCCCAAAAAATGAAAAAAATTGTCCTGCCGATAAGAGCGCAAAAGGAATCGTCGACACAAACTTATACCATAGACTGTAATAAGATGGACCGCTTGCTCTATTTTAAGAGCTTATATCTACTTTTTTTCCAGTGCGCAACCAATAAGGCTGTCTTATATTACTTCTACGCTCCTTGTTGTTTCTTAAATGTTTCCGCTTTATATAACTTTCAATTTTAATTTTTCATTGAGAAAATCAAAGCGATTCAATAAAACGAAGTGCAAAGGAAACAAAGAATCGGAAATTCCGAAAATCAGTGTTTTGAGTCATCATATAGTAGAAATACTAAAGCAAGCGGTCCATGTATATTATAGTCTATGCTTATATCTTATGTATACAATATTATAAGCAGAATACATAATAACTTACTCATTAATAATTTAATAATGAACATTTTAATTATATCTGTTGTTTAATTGATAAAATATGAAAAAAAAACATCCTCTTCTTCCATCCAAACCCATTTAAATTTATTTTTTAGACCTTTATTGATCTCTTTCACTAATTTGTCATTATTTTTTTGTCTTTTGACAAATTTAAAATTCACAGACATTCCAATGAATCCACAATATATAATCGAAATAGAAAAAATCTTTAAAACATTTTAATTGAAAAGTGTCGACGACGATGTAGTTTTCAATAAAGGAAATATGAATAAAAATGTGTTCTACGCTTTGTAAAAGCTCATGGTACCAAGTGATGGACCCCATTCGGCCTGCAAACAAGAGTTGACAATGCCAAAAAGCCTGCAAAGTTTCGGCCTAAAATAATATACTTAGCGTTCGTGTTCGCATTCATATATATATACATGTGTGTATGATTTGGAAAAGTTATGTGTGCTGAATGTTTAAAATGATTTAGTCTAGTTCTAAAATCTCTATAATTGTAGACCTATAGATCTAGGCCTAATTGTAAACAAGGATCTGAACGTTACATTTCCGATATTGTTGGTAAAAAAAAAAAGATCGCATATCCGCATTTTTTGTTTACAAATAGCCTATGATCGCAGAATTTGGACATTTGCGAGAGAGAAAAAAAGGATACCAGGTCAAGGTCGCCGCGCAACAAGTTAGATATTACTAACAGTGTAGGGCCTACAGCGAGCTCCGTGTTCTACAAAAACAAGTTTATAGTGACGATTTTACAACATTGAATTAATAGCAATAAATGATACCATGATGTTGCGCCGAGATCAAGTCTATTAATAATGATTGCTTTCGTTTTAGTGGGCTGATAAACAAAAGTTTTATTGTAATGAAAACAACGGGTTTTAAGCTCTCCGTTAGTAAAATAAAACGTCAAGAATGTAAAAGAAAGCCGCGAGTAAAGCGTGATGTGACGTACAGATTGACCTAAAAACAAATTCGCGTGAAGTAGGCTTATTACCTACTGCCGTGTCAGACCATAAAAACGTAGGCTTCATGGAGATTTAAGTAGATCTAGACTATAGCTTATGGAACTACTGGGTCCAAAAAAGCTACATTTTTAAAACCCAGGAGGCACGAGTAGGCCTATAAAAATTACCTGGCCACGAAAGCAAAAAATAGGGAAACCCTGACTAAAAATAAATATAGAATCACGCATGCGTTTTAATTCGCCTTTTTAAGTTTTCATGAAAGAAAAAAAAACAATCATGAATAGTTTGTTACGGCCAAAAAAGTCAGATTTCGGTGCAACAAGATCTACTCCAAATTACGAATTCAGTTGACGGCGATTGGCCAGCGGGCAAGTTTCCCAAAATTTTAATTGGCAGGCATGCCGACCATAGCAGGCACTCTCGCACCAATGATTTAAAACACAGTTTTAATAAAAGGAACCACATCAACTGCCCATGTCCACAATAATTTATTTCAGTTCCGACTTCTGATTTCCGACAGAAAAACACTCGCATTTTTGTATTTTTGTAATCGGCAGGAAAAAATCGGTCAAAAGAGAAAAACAAATCATTGGCGGAAAATTTTGGAATATTTGGCGGAAAGTCTAGTTAAAACGGAATATGCGGATTTTCACCAAAAGGCGGAAAAGTAACATCCCTGCTTTGAATGTGGCTGAACAAACCTTTTCCCATCGGGATGGAAAGCAACACTGTTGATGGGGCCAAAGTGACCTTTGATCCTACCAAACTCTTCCTCGAAGATAAGATGAAAGAAACGAGCATCGAATTTGCCAACCCTTGTATTTGTGGTTGTCACCTGCATGGCTTCCTGCCCACCACCAAGCACAACCTAGTTTCGTGTAAAAAAATATACCAAAGTTAATGCAAAGACAATTTTTGAGTTTTAGTATGTTGAGAGGCATTTTTAGCACAAAAATTTAACCTGTAATCTAATTATTCTGTGTTTTACTAAACAAAAGTAAAGTTTTGGTTCTCTAAGTGATGCTAAATCTCAATAATACACATTTTCTGTTTTACTTCTAAAGCAAGTGAACCCCACAAACTTCTTTCCTCTCAACACTTCAAAATCTTTTGTTAAAATGTGAAAAGATAATTCTATTGATTCAGAGATTTTGAAATTTAATTGAAATTTAATTGAGTCACTTACATAAGGAGGATTAAATAGATAAAGTAAAAGATTTGGAGATTTAGTATGATTATTTTTATAATGAAGATTTTCAAAATATCTATATAATGAAGAATACATAGCAATATTTGGAAACATGTTAATATTCTTTTACTTGCAGTACTTTAAATTTTTTAATATAAAATACACAACACAGCCTCTCCTTATACTTATAGAATAGATCAAAATGTAATTTTATGTAACATGATAAGATTTCCACTTTTCTTTGTCTTTAGTGTACTGTTTAAAAAAAACAAAGCACAGTGAATGAAATGGATGGTACAATTATGCCTCCAGGAACTTCTCATTACAACAAAGGGTGAAATTTAATTAAAAATTCAGGATTGAATTTATAACAAGGTCTAAAACAAATGGTGAATAAGCTGAACTATAATCCACATATCGTCACAGCCATTTCACAATTGCCGAAGTCATTTTTTTCATGTTTTGAGAAAACTATAAAAAAAACAACTGAATAACATCTGTATTACTTTTGTTGTGTCATTAAACCCCTTGACCGTTGTGGTCGTTGGGGGGAGCAAATGGACACCCCAGCAGTCAACTTTCTCCACTTTTTGTCTATCTTGAGCGGTCTGTCAATAGTTGAGTCAACTGAAGCCCAGTCCAATATTTTACATTGCTGAACCAGCTTCTCTGCTGATGGCCTGTCCGACGTCCACCTTCTACCGTGCCCTGGAGGATTGTTTTTCACAGGCTATTGTGCCACAACACATGACCAAGCCTTGTCACTTTGCACCGTTTGATTGTTGTCATAATGTTTTCTTGAATATCCTCAACTAACAGGTCCTCAAGAAAACATTATGTCATATAACAGAAGACTGTATAAAAGCTATACATTTCAATTCTGAACTCAAAACCTTTAAAAAAATGACTTAGGCGATTGTGAAATGACCGTGACGATTAATAATGAACTCATTTGCTACTACTGCGACTCAATGCGACCTACCCCCCTTCGTACTAACGCGCCCTAAAGCGGCCGCCACGTGTGTGACTAACCTATTGTCGTTTCTTTTTTTTTCGCCATGCGTTCTGGTTTTTTTTAATGCTGCAAGCATGGCTTTTAAAAAGTAGGAATATAGTCTGTTTCGTTAATAAAAACTGGATGTTTTTATCTGGTTTCGTTTTTTTGCGCTGCGCGTTCAAAATACGGGTAGTTTTCACTGACCTTTCGTCTTTTAATACTTTTTTTTATAGCCTTCGCTTTTAATTTTTTACTTTATTTATCAATAGCTCTATACCTCCAAATATAACATTTAACAATAGTTCTGATAATAAGGATGCTGCAGATATAGACTTAGATGAATTTCCATTACAACTCGATTTATGGGCTTTTTTTATACTTTATCCATGGGTGCAAGTGCTGGACCCCCATTTGGCCGGTAAGTAAGAGTTGACAATGCCAAAAAGCCGGCAAAGTTTCTGCCTAAAATAGTATACTTAGCGTTCGTGTCCGCGTATTCTTGTATTATATTTATATATATATAGGCCTATATATTAGTCGTCCGGCTCTTTGTTTTTTTTAGATAGGGGCCTACATTCTTACATTTACGATATTGATATTGTCGGCAAACAACAAGATCGCATATCCTATATATTTTTTTTTTACAAATAGCCTACGATCGCCGAATTCAGACATAATTCGGACATTTGCGAGAGAAAAAAGAAAGGATATCAGGTCAAGGTCGCCGCGCAACAGGTTACTATATTAATATTACTAACAATGTAACAATGTAGTGTAGGGCCTACAACGAGCTCAGTGTTCTTCAAAAACAAGATTATAGTGACGATTTTACATCATTAATAGCAATAATTGAAACTTTGACGTTGCACCGAGATAAAGTCTATTAATAAATAGTTGTTTTCGTTTTAGTAGGCTGATTAACGTTTTATTGTAGGCCTAATGAGGCTAATGCCTAATGAGCTAATGAAAACAATGAGTTTTAATAGCCGCGAGTAACGCGTGGCGTATAGATTGACTTAAATACAGATTCGCGTCCGAGTCCAAGAAAGCTACATTACGGGATTGCGATAAAAAAAAACTTTTTTAAAACTCTGGAGGCACGAGTAGGCCTATACAAATTACAGGGCAACGAAAACTAGGGAAACCCTGACCTAAATATAAATATAGAATCACGCATGTGCGGATACTTTGGTATTTTCCTGTTGCTCTTTTTATTTTGCCTTTTAAGTTTTCATGAAAGAAAAAAGTCGATCATTTATAGTTTGTTACGGCCCAAAAAAAGTCTGATTCTCGGCGCACCAAGATCTACAAGAAATTACACATTAAGATTTGCCGGCGTGCATGTTTCCAAAATTTATATTGGCCGGCTATAGCCGGCACTCTTGCACCCATGAGTATATAGCATGTCCACAATAGATGTGTCTGTGTTTAGCTACAGTGTTGGAGAGAGTAAAGAAAATAAAGTCCTTACATGATCATGTAATGGGGATATTGCAGCTGAATTGACCGGCCTCTCTGTTCTGTAGGTTTTCTTCAGCTCCAAAGTTTCCATATCAAACAACTAATTGGGATGATAAAAGTAATTACATTTCTTTTAGAATGTACCATATTAAAGTATTCATCACAATATGCTTATGTACAACTCTACACTGTGTCAAAATATGTACAGTTTTAGATTATGTCAAACTATGTACAACTTTAGATTATGTCAAACTTTGTACAGCTTTATATTATGTCAAACTTTGTAAAGCTTTATATTATGTCAAACTTTGTACAACTTTAGATTATGTCAAACTTTGTACAACTCTAAACTATATCAAACTATGTACAACCCCAAGCTATAGCAAACCAGCTGATGTACCTTGGCTGTGTTATCTTTAGAAGCTGTAATAAACATAGTGTAGTCCTTGTAAGGTTGAATGTCATTGATCTGTTTAGTGTGATCTTTGCAACTTTTCACCCTCTTGCCAGTCTGTTGTATAGATGAAATATTTATATTTAGCAATACAAACCAAATCTAAGCAGATAAAGTGGATATAATATAAACAATACAAGGTTCAGAATTATAGGAAAAATGTGTGCAAAAAGAAACTGTTTTGATTTTTCAAGTTTGGGAAAATTTGGGAATTTCAACTGAGTGGGCACAAAAGTTTTTAAAACGTGCTACATCTATGTAAGTAAAGTACCCGTAGGACCAAACTGATTATAGGGCTGGGTGATTGTGTGGGCAAAACCCAAACCAATGTCAGGCACCCATCAGAGCCGAGTAGACTCGGGGACACCCTCAAGTCTCAGGAAAAAAATCCTAACCTTCACCAGGATTTAACTTAGCACCATCAGGTAGTCAGTCAAGCGCGCTGTCACAGTGACCCCCTACATCCATGCACACTGCCAGTAAACATTAACCCTTTGAGCCCTTGCCCCCGCTAAAGCGGTGTAGAATTAATCGTTTAATAGACCTAGCCCCTGCTAAAGCGGGATTGCAACAGTACAGCGATAGTACAGCTACGTGGATTGGTTTAGTCTTACCATAACAGCCAATCAGGTGTTTTGTTGTAGCGTGCGTAGGTTAAAGTTTATCAAAGATGTCTGCTTCCTTGTTTACATTGAGTTTGTGACGAGATTTTCAATTTTTTTATCATGAATCGTGACGAGCCTCAACCCGGTCCATTGGCAGTAGCCCAGGCGGTGGGGTAAATTAGGCAACCGGAGGGGAGGGCTCAAAAGGTTAAGCAATTCCACATGTCATTGATTTTGTCTACATTTTTGGGGGAAAAGTTTGTTAATTTAAAAATGACTTACGGGCTAGAACTCTGCCCTGCCATAGCTCCATAGCTTTTGCCAGGGTCAGAAGTAAATGGTTACCTTAATATCGAACTGGTTGACCTCTCCATTTTCATGACCAGTGATGATGGATTCCTCATAAGGACCCCAGATAGCTGAAGTAATTTTTGACATAGATGTATCAATCGGTATAGTCAACAGTGGAGTGTTGGAAGCTAATAAGGAAAAGAAAACTTGTCAACGTTATTTTATAGATGATAGACCAAAATACATTCATTGCTTTTAAAAAAAATTGTGTATAATAAAAATCATTATAAAAAGAAAAAGCTAATGCACTTTTAGCCATAAAGTCAACGTTTAGTTAAAAATCAACATTGAGTTGAAAATCAACGTTTAGTTAAAAATCAACATTGAGTTGAAAATCAATGTTTAGTTAAAAATCAAATTTGTCAGCAAAATTGCAAGTGACTAAATTTTGAAGAACTGTATGAATTTTTTAGCAACTGGATTATTGGCGATATTTTTTGAACCACTTTTATTTCATTCCGGTCTTCTCTAAGTACAGATAGTAAAACACACATAATGTCCAAACCATCATGATTAAATCATAGTTCATTAAATCATGGCTAAAATATATTAACTATAAATTGCATTCAAATCTGAATTTTCCTTTTGTGACCAATCAGCTAGATTTTTTTCTAGGCATAATAATATGTTGACTGTAAATTATAGAAACCTTAAGAGCCTTTAGATTGAATTAATGTATAACCTCCTTATGTTTGTCGTTTTGTTTTTTAGCTTCTTTCTTTTTATCTATAGCTAATCCATAATTCCTTTATTCTATTAAACTTTGTAAAATTTCATGGTATTTTTTCAACCTTTTGGGTTACAAATTGTAACTTTTAGGTAAAATATTGTTTAAATTTGTTGAGAAATATGAACCTGACAATAAAACCAGAGGCAGAACCAGTTTTTTGGGGTTCTTGAGAAAAAAAAATTCAGGTTACCCGGATACCCAGTTCTGCTATGTCTAACTGTGCCACCCTTACCAATTTGTTCTCCATCCCTGATGTCGTACAAGTGTATCTCACAGGAACAGCCCATAGTCTTGTCTGTGGTGTACATTATAAGATTGCCGCTGTATGAGAAACCATTTGTCCTCACTGCAGTTCTTGTCTCCAGAGAGTGCAGCTGTGAACCTACGTGATACATATAATATACATATATAAAATAGTTTAAAGAGTATCAGCGCCAAACTAAAACACGTTTGAAGTACTCATGCAGTAAGATTAAACCAGCCATCCATTTTGCCTATATCTATATATAGATACAAGTTTGTCACGATTTGAACTCAACAGATTATATACAATTCATTATTAACATTTATTCCATTTGTATTAACTTGAAATGCTCTTTTCTAAATGAATAATCACAATATTAAGTTTAAAAGTAACAATCAAATTATTATGACAGTACAATTAATATTGCCAAGAAAGATCACAGATATAGCTAACTTTTTGTTGCCTAATAAATTTGCATACAATACACACCTGTCTCACAATCCCAGACTTTGCAGAAATTATCAGCAGCTCCTGTGAGTACTTTGCTTGAATCCCCTATTCAATTGGGTTAAGGAATTTGTTTTTTCTACTAACATGGCATTACAAAAATCCATCTTAAATTATACAGCTGCTAATTAAGGATGTTAAACAATAATCAGAATATCTGCTAGAAGGTATTCTTTTACCTCAAGTAACCCAAAATTTTATTGGTACTCAAGTGTAGATGTGTAAAGAATCCTTTTGAAGTAGCATTCATGAAGCCTTGCCTACACTATTAGTAACTAATTAGGCAAATAATTTTTTTTTTACCACAACCCCAGTTAGCACTTCCCATTTAGTATAAACATCAACAATTTGTGTATTTCCGGGCCAGTGAGGTCATGAAGGGCAATGTTTCCATCCATCTGCCATATTGGTATGAAAGATAAATATTGATAATCTGTTTAAAATATGACTTCTACAAATGATAACAAGTTTAGTGAAAAAAAAAAATTTTTTTTAATAGCATGCCTACTTTTAAAAGCTTGAGTATGTCAGAAAAAAATACAACTATATATTCTATAAAACTAATCATTACATTACAAATTAAAACTGTCGTATTAATGACAGGTTTAGGATACAGCTGCAGTCAATACACCAGACGGCACCATTGTGCCCAACATAAGTCCCAAGCCTTTCACCATTCAGGGAGTACCAAACATTGGGCTGTGAATCTTTGGCACAGGAAAAGATGAGGTCACCTTCTCTGTTGTACTTTATTTGCGTTATGGATCTCTCATGCCCATGGAGCATAATAGGTTTCTGAAAAATATTTAAGAAGCTGATGCATAAAAAATACAGCATGAACCATGGTGATTTGACTGAATTTTTTAGGAGATGTTCATGATTAATTTAACTTCACATCAACACATAAAAACTTTGTGTTTTAATATTGTCTTATAATAAATGTGTTGTTAGTAAAGGATTATAAACAGAAAATGGCTGAAGTATATCACCAGGTTAAAGATTAAGTTATTTGAGAATAATAGAAGCTATTTAATATCAGTAATTGCTTCATTCAAGGACATGCCACACAGACTATCAGTACTGTAGTATATTAGTAAATTTAGTATATTAGCAAGTATGTAATAAATGTTGATACACCATTAGCATTTTAACACAAACAAACTGTTCTGTATAGCACAAGACACACACCAAGTAAATAGATGAGATCACAACAGTCACACCTGGGGAATTCTGGTGGTAGCAACATAGAGACCAGCACTCTAACAATTATTAACAAGGAAACATAATACACAACAAAAAAATTATAACAATCACAAACTGTACCATTGATTTATAATATTCTAATTCTTCAGAGCTCAAAAGTTATGATTCGGAGGATTCAGACAACAAGTAAATAGATGAGATCACAACAGTCACACCTGGGGAATTCTGGGAGTAACAACATAGAGACCAGCACTCTAACAATTATTAACAAGGAAACATAATACACAACAAAAAAATGATAACAATCACAAACTGTACCATTGATTTATAATATTCTAATTCTTCAGAGCTCAAAAGTTAAGATTCAGAGGATTCAGACAACAAGTCCAATAGTTGTAATGAACTGCGCCATGGCTGTCAGTTGCTCCAGTCCACCATACAGTTTGTCATTGAAGGTAGCTTCCTGGGGCCAAATGGCTGACCGAGTAGAACGGTACAGGTGGGCAGGTCTCAAGAACATGCTCAGCATTTTTCAGGTGCTGTTCCGCAGGGACATATTTCACATTCATAGTTGGTGGAACATGTGTTGCTTCAGCCTGTTATGACCCGTCCTTAGTCTGAAGATGATGTATTGAAATTGGCGGAAGAGTTTGAAGTAAGCATCAATCTGACACCTCTTGCTTAAAAAGTCAAAAGGATTGATAGGCCACGCTTTCACAGTCTGCAGCTCAGACGATCTTTCTGATTCATTTCTTTAAATATTATAATTAATTTGTGCAACATGAACCAACCACAGATATAGACTATACCTTCAACATTCTAAATTCTTCTGTGTATCATTTTTTTTTCATTTGTTTTGTATGGTGATTCCAGCCACCGCGGCTAGTGAAGCTGACCTTTTCAATCTGTCGCTCACTTCCCTAGCGAACAAACTGCATTATTTTCCAGCCATAGACACAACTTATCAAGTAACAAAACAATGTCAAACATTCTTTTGAAAAGTCTAATCCAACCTTTACATGCTTAAATGTAAGTTGAAAATATGAAATTAGTAGGTTTGGAAATATTCTTTCTAGTACATATAAACAGTTAAACAGCCTCAAGGACGATGCCGGAAGGGGAGAAATTAGAGTAGTATGAAAATGTCACTATTATGTTATTACACATGGAATAAGAATCTACATATGCCTACTAATACTAATACTGGTAATAAATTAAGCGTTAAATTTATATTTAATCTCATCAATATATATAATTATCGTGAGTTGTATGTTTCTATAGTGTTTGTTAACTATATTATAGACTCCTAGATAGGCACAAAATTTATTACATTAATTAGAAACGTCCTCAAAAAGACATTTTTATCATATCAACTAGCCTATATATTGCTTGATTTGTTAATTTTTTTAATAAACTTATTAACTTATTACTAATTAATTATGTTCTTAACTCTCAAACAACTGCAGTTTTTTTATATTTTTTTCTATACAACTAATATTCTTTCTTAGTGACCATTTTTTTTAGTTGTATGGGACTAAATATATAAGTATTTGGTATCTTTTTGTTTGAAAATGAATGAACTTCAATATTATTAGGAAAAAAATACAATATATTTTAGAAGTAAAAAATTATCAATTAAAATTTAAGCAAAAATATTTTTTTTAGTTAAAATAATAATTTTCAACATTTACAAATATAAGAAAAAAAAAGTATGAACACATATGTAAATAAAATGTAGATTTTATTAAAGTAAAATCATTTTCACACAAGACAAAGCAAATTTGAAGTAAATATGTACAGAAATAAATGTTTTATGGCCTATTTTGTCAAATCATCATATTTTGAACGTTTTAGCGATTAGGAGGGGGGTGGCAATGGATACTTGAATTTTTAAGGTTGTATTTAACTTAAAGTATAAGTATTTGGTATCATTTTGTTTAACAATGAATGAGCTTTTATGTTATTTTGCAAAAAAACACATTCAGCTTTAGCATAAAAAAATTATGAATGAAAATTTAGGAAAAAATATTATTTTTTATAGTTAAAATTAAAATTTTCAACATTCACAAACATAATTTGTTAAAAGTATGGACACTTATGTAAATAAAATGTAGATTTCATTAAAGTAAAATCATTTTCACACAAAATAAAACAAACTTGAAGTAAATATATGTACAGGAACCATTTTTTTATGGATTTTTATAAAAACAGAAGGGGAAGGGGGGGGGGTGGGGGTGAAATGAATGGAGACCTTATTTTGTTCAAATATCTACAATTGTTACGGAAGAAATATATTTAGATGTCAATGCACAAATCAACAATACATTGCAAATACTCTTTTATATAAAGATTTATAGAAAGATTGACATTTATTGCAATTTATGGTAAACAGACAAACAATTTCTACATTTTTGGAAACAAAAAAAATTTTCACACACCTTGCATTTCACACGTGTTCTTCTCACAATTTTTTCACTGTCATAACATAATCTACAGTTACCACGTTTATCCATAAATTCTGGATCCATGGCATGCTTAAAAAAAACTGGTGGCTTAGCAGCGATCGGTACTGGATCAAAAATGCCAATATTTCCCAACCCCCTAATGAGCTCTTCTGTAATCTCCAACTGGCCAAATCTACTTGGTCTATTTAATTCTACTAAATCTGTATTTTTACCCCTCCAATCTTGAAACAAAATATAAGAATTAACCCTAGCTATATCCAGTAAATGAAAAAAGATGGTCTTCCAATACTTATTGCTTTTCCGTAAAACATTATACTTGTTAATTAACTGATCACTTTTGTCTACTCCCCCCCATATATTGATTATACTCATGTACCATAAATGGTTGGTTGACTGTAAGTTCATTAAATTGGCCATTTACTTTGGTTCTCCTAGTAGCTGAGGTAAAGCTATTGGCATCATGAAAAGTAGACATCAAAGATATTGTCTTATTATCCCGTCATTGTACTGTAAGCACTTGTCCCTCCCTGGACCATCTCATATCCCCCCTTTTAGATTTCTTTTCAAATGCCGTCATTGTACTGTAAGCACTTGTCCCTCCCTGGACCATCTCATATCCCCCCTTTTAGATTTCTTTTCAAATGCCTTTATATCTTTTAGCACCCCAGGAAAGCCCTTTCTATTTCTAAGCACAGTTCCACATGCTCCAACCCCATTATCCCAAAAATCCCTAAGTAATTGTATGCTTGTGTAAAAATTATCAAAAAATAATCTATAGCCCTGCTTGAATAAAGACTTTACTAATTTCATAACAACCCCATAAGCTAATCCTAAAGGCCCATTATCCTGTTTCCCTAAATATAGATCAAAATTATAAGTATAACCACTAATAGAATCAGCTAAAACCCATAACTTCATGCCCCATTTAGTTGGCTTATCCCTAATGTACTGCCTAAAACTATATATAGATTTGTTCCTAACCATTCTTTCATCTATGGAAATATTTTGATGGGGCTGATAAAGCTTTATGCATTTTAACCTAATAAAATTTTAAAAGAAGCTAACTTTACATAATTTGTCCTCTGGATTTTCAGTAATGGGGTTGGAAACCTTTAAAAAACTCATGATGGCTTTGAAGCGGTCTCGAGGCAGAAAGGCCCTAGCACAGAGCCCATTATATAATGATTTTTTTTACTAGAACCTATATACATTGGGAGCAGGGACAATACCGGCATACAAGATCAGACCACAAAACCTATAAAACTCTTCGACACTTATATCGAACCAACCTTTGTAAACCGAAGGTTTTTATGGTCCGTGCTCCCTTGCATAGTGGTTTGTAAATTCACAGACTTTAGTGACCAGATCTAATGTGAAATAGAGCTTGATAAAATCCATTGCTGTTATGAATGTCCTGGCTTCCTCTCTGGTCCTAACGTCTGTGAGCTGAATTCCAGGTACCTTCTCTGGAAGAAATGGGGCTGGCTGAACAGGCATAGTGTCGACATGATCATAGCCATAGAAACTGTAAAAAGAAAATAATAAAAAAAATATGGTATTAGTACAGAGTCAATATGACACAAAAAGAAATTCGTTTTAACAGCATAATGCAATTTAATGTAATATATTATTATTGTTTTAATTATTTTAAATTCTTATATGCGCATTTACATAATATGAATTAGATTCAAATGTATCCAAATCGAAAATTTTGTCTCATCTGCTTGATGTAAACAAAAAACAGCTGATCGGTCTAAAAATAAATTCTTTGTTTACTTGGGCCTAACACGCTTTTATCGATAGTAAAAAAACACTTTCTAATTACTAATATGCTACATAGAAAATAGGACTTAATATATAATCACTAGTTTACCTAAAATAACATCAATATTATTTGTAAAGAATTCTTGATAAATATATTTTGTAAAGCCATAGACAAAGAAAGTAATCTAGGTCACAAGCCAAACTTACACGTCAGTGTCGTCATCGTTCGATGCATTTAAATCAGTCTGCAAAGTATCATTTTCATCTCCAGAATCATCAGTTAGAAGCCAGGATTCATCATCACTGAAATCCAGTTCAATATCGGGTTGAAAATCGGAATCCATTTTAGAGGAAAATTACAGAGAGTGATGAAACGCGTTTTTGCCAAGAAGACAATATGGCGTCGAAAAAAATCGCCTTCGATTTCGTGTTTTCTTTTAACGCAATTTTAATTAAAATTTCATTCAAACGTTAATTTTTTTATCCAAACGTTTTAAAATGTTATTTAATTATATAAAAAAGAGGTTTGGTACAAAAAATAATAATTTTAAAGTTCATTTTATATGTGTTTATTTCATGGTGCACCAGAGTACCATATCTTTGTTAGCCGTTGTTTGAGTGTTAAGGTTATAAACTGTAGCGGCATTGAAAAAATATTCTCAGTCAGGGTAGTAGTGTTCCAATAAAAATGTGTTCAAATTATGTGTTGTTTGGTCTTTCCTGGGTTTTACCTTGCCGTGAAAGCTTGTATTTTTTATTGTTTCAATTTGTTTTTTTCCTGTTTGATTGTTTTTATTTAAATTGTAGGTAGTCATTGGTTTCTCAGTCATGTTGATGGGTAGGGCCTATAACTATTACTATTTAATAAATTGCCTTATAATACTTTTAAATATTGTTAATGGTCTCAAGTTTTGATTGTGTGCCTGTTTTCTTGTTTTGTGAAAATTTTCCTCAGACCATGAGCCCAGAGTAAGAGAAATTTTAAGAACCAGAGTCTTTATTGTTAAGACTTTGTCGTTGAGACTACTACCAGTATGACTTCTGAACTTTCTAAGTCTAAGAACAAGAGAAGATTGTTAACAGAAGGCAAAATGGAACAATGACAATGGTTATGTCATTATGTTGAATCTCTGGCTCTGAGTCCAACTCTATAATTTTCATACTATAAGATTATGAATTTATAAAGAGTTTATTGTCGGTCGCGCAGTCATGCTTGAAATCATACAAACAATGTTAAAGTTAATGGTAATAGCGCATCATCAATACCGGCGCCGTCCATTCTAGGCAACGTTCAGTTTAATGACGCACTTCATAAGACTTTTTTTGTGTCAACCCACAGTATGACAATAGTACAATAGACAATAGGGATAGGAACTTGAGTAAAGACAGGGACTTAGATGAAAAAACAGATACCTTACTTTCCAATATTCATTAATTTAATGTCTGTAGTAGGCCGCAGGCCTAATGATTGGTGGTTTAATTTTTAAGATAAATGAAGCCCTGCCTTTAATTATTTGATTATGATTATTTATATTAAATATAATTAAAATTAAATGTTTGCCATATACATATATTATATGATTTTTTTTTTATGCACAATACAAATGCCACAGTATATGCCCAACTGCCGTAATTATTGAAGTTTTTGAATTTCTAGTAACTTATTGACTTATTTTATTATTGCAATGTATTGAGTATTGGTAGTATTACTGTAATTACTACTAGTACTAGTTACTAAGTTACTAGAGTAGTTAGTTAGCTGCCCTACATCCTACAACAATCTTGAATCTACAACTACAACTTCAACTATCAACTTGACGGCAAGCAGATGTCTTTATTTACAAAACATTCTCAACAAATTAAAGACTATGAAGAATGCTTAACTGTTTAAGGCAAAGATTTGGTAAAATAAGATAATTACCATGGTTGGTTTTGATTTAAAGGCTTGGTTTTAATCCAAAAAGAAAGAAATTTTATTAGATCGGTTGAATTTCACAAGCATGTTTTTCTAAAAATAGACCGGAAGTCGCTTAATCGGATGTTGCATCAATATTGAAAACCAGATTCTAAGGGAAAGCACTCTTTTTATTGACATCAAAGCTATGTGAAAGAGTTATAAAACTTTAAAATCAAGTAGGCCTACTAGGACGACATCTTATGTCTAATTTTATTAACTTTTTTTTTCTTTTAGTATGAAACACTATATTTATTCTTTATAAATTGAGTTTTTGCTATGTATTTGGAGTGTCTGGAACGAATGTATTGAATTGACATTGATTCCTATGAAAACAATTGCCTCGGTTACGTCCATTAATAACATCAACAATTTGGGCAATTTCCCACCTCCCCCTTTTCCAATGTTAACAAACACAATTTTATACGCTGGTTTTTATGTTTCGGCTTCTGAATATGAATTGACTTAATAACATGAATTTAAATACTATAGGCATATACAGGCTGACATACTGACAACAAAGGGAATTGTGATAGCTCTTGATAAACATTAACATTTGCTGCCATTTGCCATACTCT
The DNA here is from genome assembly GCA_949126835.1 of Anisus vortex. Lineage (NCBI taxonomy): Eukaryota > Metazoa > Mollusca > Gastropoda > Planorbidae > Anisus > Anisus vortex. The sequence goes on from OX421504.1 coordinate 31,288,865, forward strand.
TCAAGTTACAAAAGAATTCACTTAGGCCTACTTAGGTTCGAGCATTTCATTTAATTTGTCTATTGACATCGAGATAAGCAAGAGAATAGGCAAGGCATTTGCTGCTATGGGTAGGCTAGTCAAGCGTGTTTTGGAAAAGTCAACACTGACGAGGACCACCAAAATGATGGTCTACAGGGCATGCATTCTTAGTACACTACTATACGACAGTGAGAGCTGGTCGACCTACATGCGCCAGGAACACCTGTTAAACATTTTTCGCATGCGATGTCTTCACCAAATATTGGGCGTCACTTGGAAGGAACAGATAGCCAACCATGAGATCCTGGACCAAGCAAATATCCAAAGAGTTTACTCATTGCAGATTATTACAACGCAGATTGCGCTGGGTTGGCCATGTCTGCCGGATGCAAGACGGCCGCATCCCAAAAGATATGTGGTATCAACTTGTATGAATATGGAGAGCTGGAGAATGGGCTGAATGGCACAAGGGTCCCAAGGCGACCGATGCTAAATTACAGGGACGTCCTAAAACGTGACATCAGGTCTACAAATATTGACCTACAAACATGGGAGCAGTCTGCCGTGGACCGTACAGGATGTGCATGCTGGTGTATCTGCCTCTGAGGCATAGAGAGCCAAGAAATCTCTGGAGAAGAGAATGAAGAGAAAAGATGCAAAACCGACAGATGGACAGACTGCTACTGAATACAGATGCATCGGCTGTTCCAGGGATTTCCACTCAAGAATCAGATTGTTCAGCCACCGAAGAACCTGCAAAAAGTAGCATGCTACACACCCAGTCAAAGTTGAAGAATGGCACATCCATTGTCTCTCGAGACTGAAGGAGCCATTATTATCAATATGATAAACTGAGCATAATTAATTAGGACTAACCAGCTTCTTACTGATGCTATACACATTTATGGCTAAGTCATTCAGAGTTCAGTATGATAACTAAACTCTATGGGCTGTTAAATAACTATTTCAATGTTAACATAACATTTACTTTAAATAAAGGTATTTTAGAATTTATAATTTGATTTTTTTTTAAACTTAAAATAATAGGCCTAATATTGCTTAAGATACTTTCAGTAGTTAAAATTATTTTGGCTTTATTTTCACACCTTGAACCATTGACCAGTCTTAACATATATGCATGGAATATGAATCTAAAAGGTTACTGTAAACCAACATTTCCGGTCCTATTCGTTCATTTACTACAAAACATGTCTGCGTGTTGCGTTCCTGGTTGTACTGCATGTAAGAAAAGATGTAGAAGATAAAATTTTATTACATTGCTTGTTGACCGGGTATTTAGTTGTAAATAATTACTTTAAATTAAAACAGTTAACATATTATGAAGTTGTTAACCAATATTTGATATAGGCCTAATTAATTACTCGCATTTTAATTTGAGTTTTTGCCATAAAAAATGAAATAAACGTCAAAATAACACATCGAACTTTTTCTTGCATGCCCACTTTTGATATTAAAAACATAATCCTGAATAAAATATGTATATCCTTTATTTTAATATCCTTTATTATAATAAAATATATCGATTCTACAACAAAGGTTGTCATTGTAAACACAGTAACCGGAAGCTCATGGGATCCTTAACCCCTGATCTAATGAAAAGGTCAGGCCTAATTAAAATAATAAAAGCTAGGACTTATTCAATGGACAAAAGCAATAATTATTTTAATTTTCTTTTCAGAAATTATATCGTTTTTGCTTTTGATTGGTTAAAAAAATTACAATGTTTGAGTCGTTTGAGATGTGTTCGGCTGGCACAAGGTGTTAGTCATGGCAGGTCCACGCAGAAGCCCAATGACCGTTTCGGATAGAAAAGCAGGTAAAAAAACACTACATGGTTCAAACGCAATTGACCGATGATTATTTCTGTAAAAATAACAGGTAAAAAGTACTAAAAGTTTCCACGCATTTGACCAATGATTATTTCTGTAAGAATAACAGGTAAAAAGTACTAAAAGTTTCCACGCATTTGACCAATGATCATTTCTGTAAGAATAACAGGTAAAAAATACTAAAAGTTTCCACGCATTTGACCAATGAAAATTTCTGTAAGAATAACAGGTAAAAAGTACTAAAAGTTTCCACGCACTTGACCAATGATCATTTCTGTAAGAATAACAGGTAAAAAGTACTAAAAGATTCCACGCATTTGACCAATGATTATTTATGTAAGAATAACAGGTAAAAAGTACTAAAAGTTTCCACGCATTTGACCGATGGTCATTTCGGTAAGAACAGCAGGTGAAAAGCACTAAAGCCTTATAATACTTTTAAATATTGTTAATGGTCTCAAGTTTTGATTGTGTGCCTGTTTTCTTGTTTTGTGAAAATTTTCCTCAGACCATGAGCCCAGAGTAAGAGAAATTTTAAGAACCAGAGTCTTTATTGTTAAGACTTTGTCGTTGAGACTACTACCAGTATGACTTCTGAACTTTCTAAGTCTAAGAACAAGAGAAGATTGTTAACAGAAGGCAAAATGGAACAATGACAATGGTTATGTCATTATGTTGAATCTCTGGCTCTGAGTCCAACTCTATAATTTTCATACTATAAGATTATGAATTTATAAAGAGTTTATTGTCGGTCGCGCAGTCATGCTTGAAATCATACAAACAATGTTAAAGTTAATGGTAATAGCGCATCATCAATACCGGCGCCGTCCATTCTAGGCAACGTTCAGTTTAATGACGCACTTCATAAGACTTTTTTTGTGTCAACCCACAGTATGACAATAGTACAATAGACAATAGGGATAGGAACTTGAGTAAAGACAGGGACTTAGATGAAAAAACAGATACCTTACTTTCCAATATTCATTAATTTAATGTCTGTAGTAGGCCGCAGGCCTAATGATTGGTGGTTTAATTTTTAAGACAAATGAAGCCCTGCCTTTAATTATTTGATTATGATTATTTATATTAAATATAATTAAAATTAAATGTTTGCCATATACATATATTATATGATTTTTTTTTTATGCACAATACAAATGCCACAGTATATGCCCAACTGCCGTAATTATTGAAGTTTTTGAATTTCTAGTAACTTATTGACTTATTTTATTATTGCAATGTATTGAGTATTGGTAGTATTACTGTAATTACTACTGGTACTAGTTACTAAGTTACTAGAGTAGTTAGTTAGCTGCCCTACATCCTACAACAATCTTGAATCTACAACTACAACTTCAACTATCAACTTGACGGCAAGCAGATGTCTTTATTTACAAAACATTCTCAACAAATTAAAGACTATGAAGAATGCTTAACTGTTTAAGGCAAAGATTTGGTAAAATAAGATAATTACCATGGTTGGTTTTGATTTAAAGGCTTGGTTTTAATCCAAAAAGAAAGAAATTTTATTAGATCGGTTGAATTTCACAAGCATGTTTTTCTAAAAATAGACCGGAAGTCGCTTAATCGGATGTTGCATCAATATTGAAAACCAGATTCTAAGGGAAAGCACTCTTTTTATTGACATCAAAGCTATGTGAAAGAGTTATAAAACTTTAAAATCAAGTAGGCCTACTAGGACGACATCTTATGTCTAATTTTATTAACTTTTTTTTTCTTTTAGTATGAAACACTATATTTATTCTTTATAAATTGAGTTTTTGCTATGTATTTGGAGTGTCTGGAACGAATGTATTGAATTGACATTGATTCCTATGAAAACAATTGCCTCGGTTACGTCCATTAATAACATCAACAATTTGGGCAATTTCCCACCTCCCCCTTTTCCAATGTTAACAAACACAATTTTATACGCTGGTTTTTATGTTTCGGCTTCTGAATATGAATTGACTTAATAACATGAATTTAAATACTATAGGCATATACAGGCTGACATACTGACAACAAAGGGAATTGTGATAGCTCTTGATAAACATTAACATTTGCTGCCATTTGCCATACTCTTCAAGTTACAAAAGAATTCACTTAGGCCTACTTAGGTTCGAGCATTTCATTTAATTTGTCTATTGACATCGAGATAAGCAAGAGAATAGGCAAGGCATTTGCTGCTATGGGTAGGCTAGTCAAGCGTGTTTTGGAAAAGTCAACACTGACGAGGACCACCAAAATGATGGTCTACAGGGCATGCATTCTTAGTACACTACTATACGACAGTGAGAGCTGGTCGACCTACATGCGCCAGGAACACCTGTTAAACATTTTTCGCATGCGATGTCTTCACCAAATATTGGGCGTCACTTGGAAGGAACAGATAGCCAACCATGAGATCCTGGACCAAGCAAATATCCAAAGAGTTTACTCATTGCAGATTATTACAACGCAGATTGCGCTGGGTTGGCCATGTCTGCCGGATGCAAGACGGCCGCATCCCAAAAGATATGTGGTATCAACTTGTATGAATATGGAGAGCTGGAGAATGGGCTGAATGGCACAAGGGTCCCAAGGCGACCGATGCTAAATTACAGGGACGTCCTAAAACGTGACATCAGGTCTACAAATATTGACCTACAAACATGGGAGCAGTCTGCCGTGGACCGTACAGGATGTGCATGCTGGTGTATCTGCCTCTGAGGCATAGAGAGCCAAGAAATCTCTGGAGAAGAGAATGAAGAGAAAAGATGCAAAACCGACAGATGGACAGACTGCTACTGAATACAGATGCATCGGCTGTTCCAGGGATTTCCACTCAAGAATCAGATTGTTCAGCCACCGAAGAACCTGCAAAAAGTAGCATGCTACACACCCAGTCAAAGTTGAAGAATGGCACATCCATTGTCTCTCGAGACTGAAGGAGCCATTATTATCAATATGATAAACTGAGCATAATTAATTAGGACTAACCAGCTTCTTACTGATGCTATACACATTTATGGCTAAGTCATTCAGAGTTCAGTATGATAACTAAACTCTATGGGCTGTTAAATAACTATTTCAATGTTAACATAACATTTACTTTAAATAAAGGTATTTTAGAATTTATAATTTGATTTTTTTTAAAACTTAAAATAATAGGCCTAATATTGCTTAAGATACTTTCAGTAGTTAAAATTATTTTGGCTTTATTTTCACACCTTGAACCATTGACCAGTCTTAACATATATGCATGGAATATGAATCTAAAAGGTTACTGTAAACCAACATTTCCGGTCCTATTCGTTCATTTACTACAAAACATGTCTGCGTGTTGCGTTCCTGGTTGTACTGCATGTAAGAAAAGATGTAGAAGATAAAATTTTATTACATTGCTTGTTGACCGGGTATTTAGTTGTAAATAATTACTTTAAATTAAAACAGTTAACATATTATGAAGTTGTTAACCAATATTTGATATAGGCCTAATTAATTACTCGCATTTTAATTTGAGTTTTTGCCATAAAAAATGAAATAAACGTCAAAATAACACATCGAACTTTTTCTTGCATGCCCACTTTTGATATTAAAAACATAATCCTGAATAAAATATGTATATCCTTTATTTTAATATCCTTTATTATAATAAAATATATCGATTCTACAACAAAGGTTGTCATTGTAAACACAGTAACCGGAAGCTCATGGGATCCTTAACCCCTGATCTAATGAAAAGGTCAGGCCTAATTAAAATAATAAAAGCTAGGACTTATTCAATGGACAAAAGCAATAATTATTTTAATTTTCTTTTCAGAAATTATATCGTTTTTGCTTTTGATTGGTTAAAAAAATTACAATGTTTGAGTCGTTTGAGATGTGTTCGGCTGGCACAAGGTGTTAGTCATGGCAGGTCCACGCAGAAGCCCAATGACCGTTTCGGATAGAAAAGCAGGTAAAAAAACACTACATGGTTCAAACGCAATTGACCGATGATTATTTCTGTAAAAATAACAGGTAAAAAGTACTAAAAGTTTCCACGCATTTGACCAATGATTATTTCTGTAAGAATAACAGGTAAAAAGTACTAAAAGTTTCCACGCATTTGACCAATGATCATTTCTGTAAGAATAACAGGTAAAAAATACTAAAAGTTTCCACGCATTTGACCAATGAAAATTTCTGTAAGAATAACAGGTAAAAAGTACTAAAAGTTTCCACGCACTTGACCAATGATCATTTCTGTAAGAATAACAGGTAAAAGTACTAAAAGATTCCACGCATTTGACCAATGATTATTTATGTAAGAATAACAGGTAAAAAGTACTAAAAGTTTCCACGCATTTGACCGATGGTCATTTCGGTAAGAACAGCAGGTGAAAAGCACTAAAAGATTCCACTCGTTTGACCGATTTCTGCAAAGTAACGACCCTTTGGCCATGATAATGGGCCGACTTCTCCATTTCTGCAATACCGTGATCCGAACTGATAGTGGGGGAACCACAGTTTTGATTGTACAAAGAAATGTTGACTTTTCTTCTACTTCACACATCATCACAAACGCTTGTGCCAAATTGATCCAACTACTTGTGTTATTTAATCGAATTTTGCGCCAGTAGATCGTCCCGCTGTAACGCTACAAACCGCACTGTCTTATCCTCTTTGTCAGCCTACTCATATGGGTAAATCCCACCCTTGCCCCTATTTGCCATTTGTCACGAGTTACGCCACTTAATATAATCGACATTCCGATACAATTCACAATACGACTTTCTCGTTGCCTGCGCCATTCACGCGTCTTAATAATCGTAAAGACAAAAAAAGATTATTTAAATTTTGTAAACAATAATTCGAAGCTCAAATTATCTTAAATTGCAGACATAGGCTTTACCCGGAAAATTGAAACAATTTTGCGGTTCAACCTTTGCAAAAATGGTAATAATCGTAAAGTCTCAAAAAGATTATTTTGTCAAAAATAGTTCTAAGCAAAAATTATGTTAAATTGCAGATGTAGGCTTTGCCTAAACAATTGAAACAAATTTAGCGGTTCAATCTTTGCGAAAATGTTAGAATTATTTGTTTTCTGAAAATTATGCGACAATAGTTTTTTGTTTTTGGTAACTTACATCGTTTTTCTTGAAAGTAGTTATGGCTAAGGTCAGTCTATAAATGTGTTACAATTGGTTATGGTGAACAGAATTCTGATTCTACTAAGTAGCCTAGATCATTTGAATTAAAAGAGAGGGAAAATCCTGAAACTAAAATCTTTGTAAAGAGGGTGTGGGTTTAAATCCGAGAAACAAAATACATACAAGAAGTCAAATTGACAGCTAGAGAGTGAACACAATGCACATATTCATTGTCTGATTGGTCGATTTCTTTGTATATAGAATAGAAAGAAAGAGAGAGATAGAGAGAGAAAGAAAGGTAAATAGATAAATAGATTGAGTGCCGGCTGGTTCTGCGGTTAGTTCACCGGACTGTCAACCAACATGTCACGGGTTCTATCCTGCTGCCGACTGATCCATGACGCCCTGCAGGAGTTTTTGGCCTAGAGGACGTAGTAATCCTTCGATTTAGAAGGAACGTCTGTAATATTATAAGATAAGAGTGATATACGTAGAGTAACACAAATATTTATAAAAGTAGATTGATAATAAATATATCTGTAAATAGGACGATACATAAACTATTGATAGATTGATAGGTAGATAGATTTATAAGTAAATAGATGGACGAATGGAAGTATAGCCTTAGATATAGCCTAGAGACACTTGGTTGATAGAGATAGAAACATAGCATTATACTTACTGGCATATGCACACAAACTAAACCACAAATGATAAATACAAACAGTAACTTATATTAGGATTAGTGGAATTGAGTTTATACATTCATTTAATTATTCGTACATGTATGTGTTTAATTTTCTCTTCTTTGTCAATTTTATTCTATTTCAGCAGTTACTTATTAATGGAGAGTTTAAAAACAAACATACAACAGGCGTAGAAAGAAATTGTGCCATTTGAGTTTAAACACTAACAATGTCTTCAGCAGAAAATGTGTCAGAAATTGCCACGACGACAAGTGAGGTGTTCATTCCTCCTGTAATTCTGATATTTTTTTTGACTTTTAACGGTTTGGTCTGCGTTGAGTTTATTGCATTGCTCGGAATCGTGGGGAATATTATAAACATCATCAGTTTCTCTAAAGAAGGTTTCAAGGACAGTCTGAACATCACACTGACCGCTCTAGCAGTCAGCGACCTTGGGGCATTGGTCATTCAGATGATTGTCAACATTCTTTTCGCCCCGTTCTGGAAAAATGTGGATCTTCCATACATCTCGTTTCTTCAGGCGATCTTCTTCTATCCTCGGGGGTACTTTATACGTGTCAGTGGGTTGATCACGCTCTTCGCCACGTTTGAGAGATGCCTCTGCGTTCTCTCGCCCATGAAAGTTAAGACCATCATCACGCGGCCCATTGCCGTGACTGTCAACTGTCTCATTTTCCTCTCTCTTCTTTTCTACATGTTTCTGCCGTACATATTTTCTTACCCGGACTGGATCTTTGACCCAAAACTAAACAAAACAAAAATATTTCTCCACCACCAAAACAATTATGAGAATATTGTCCAAGTGTCCTACTTTGTCACGGATCTATTTATACCTCACTCCACAATTTTCTTGTTGATTCTGTGCAACGCGTTCATCATTTTCAAGCTGAAGTCCAAGGCCAAGTGGAGACACACTGTCACCGGAATCAATCCAATGTCCGGGAGAGAGAGGAGGCTGGGGGTCATGTTGACGACCGTGTCTACCATCTTCATCGCCTGTCTCACGCCCCAGTCTGCGATGATGACGGCTCTGGCCATCGTCCGTGATCTCAAGCTGAACGGGCGCTACTTTGATATTTCTTTACTGGTCTATTCCTTCACGTTACTTCTGGAGACAGTCAACTGTAGTGTCAACATCCTCGTTTATTACACCATGAGTTCAAAGTTCAGAGAGAGAATACAGCTGTGGTTTCCATTTCTTCGATCTAAGTCTGAAGAGAAACGTCCCAAGTAAATAATCTCTCTATATATAATATAATGTACGATGTTAATAAGTCTAATCCGTTTATTTAACGACACGTGATCTCATTGTCTCATATTCAGTAATTGCGATCTCGCTTTCTGCATGTGTGTTCCCTAGCTGAGCGGTTAGCGTCCCGGACTGCCATGCGAGTGATCTGGGCTCATTTCTTCACTGAAAACATTTTTTCTTCTATTTTTTTGTCTGTATTTTTTTCTGTAAGCTACTTAAAAAAATGTCCTTTAATATTAATTTTTATTAAAGATCGTTAAGAATTTCAGGACTTGAAACTTGCCTAAAATGTGTTCAGTAAAATTATATTATAGACATGTGGAGAAGGTGTTCGATTCTCAGCCAGGGATAGTCCACATTTTTTGTTAAATAAAAAAAACCGACCTTTTTTAAACCCGATTACAGTACTGATTTTAAATTATTTTCCTAAATGTGTTCAGTAAGTAATTAATACCTTTTACAATTTCTGTTCATTGTAGTTTATACAATTTGTATTTATAGCTACATGCCTAAGTAATCCTTCCCCCGGGACGACGCCGGAAAATTTAGCTTGTCAGGAATAGAATGTAGGCTTATAAGTGAGTTTGTGACATATTTACGACTAGTGTAAAAATATTGTGTTCAATAAGTAATACAAGAGGCGTAACTTGGAAAAAAATTGACGACGGAGGCCTTGGATAGATCGGTATCTCAATTCGTTTTGGATTGATATGTGAACTCAAATCTAATAAATATTTAAGAATTCCTGGCACGATACAGGTCAACTAATTCGATAGGACTAATTTATTATCTGCTGCAGACTACATACAGGACATACAAAACTAACACATTCCTATCTCCTGAAACGAGAAAAATATGCGTCTCTATTGAATGCTTACTAACACATTTATATCTAGCCATAGGCTACAGAGCAATTTTCCAAAAAATTATGTCTTTAAAGACTGTTTGAAACCACAAAGTTTAGAATTGAATTAAGTTTCTTGTGAGAACAGTGGTCAAGTAAGCATTCATTTAAACACTTGAATTCTGAATTGTTGCATTTCCGGGCTATCAACAGCGAAGGTTATAGGGCGTTTGCAATCACGTGACAAAAAGCGCGTGAATTGTGTTTACTTTGTGTAATGGTGTACAAGTAACAATGGCCGCTGTATTAATAAAGTTTCATATAGGCTCGAGCTTTTTTTAAATGATGTGTTGTGTTTTAAGTCTTATTAAGATTTAAGCTGTATTATGTATGTTAAATAAAATAGGCTATTTTATTATTATCATAGACATAGATCATAGACGATGTGAGCCTATTAGTGACTTGACTAGATAGCCTATTCACCAACACTATCACTTGACATCGTAGCTAACCTACTTAGACATTAGCCTAGCCTACGAAACATTAAAAGTGTAGGCCTATAAAGTGAAATTGAAAGTGTAAATAGGTCTAGCCGGCCCTAGCCTAATCACATTAATCAATTAAACTACAGTACTACTATTTATCTCCTTTTTAGTAGGATAGCCAATATTCATATGTGAATTTGGCATGATAAGAAACTTCACCATGTGCCATATTTGTTCCTCAATTTACAAATGACGTCACTAAAAAACTCCTCCCATAGCGAACGCTCTATAGGAAAATAAGGCCTTGTTATTAACGTTGTTGTCATATTTTTCTTGTATCCCTTTTATTGTACTTATTTTTTAAAATTCTCTATCACAGTTGAATGTCTTTAATATAGTTTATGATATATTTTGGTTTAATGTTGCTGAAAAGTCACAAAGGGTTCTACAGTAATAGAATTTATGTCAAATTTCACAAAATATAGGCCCAACTGCATTCCAACAAAATGTGAGAAACTGTTAAGGGGACATTGCAGAAAGCACACATTGGTGCCGTTTCTGTACAAGGTACAGTGGAAGGAGCACGCAGAAAAAAGGTCGTCAGAAAAAGAAGTGTTTTAGACAACCTGAAAGAGTTCACCGAATTAAGCCTACCTCTTGATACGCTTCTGCAGACGGCTTCTGATCAAGACGAATGGAGAAATCTGGTCACGAGCACCGTCGTAGAGCCCCGACGTCGAAAGTCACGTGTCTGATGATGATGAATAGACGATAAGATGACTATAAGTTAATAAGATGCCTATAAGATGATAAGATGACTCTTCTTATCCCCGCCCACAACTTGTAAATAGTTGCTTCCCACCAATCACATTTACCGTAAATTTCATGTTGTTTTGCATTTCATGAACATGTTAAAAACAGAAATTGCGTCTTGCCAATATCGATAAATTGTCTCCCTTCCCCACATATTATAGGAAAACACGGTTGTTATAGGAAATTTTTGGATGCAATAATCATGCAAACGATAATTAATTGCTTGCCATCACGCTTAGAAAAAAATAAATGATAAAAAAGGATCGTTTATTTTCTGAGAGGCTAGACGAGCAACAATGTGACCTATTTAAAAACAGAAGGCCCGGGCACTAAAGAATAAAAACGTCACATCCGTAGGCCATTGTGCAGATATCTTTTAAAGGTTAAAATCAACACTTACCTTTTTTCAGTGGCGTAGCTAGGGGGGGGGGAGGCAAGGGTGACATATTTCGCCGGGTGCCACGTCAGGGGGCGCCAAAATGAGTATTAAAACTATTTTTTTTAATGTAAACTAATTTATCCTAAATACGTTTGCAAGATTGTATTTTGGAGCTCCACAAATTAAATATCTTCCTTACAAACCAGTTGGCAAGCATGATTCTGGAGTTCCCATTGAGCAGTAAGGGGCGCCATTATACTCATAAACAAATGACACATCCACAATGTAGGCCTACGATTGGTGATGGCGTTTTTTTAAAACAAAGATCAGTTCGGGCCACGAGGGACATCTGCAAAAGGACGAGGATAAAAATGTTGGAAACTTTCTCCCTGTGATCAAACTCTTTGCTCAGTGTGATCCACTGGTAGAAAAACATCTACAACATGCCCGAGAAAATCCAGGATCAGTATCTTATTTAATTTATCACCGGAAATCCAAAATGAATTTATTCACCTACTTGCATCGACTGTAAGGAATCAGCTGAGTGAAATCAGAAAAAAAACAAGTACTACGGTATCTTACTTGACTCAACACCCGATCTAGGACACCGGGAACAGATTTCTCGAAAGTCACAAAATCAGATTTGTGGATGTGGATTTTCAAACTAAAAAAATAACCATCAAATAATCATTTTTAGGTTTTGTTCAGATACATTCCAAAACGCAGCGAGCATTGAAAGAGTTATCGTAGAGAAACTGGAATCTGATAACATACCTCTAGCCGACTGTCGGTCACAATGTTATGAAAATGCTGCTGTAATGACTGGGCATATATCCGGCCTTGGGGAATCGAGGCTGAAGAAGAAGAAATTGCACGTGTTATGAACAGCGTAAGTGATAGACTCCAACAGGAGATATCTATACGGTTTGTACGTCTAAAAAAGCTAAACACCAAATTTGGATTTTTACTATACGTCAAAACTCTTCTCGCTGAGAAGATACACTTCGTCAAAAATTGCTTAGATTTTGGAAATTTCTACGTTACTGACGTCAACTGTGCATAAGAATCGGAAACTGCTGCTCAGTACCCGGACTGAAGCTCTACTTGATACTCCTTTGGATCTTCTTGGTTTTGTTGTTTCGTATGGAGATGACGTATTTCCGAATCTGCGCATTTCACTGCAAATACTTCTAGCAATTATTATTGCTGTTTCAATTGCAAGTTGTGAGCGGTCCTTCAGCAAACTGAAGCTTATTTGGTCTTATTTACGTGCTTTAATGGGACAAGATCGTCTGAGTGATCTTGCACTCTTTAGCATCGAAAGAGAAACACTTGAGAATATTAATTTTGACGACGTGATTGATGAGTTTGCGCCAGTCAAGTCAAGGTGGATCAATTTGTTGTAGACTATGTCTATTCCATTCATGTATTAATAAATAGAGTTTTTTTTCAAATAAAGTGTTTACAGTCGTTACTTTTAGCTAAAAGAAAGTCCTAAAGGTCAATGGAACAAGCCACGCACAAACAGTGCTAACAGGAGAAAGCCTAGAAGAAGTAGAAATATTCAAGTACTTAGGCAGCATAGTAGACAAATTAGGAGGGACCGAGGCAGACATAAAAGCCATAACGGGAAAGCAAAAGCTACCTTTAACCAACTGAAAAAGGTTGGAGTTCAAGAATTCTATTCCTGATCATAAAGTTAAAAATATTTAACACCACTGTTAAGCCCATTGTGATATATGGATAGGAAACATGGAGAATAACTGCCTCCAATGTCAGGAAAATACAGACATTTGTTAAACCTGGCTCAGAAGAATCCTTAGGATAAGTTGGCCAGACTTAAGGGTGTCCCTGAGTCTATCCAGCTCTGATGGGTACCTGACATTAGTTGGGGTAAAGTAAAGGCGGCTGGGCATTGTGCTGGCCACACTTCCCCTAGTATGCCGTGGCCACAGAAACTGGTGAACGTTGCTTCACCAGCCCTATGATCGGTTTGGTCCGAAGGGTACTTTACTTACTGTTAATACCTGTCACGGTTCTGGACGCAACCATGACTCATTAGCACGTAGATATGTAGATAGTGGAACGTAAGATCATAGATTAGCGCAAGTTTAGGATAGAACGCAGAAGAGTAGTCTGACGCCATAAACATCTCTATCTCACGCCACTGTAACTCTCAACACCTTTCCTCAACCTTCACTACATTCTTTTAATTCCCCAATTCAGAGTTTACTAACTAATGCTGTGGAAATGGTACTCAACCTTGAATGAATGAGTGTATGTGTCAGTATGTAAAACCTAATGTTTATAATATTATTATTATGTCTTTGATTATTAATTCATGTTGTTATTTTAATGTATATGTATAAAGGCATTACGTCATTGACCCAAATATTCGACCCCCCCCGCTTAAACCCCACCTGTGCCCCTTCCGCGCTCCCCCACCCACTTATCTACCCTTCGCCCTACCCAACTCGTAGCGGCTTATTAGTTATTTCTTTTAACCCCCTTGTTCCGAGGAACTGACCAGAGAAAGTCGTTTCACACATATATTTCACTTCTCGGGGAAATTGACCGCTGACCACTTGACATAGAGATATTAAGTCCCTTGTAGGGAAGATAAATCGTTTCCCCTCTCCTCTGTTCCCCTACCGCTTGTTGGCCGTATTAATTGCTTTTCATCTCCATCCACCCCCACCCCGCCTAATCTCTCCCCCCCTTCCCCCTCTAGTGAGTCATCCCCTTATACAGAAATGTCTTGGAACTAGCCAATCGGAATCATGTCTAAATCTAAAGTAATATAATTAGACAACCAGATTGAGGTAGATCACGTGATTTGGCGGCACTAGGACGCTAGCAAAAACTTAGTAGTTAGTCTGAGTTGAGTTCTGGTTTGGCGTTCTGCCTGTAGCTATCTGTACATCTTCGACTCACATTATTATTAGACCCCCCCCCCCGCATGTTTTAGACTCTAGTAATAGATTTTTCACAGCGTACCTTGTACCAGTTGTGTACCTTAATGATAGAATACGCTAAGTGCTAGCTATTCCTGTGTCAGTTCATATTTATTTCACCGTTGGACTATTGAATGAAAATAAACACCATAACCGTCACCAGAGACTTGCTTGTATACCACTTAGAACTGTCTGTATGTGTACGTTATACCATCTAACGAGCCAGGTGAGACTTAATCGTTATTCCAGGTCGATTACAGCATCGGCGCCACATATCCCTACGACAAAAAGCCACCACTACCCCCAGTGATCCACAACCCCACACCCTCAACGGTTCCCCTTATGACAATACCTATGGTCGTAGACTGTTGCTAAGACTGATAGGTATTATTGAGTTACATCTTTCCTCTTGTATTTTCATTTTTTTTAACTGTTCTTCACAACAATAATTTAATAAATCGAATCTTTCAGCAATACACATATATTTTATTGTTACTCACAATTGAAACAATAGATACAAAAATATCCAGTATATCCAAGATATATATGAAATCCAAAACACAAGTTCACGTCACTAGTATAGTATTATAAAATATAGGCTCCTTTATCATACAGCCTTCTACTTCTATATCTTCGCTCTAACTAACTTTTACCGCCAAGATCCTCTAACCATTTCACCCTCTGTGTTCATCTAACTTACAGTTAATAGAGCGTTCTCGGTGGGCGTGGCTTAGGTTTGTAGTGACGTATTTGTGTAAATATAAGAGCCTACTTGAGGCACAAATGTAACGGGGTGAAAGTGAAGTTGTTCTTTATCATGCAAAATTAACATCTGAATATTGGCTATCCTACTTAAAAATAAGGAGGTAAATAGTAGTACTGTAGATTAATTGACTAATGTGATTAGGCTAGGGCCGGCTAGACCTATTTACACTTTCAATTTCACTTTATAGGCCTACACTTTTAATGTTTCGTAGGCTAGGCTACGATGTCAAGTAATAGTGTTGGGGAATAGGCTATCTAGTCAAGTCACTAATAGGCTCACATCGTCTATGATCTATGTCTATGATAATAATAAAATAGCCCATTTTATTTAACATACATAATAGGGCCTACAGCTTAAATCTTAATAAGACTTAAAACACAACACATCATTTAAAAAAAGCTCGAGCCTATATGAAACTTTTTTAATACAGCGGCCATTATTACTTGTACACCATTACAGAAAGTAAACACAAATCACGTGCTTTTTTTCACGTGATTGCAAACACCCTATTAAGTGTGCATAGTTCATAATGTAAACCGAATATTCTAGTAATAATTGTTGGTCTTTTTAACTCCTGTCTATCTTCACTGATACCTTGATATTCTCCTAGTTATTTCCCTTTGACTATATCTTCCATTCCCATATAAATCAGTCTTTAACACAGGGCTGCGGAGTCGGTAGATAAATGTACCGACTCCGACTCCTCATTTTTTTTTCTTCCGACTCCGACTCCGACTCCCCGACTCCGACTCCTCTGTATTAATATGCGAATGTATCTCGTACATTTCTTGAAGGAAAGAAAGGCAACATACATCTACATGTCATTACCACAGGCCTACTGGCTGGGAAGCCAACAGTCTACTGTATTTAATTTTAAATATTCATGGGCCCCCTAAACTCTTGAGGGCCCCGGTACGGCGTACCGGCTGTACCCCCCTCTCGTGGGGCCTTATCAGTAGGGGTGACGATCGGCGACTCTAAGGGGCAAACGGTTAATCCTTTACCAGTGAGAGGCTAGGTTACACATGGGAGCTGCGTTCCCTGTAACAGCAGAACAAGGGATGTTAAAACCGGTTATCGGTTCTATAAAACCGGTTAAAATCCGAATTTCGGTTACCCCTTCCCCACCCCCGCGCAATGTTACAAGTCATATGCCAAATTTGCGTAGTTTTGTAGGTATATTTGAAAAATACTTCAAACTTAATAAGAATTTGCAGGGTATTCAAAGGGTTGATTTGTTTGAATACAATATGATTTTGTACATTTAAAACTAAAAAAAATCTGGGCTAATTGATTAAAACCGATAATAGTCTTCAATTTTTCAATAGTGATAATCAAATTACCGATTATTGTTGACCATAATATTAAGAAGCAGATGAAGAGGCATATATTTATGGCAACTTGTAAAAATAATGTGTTGAAAGAGAATCAAAAGAATGTGTATTTAATAGTGCCGTTAATAATAAAGCACAGACACGGTGTTTTGAAAATCAAAACCGGTTTTCGGTTTTAAAAAAGGAATCCGGTATTCCGGTTTTCGTTTAACATCCCTAAGCAGAAGACAACACTGTGAAAAGTATAGCCTAAATATTGCCGCTCCTAATTGTGCGTTGCGTGCGTAGCGCATTTATAAGTCGTAAAGGCAGCATTTTTTTGTAGGCCTATTGAACGCAAATTACATAAGGAAAGAATCGTAAATGTGTAAACGCCTCTCTAGGCCTCTAATAAAGGTATGCTTGTAAACTAGTAGCTTAAGATGCGTTTTATTTAGGACCTATGGCCTAAGCCTATAGCCTACTAAGGCAGTGTTTAGTATTCCGAGAAAACCGCGCGTGCCATGTCCTAGCATTTGAAATCATTACAAACAATGTTAATGGTAATTAGGCCTAGTAATTTTGGCACTTGTATAGTGTCATCAATACCAGCGCCGTGCAGTCTATATGACGTTCAGTCTAAAGACGCATTTCAAATTAGTTCAAAATTAGTTTTGTGTGTCGACCCGCTATAGTAGCCTATGACAATAGTGATAGGAACTTGAGTAGGGATGGGGACTTAGAGGAAGAAACTGATACTTTACTTTCTCATCACAAATGTCTGTAGGCCTATTGATCGGTTGTTTAAAATAAATGAAGCCCTGCCTTTTTCCAATCTAAATTTAGTAGGAGTCGGAGTCGGTGCATTTTTTGCCGACTCCAGGTACCCAAATTTCCTCCGACTCCGACTCCTCGACTCCGACTCCACAGCCCTGCTTTAACACTTACTTTTTTACTTAAGTGGGCCAGAAACCATCAGCAATGAAGAACTTTGGCAACGAACTAAACAGAGACCCGTGAAAGAGGAGATTTCCAAAGGAGATGAAATGAAAACCGGCATACAGTGTCACTCGGCAAGCGCTCACTTGGAACTCCCAAGGCAAAGAGGAAAAGAGGTCGGCAGAGAAACACCCCGAGGCCCGATATGGAAACCGATGTTAAAAAGCTAGGGCTTAACTGGGGTGAGATAGAGAAATTGGCCCAGGATCGGGATACCCGGAGGACTCTTGTTGGTGGGGCGAAAGGCAAAAGTAAGTGATTACCGAAAGAAATAATTGAGCGTTTGCATTACACTTTTCTTAGATAAATTTTCGTCAGTATTTCAATAAGTATCAATATACATAATTTCAGTGAGTTGGTTTTTTTGTGTGTTTATATATATAATATCGGGGTGACCGATCTGAGATCGGTCTTTATATGCTGAAATTAATGATACAATGTCAAGCATTATCATACTCTAATATTATTAGAATATATTATACATTTCTTTAATATCAAAAATCTTTAAAATAATAGAGAAATGGTAAACAATAAGTTACATGTATATACTTTACTATTTGCAGGGGGGCATATTTAATTTGGTTTAGGCCTACAAATGTATTTTGCAGTCACCTCTTCTTTTCCAATACAATATATTTTGCTTCAATATATTGTAATCTGCTTTAAGGGCTTTCAAAAGAACATTTAAGCTTACTTAGCGATAGCATTTAATAAATGCCGGTTAATAAGCTGTTATTAATTGAACAAATCCATCTCCAATGAGATTATGTATGACTAATCAACGTTGCATGTCCTACTTATCAATGACTTTATAACGGTCATCAATGTAACCTGTAAATTGAACGACTATATCATATAGTGTAGGTTAGTGTATCGAGGGGATTGTTCACGAATAAACATGCATTGAAATGTGAATTGTAGACAAATTATAAAAACTAAAAATATAAAAAAGTAAGTAAATTTAAATAAAGCAGCCACAAATAAGAAGCTGCATATTTACATATCAATTCAGATTTATTTGTTCAGACAGGCTTCAACAATATGGGAAATGTGTATATAAATTGAATAAAAATTAAACTATATAAGAGACATAATATATAGTTTGATGTGCGTCAATATCATAAAAACGTTATAAAAGTAGCATGCACTCTTTAAAATAACATTAATAATCATGATGTAATGATTGAGTGGATATTTAAGTTTTAAATATTTAAATATCCCAAAACCCTTAAGGCGCATCCATTATCTTGCCATATATGGATATTTAAGTACTCGGTGACGGCGTCATCGGAATATAAGAAGTGTAACTGTAACTGTATACATTGTACACAAATTCATCATTAATATTTTGTGTTGAATGTACTGCCATATTCCTCTTATTATTGTAGACTTGTCCTGCTGCTATGAAGACTATTGATTGTCCGATCGTCATCTACGTTTAAACAAAGCCAGTGCGAAACATGAATTTAAGTTCCTGATTCTCTTGTGGAATTCTTCTGCGAGTAAATGAAGTTTTAAAAAAGAAGCACGCCAACTCATTGAGAAACAATGATGGCTCTATGTTTACTTGACCATGTAAACAACAGTCACCAAAAGAGTCGCGGTTGATTCTGTTCGACACCCGTTCTTCGGAAAAATGAACAGCATGACAGTAAATACATGTTATAATGAAAGGTCCCAAACTTGTGTAGGTAACGTCGGCATTGGTTGCGCACTTGAAGGTTGGCAATATATTTTGTATCATAAATAATTGTCGCCTTACATTACGGCGACGTTGCTTTTCCAAGCGTTGTTCACGTTGATCAATGGTCTCTAGCGATAGTCCTTGACTGGCTTTCTGTCGCTTGACATCCAACGTTTCTTTTCGTTTATCTAATAATCTAGTGTTTAATGTGTTAATTGCTTTGCCTCCGACGTCTCAGATCGTCTAATCGTCTTTTCTCTTACATCTGCTGTTACCTCATCTAGTTGTTTGTGTTTTACTTCTCTGTTTGGCTTTATAATTGTATCCACTGCATCATTTATATCTGAAGTCATGCAAGAAATACTTTTTAAAATAGTGTCTGCTTCTACACTATCATAAGTCCGTGCCATTCTCTTTTTCAAGTTTAAAATAGGATTATTATTTTTTTGTCTGCCATGCATTTTTCTGAAGTTGTAAATGACACATTTTAAATGTTATCACTACATGTACTTACCATCAAAACTATGCAATTAACGATACATAATATTTTAATCTAGGCTATTCCACACATTTAATAGTATCCTAATTGTTTAATGTATTGGTAAGAGCTAAATTAACTTTGACTCTTTCAAATAAACTATAAAACTATATCTTTCTTTTTTTTAAATTGATGATACAATTTCTTATTGAATATATTTAATTGCGCGGCGAAAATGGTAACGAGTTAATGCTTTCAAACGGGAATTACCGAAGCGTTGAGAGTAAATTAAAGTCGTATTGATTATGACGTCAAAAGAGTTGTATTGAACGCGATCGCGCTAGATGGGGAATCCAATGACATGGTTTTTTTTTCTTTTAGCCCAATTTAAAAGCTATTTTTAGAAATGGTCAGTGGTTTTTCAAAAAATTAAAGGTCAAGCAGAGCTTCAAAAGAAATGAGAGTAGTATAGTGTGTAGTTTTCAGGTAGGATTTACGGAGCCGCTCCGTTGCGCCTCAGTTGACCTTTGACCTTTGATCCGGAAGTGCCCTTTGACCCCGTTACCGGAAGTGACCCCTACCGGAAGTGACGTCATCCAAGATGGCGTCTACTCGTGTCGTTACACGACCGGCCGTGACCTAGTGCCCTAGTGACCTTTTGACCTAGTGACCCCGCTCCTCAGTTGAACCAAGATGGCGTCTTGTTGTGTTGTTACACGAGCTTTGTTAGCACGTGATTTGATCATATGATTATTTTTGTCTGGTATTATTTTTGTGTGGTATTATTTTTTCCCATTGTCTTACAATGATTGACACATGTCCTATTTTTTTTCTCCCATTGTTTTATAAGGGTCTTTCTAGAGTTCAGCGGATCTAATTTTATAATTAATTAATAATATTAATTAAGTAATTGATCACTTGTATAGTGTTCTTTATAATTTTCAATAGTAAAAGGCTTTTTTCAATAAGTTTAATGTGTTTATTGCCCTAATTAGCACCTTTGAATCGATAATTGATGTGTAAGGGTTATTTTTACTTACTTGGCGGCAGTAATTTTCTTAATTTTATACTTAATTAATTAAATAATTGAAATTTTTATAGCCACTATTAGCGTGTAAAGGAACGTTTTTAAATACTAATGGTCGTAATTAGCACTGAATATCCCACGTTTTTTTAAATACTTTTTTACTTTTTACTTACTGGCATACATTAATTGTCTCTATTTTAGACTTACTTAACATATTATAATTTTTATAGTTATAATTAACTTGTAAACAGGTGTTTTTAATGACTAAGGGCCGTAATTATCACTAAATAGACAACATTTTAATACGTTTTTACCTTATTAATTACATGGATACATTAATTGTCTCTATTTTATACTTAATTAACATATTATAATTTTTATAGTTATAATTAACTTGTAAACAGGTGTTTTTAATTACTAAGGGCCGTAATTATCACTAAATAGACAACATTTTAATACGTTTTTACCTTATTAATTAAATGGATACATTAATTGTCTCTATTTTATACTTAATTAACATATTATAATTTTTATAGTTATAATTAACTTGTAAACAGGTGTTTTTAATGACTAAGGGTCGTAGTTATCACTAAATAGACAACATTTTAATACGTTTTTACCTTATTAATTACATGGATACATTAATTGTCTCTAATTTATTCTTAACTAATGAACTAATTATGATTTTTATAGCCATAATTATCTCGTAAAGGGACGATTTTAATTCCTAAGGGGGCCGTAATTATCACATTTCAAGCAACAATTCTCATGTAAGGAACGCACATTTACTTACTTCGATACGGTAATTATCTTAATTTTATTCTTAACTAATTAACTAATTATAATTTGTATTGCCATAATTATCTCGTAAAGGGACGATTTTAATTCCTAAGGGGGCCGTAATTATCACATTTTAAGCTACAATTCTCATGTAAGGAACGCACATTTACTTACTTCGATACGGTAATTATCTTAATTTTATTCTTAACTAATTAACTAATTATAATTTGTATAGCCATAATTATCTCGTAAAGGGACGATTTTAATTACTAAGGGCCGTAATTATCACATTTCAAGCAACAAATCTCATGTAAGGAATGCACATGTACTTACTTCGATACAGTAATTATCTTAATTTTATTCTTAACTAATTAACTAATTATAATTTGTGTAGCCATAATTATCTCGTAAAGGGACGATTTTAATTACTAACGGCCGTAATTATCACATTTCAAGGAACAATTCTCATGTAAGGAACGCACATTTACTTACTTCGATACAGTAATTATCTTAATTTTATTCTTAACTAATTAACTGATTATAATTTGTATAGCCATAATTATCTCGTAAAGGGACGATTTTAATTCCTAAGGGCCGTAATTATCACATTTTAAGCTACAATTCTCATGTAAGGAACGCACATTTACTTACTTCGATACGGTAATTATCTTAATTTTATTCTTTACTAATTAACTGATTATAATTTGTATAGCCATAATTATCTCGTAAAGGGACGATTTTAATTCCTAAGGGGGCCGTAATTATCACATTTTAAGCTACAATTCTCATGTAAGGAACGCACATTTACTTACTTCGATACGGTAATTATCTTAATTTTATTCTTAACTAATTAACTGATTATAATTTGTATAGCCATAATTATCTCGTAAAGGGACGATTTTAATTACTAAGGGCCGTAATTATCACATTTCAAGCAACAAATCTCATGTAAGGAATGCACATGTACTTACTTCGATACAGTAATTATCTTAATTTTATTCTTAACTAATTAACTAATTATAATTTGTATAGCCATAATGATCTCGTAAAGGGACGATTTTAATTCCTAAGGGCCGTAATTATCACATTTTAAGCAACAATTCTCATGTAAGGAATGCACATGTACTTACTTCGATACAGTAATTATCTTAATTTTATTCTTAACTAATTAACTAATTATAATTTGTATAGCCATAATGATCTCGTAAAAGACGATTTTAATTCCTAAGGGCCGTAATTATCACATTTTAAGCAACAATTCTCATGTAAGGAATGCACATGTACTTACTTCGATACAGTAATTATCTTAATTTTATTCTTAACTAATTAATTAATTATAATTTGTGTAGCCATAATTATCTCGTAAAGGGACGATTTTAATTCCTAAGGGCCGTAATTATCACATTTCACGCAACAATTCTCATGTAAGGAACGCACATTTACTTACTTCGATACGGTAATTATCTTAATTTTATTCTTAACTAACTAACTAATTATAATTTTAATAACCATAATTAGCTTGTAAACGGGTCGGTTTTTAATTACAAAGGGCTGCAATTTTCCCTACAAGGAACCACATTCTATATAATTTTTACCTTTTTACTTATTGGGATAGAGTAATTATCTTAATTTTATTCTTAACTAATTAAATAATTGAAATTTTTTTATAGCCATAATTATCTTGTAAAGGGGTGTTTATTAATTACCAAAGGCCGTAATTAACACTAAATAGGCCACATTTTTTTACTTTTTTAACTTTTTACTTACTTGAATATAGTAATTGTCTTTATTGTATACTTAATTAACTAACTAATTATAATTTTAAGAACCATAATTATCGTGTAAAGAGGTGTTTTTTAATTACTAAGGCCACAAAATTAGCACTAAATAGGCCACCTTTTATATACCTTTTACATTTTTACTTACTTGGATATAGTAATTATCTCTATTTTATACCTAATTAAATAACTAATTTGTCTTTTTATAGCCATAATTATATTGTAAAGTTTTTTTTTAAATAAGATGACGTCTATTTTGTTCTTACACATGATTTTAACACGTGATTTTTTAAATTTAAGAATGTTTAATAATAATATTTCGGTTTGATTAAGCCTTTTCCTTATTTATTGACAATAAACAAAAGTACGACATAAAGTACAACAGGACAGCACTACAACAGTACAACAGTACAACATATAGAAAAAAAACAAAAATAGGTTTAAGTTATTATGTGATTTTATTCATAGTATTATATAGACATAGTACGTACATCAATTAAATAAGTTTATTTTTAATAATACTTTCATAGTATGTACATCAAACAAAAAGTTTATTTATAGCAATACATATATACATACAATAGCAACCAAAAAGCTTTATTTAGATCAATTCATATATACAGTATAATGTATTTATAGCAATCAAACAAGTTTATTTATAACAATGCGTATATACAGTATAGTGTATTTATAGCAATTCATATATACAGTATAGTGTATTTATAGCAATCAAACAAGTTTATTTATATCAATTGATTTATACAGTATAGTTTATTTACAGCAGTAAACAGGAAGCGGTGACAAGATCTGAAATAAATAAATGCTTGTCTTATAAAAATGTTAATAATAGTACTATGTATATATTGTAAGCAGGTTAAAAATAAAGCCACCACCTATCTATATAACGATACAAGCTAAATTAACATATTGTGATATAAAGGCAAAAAATAACTTACCTTTTTTCTGTATATAACAGCGACCTAGACACAAAAACTGGAACAAGGGTAGATTTACGATGCTAGAACAAGTGAAATTTAGCAATCTGCCTCGGACTATATATAGCGTATTTTGACCACACCTGTATTTATCAGTATCATCTTAAAAGCCAACACTGTCTAAACCCATTTAAACATTACGTCTGGTTACGTATATTAAGCATAGGCTGAGAGTTTCGGTGTACAGGTAATTGGATTTGACTGGCCCTATGGTCAGTTTCCATTAGTTGCACTTGGCTAAGTGCATTTTACGCATTGCTGACCGAAACAGACCTGGTCAAAAATTTACTTATCTACCAACCTGAATCTCGGCTACGGCATCTGGCTCGTCACGATGATGTAAGAATTCAGACAGTTTTAGTTCGCCAGCTGTTGCACTAAGGCACTTGGTACAGAGCTAAAGGTCAACTTTTTGCACTAATGGGTTTTGCTTATCAATCAAATCTTTTTTTTTCATCCATGTGGTCAGGTTTTTACATTTTTGCACTAAGGCACTTAGTACAGTAAGGTCAATCCTTTTACCTATATACTTTATAATTACATAAGTCTACATTTGTATTTTGTACATTTTCTTTAAGTTTTTATTGATAATACATGTAAATACAGTTTACTTAACTCGTTTAAATTTAAATTAAATTAAAATTAAATTGGTTATTAATATAGCACTTCTATCTATGCTATTTTAGCATGCTCAGTGCACTCTGTAAACACTTTTAAACATAAATGTTGCATATTTTAACTATTCTCTCGTCCAGATGGTCTTTAACTATTAAAAATCAGTTTGATATACGTAAATGGTTGTATCTTTTCATTTTTGTCGTGTAATTTTTTACTTACTAGGGTTGAACGTTTTAAAATTTAAGTAAATTAAGTCTTTCAAGTGGTATCCAATATGACGGGTCAGAAGGGGGCGGATCCAAGAGGACCGATTCGAGTGTTCCACACACCGGTCAACTGGAAAACAAGATAACGTCTAATCCAAGTAATATACAAGGGCAGTTACCGTGTAATAATTTCTTAAACAGTAAACATAGAGAGATTTCATTTTTTAAATTTTTATTTGCGCGCAATTACATCAAACAAGGAATAAAACAACAACATGACTGGTAGTTTTTTATTATTTTCTTTTTTATTTTACATCTAACTAAAGGTATATTTACATTACGAACAGGATCATTTATAATATAATAAATACGATCATGGTTAATTTCTTATGTACATGAAACAAATAATTAATCGACAATTATTAATATGTACGTGTAGTCTGTATTTGACTGTGTGTGCGTGTGTGTAGCACATAGGTCCTAGGGGGTTCCTAAAGTAAATTATACTAGTAATGGTATTGGCTTAACATTGTCTGAGTACATCTGTCAAGTAGTAGTCTATACCCAACATACTTGTTTCTGTGACAGGGAAGTTATTTTTAAAACAACTAGGCGTAGCATCTTACATGTTTATAGAACGCCTCTTGGTACATTACAGTGATGTTAATTTTTTATACAACTAAGACAGGTCAAACAAGCCCAACATTTTTTGTTGTTTCCACAACTAGAAACATTTTTAGTTTGACAAACATTTTTAGAGACCCTTCCGTGTTTGACAGACAATAATGTTAACTTTTACAACACGAACGACTAGTTTCTTTTTATGCCTTGCGCAATCTTTGTATCGCTTACTGCTTTCTTCTCTCGATCTCTCTCTCTCGACAAACTTGTTAGGGCAACTTTTTCAAAATCTTTTACACACGCGACAAACTTGTTAGGGCAACTTTTTCTAAATCTTTTACACACGCGACAAATTTTGTAGGGCAACTTTTAAAAATCTGTCATACTATATAAAGCGTAGTAGGGCAAATTTTTCAAAAACGTTCACACTATGGAAAGTGTTGTAGGGCAACTTTTTAAAAAGCTTTCACACTATGGAAAGCGTTGTAAGGCAACTTTAAAAAAATCTTTCACACTATGGAAAGCTTTGTAGGGCAACTTTTTAAAAATCTTTAACACTATGGAAAGCTTTGTAGGACAACTTTTTAAAACTTTTTAACACTCTCCATGTTATCCGAAACCTAACCATTTCTCTTTCAACAACATTCTCTTTTTTTTTTTACTTGTTCAATATCGCTCCCCTTTAATACATTCACCTCTCTTTCAGACAATAAAAAATTTTAGGACACCTCTCTATGGACTTCTTTCTAACAGTATTCATCTCTCTGTCTCCAACTATTTCTCTCTCTCCGTCTCTTTCTCTAACAAAACGTTAGGTCACTCCAACCTAACCATTACGCGTGCTCTTTTTTCTGCATTGCTCATTATCTGTATCTCTTACTACATGCTTCTATCATTCTCCCGCTCTCTAGAAAAACTTTATGGTCAGCAAAACCTAACACATAATTTGCTACACAGCTTTCATTATGTCTTTCGTTTTCTTTTTTTCCGCGTGCCATCGTTTACATTCTTAGTCTCTGTGACTCTCTTTCCTTACTCTTGTCTCGAGAGCTTTCTCTCACGAAACGTTTAGTTACTCTAAGCAGCACTCTTTCAACAGCGTCCCCTCTTTCTGTCTTGTTCAATCTCTACCTTCTTACTTACTTCTTCTCTCTTTCTAAAATTGTCTTTCAGTTTATGTTTTATAACTTGCAAATCGTTAAGCATGGTCACTCCTAATGCTAAAACGGTGTGTACTTTACACGTAAACAAGGTTTTACAAGTAAGAGATATATAACAAAGGCCAAGGTCAACTGACACTAGTGTGAATTTGGGAAAAGCCCCTCCTCGCTCTACCTAACTAACACTGTCTAAAACTTACCAAATATTACCAAACTAGTTACGCAAACCTTTTAATTATCAAACCAACATTTACTAATAGTAGTGGGCAGAACCTTTGTAACGCATACCACTCACCAACTATACAACTCTTGTCATTCCATCACCACCCAAATATATCTTCCAACTTAAGACAATCTTGCTCGACTTAAATCCTTAGAATATTTTTATAGATAGCCCTGTCCTAACACCAACTTTACAAAACACATATCTACAACCCCCAAGTGAATTTCCCCACTTAGGAAATCTTGCTTGACTGATGTCCTGGAAGATTTCTGATAGTCTATCTTTATCGATATCCCCGTCCTACCACAGACTTTACAAAACACATATCTAAAACCCCCAAGTGAATTTCACCACTTAGGAAATCTTGCTTGGCTGATGTCATGGAAGATTTCTGATAGTCTATCTTTATCGATATCCCCGTCCTACCACAGACTTTACAAAACACATATCTATAACCCCCAAGTGAATTTCCCCACTTAGGAAATCTTGCTTGACTGGTGTCCTGGAAGATTTCTGATAGTCTATCTTTATCGATATCCCCGTCCTACCACAGACTTTACAAAACACATATCTACAACCCCCAAGTGAATTTCACCACTTAGGAAATCTTGCTTGACTGATGTCATGGAAGATTTCTGATAGTCTATCTTTATCGATATCCCCGTCCTACCACAGACTTTACAAAACACATATCTATAACCCCCAAGTGAATTTCCCCACTTAGGAAATCTTGCTTGACTGATGTCATGGAAGATTTCTGATAGTCTATCTTTATCGATATCCCCGTCCTACCACAGACTTTACAAAACACATATCTACAACCCCCAAGTGAATTTTCCCACTTAGGAAAGCTTGCTTGAACCAAACCTTCTAATACTTTTATTGATAGCCCTGTCCAAAACACTAATCTTAAAAAAAAACCTTTATAGATATCCCTGTCCAAAACACAACCCAAAACATATATCTACAACACCCAATTATACCTTCCCACTTAGGCAATCTTGCTTGACTCAAACCCTTATAATACTTCTATAGTTAGTCCTGTCCAAAACCCTAACTTTACAAAACACTACACCTTCAGTTTAAAGTATTACTTTTTCACTACCCTATCCAACTTATAGTAGTAATTGCTAAAAATAATAAATACACATCCTAAAACTTATCACAATTCCTTTAAACTAATTCTAGTGATTTACAAAACTCTTTACAATATTGACTATCAACCCCAAACTAGTACAAACAAATAAATTTTTTCTTCTACCCCACTTTTTCCAATTTTTCTGATTTTATAAGTGCTTGTTCAATAGCATGCACCACTAATTGACTCCGCTTTTCGTGCAAAATCAATCTTAAGGCGTCTAACTTGATCACCACTTTATCAAGAGCTAAGTCTTTACTCTGCAGGTACTGCTATGTAAGATTAACTTCGTCAAGTATAAAAGCCCAAAGGTTGCATTGTATGGCTCCTATCTATCTCGCAAGACAATGGATGCACCCTAGGGGTTTTGGGATTTCAATGAGGGGCAGCGCTTGCTGTGGCTGAATCGCCTGATCCTCGAGTGGCAGTCCCTTATGCATCCTTCCCATTTGAACATTTAGGGCGGCTGTATGGAGGATGCTTTTGCCTTTTTTCTGCCTTCTGTCAATGTCAGCCCTGGCCCTTTTTACTTCCAGGGAGGCCATCCCATTGTAGACAGCCTGTCGCAAGGCTCCTCGGTCAGCTGCAACCTCCTCCCATGAGTCCTCGACTACGTCCATTTCCTTGAGGTCCCGCCTGCACACATCTTTGTATCTAAGAAGAGGCCGACCTGTGGCCCAAAGGTTAAGGTAGTAGATAAACGTGAAATCACAGACAACGTTCTGTTATCAGACTAGCCCAGCAGTGCGTGCTCTGTAAAATAATCATTTTTTTTTAATATATTTTTTTTCATTCGGGTGTCACCCGGTGCGGTTCGCACCCCCTTCGGTACGCCATTGGGTAGGCCTACATTAATTACATTTTTAAGCTTTAAAAAGTGGTATCTTTTCAAGAAAGAATAAATACCTTTTCAAGCACAAAAAAATAGGTTTTTTAATGTAGTAGTACTTTGTCTTATATCCATTTTCTTTCTTGAAAGGACTTGACTTTTCAGTCATTTAAAATGTTTCACTTCTTTAAAATTCGTAAACTCTTAAATAATCCACTTTTTATTCATTAAAAAGCCCTATTTGAGATGTGTTCGGCTCGCATAATCTGTTTGTCATGGCAGGTCCACGGAAAAGCCCAATGACAGTTTCGGGTAAAAAACACTAATTGGTTCCACGCATTTGACCAATGGTCATTTAGGTAATAATAACAGGTAAAAAGCACTAAAAGTTTCTACGCATTTAACCAATGATCATTTAGGTAATAATAACAGGTAAAAAGCACTAAAAGTTTCTACGCATTTGACCAATGATCATTGATGTAATAATAACAGGTAAAAAGCACTAAAAGTTTCCACGCATTTGACCAATGATCATTTAGGTAATAATAACAGGTAAAAAGCACTAAAAGTTTCTACGCACTTGACCAATGATCATTTAGGTAATAATAACAGGTAAAAAGCACTTAAAGTTTCTACGCATTTGACCAATGATCATTTAGGTAATAATAACAGGTAAAAAGCACTAAAAGTTTTTACGCACTTGACCAATGATCATTTAGGTAATAATAACAGGTAAAAAGCACTTAAAGTTTCTACGCATTTGACCAATGATCATTTAGGTAATAATAACAGGTAAAAAGCACTAAAAGTTTCTACGCACTTTACCAATGATCATTTAGGTAATAATAACAGGTAAAAAGCACTAAAAGTTTCTACGCACTTGACCAATGATCATTTAGGTAATAAAAACAGGTAAAAAGCACTAAAAGTTTCTACGCACTTGACCAATGATCATTTAGGTAATAATAACAGGTAAAAAGCACTAAAAGTTTCTACGCACTTGACCAATGATCATTTAGGTAATAAAAACAGGTAAAAAGCACTAAAAGTTTCTACGCACTTGACCAATGATCATTTAGGTAATAATAACAGGTAAAAAGCACTAAAAGTTTCTACGCACTTGACCAATGATCATTTAGGTAATAATAACAGGTAAAAAGCACTAAAAGTTTATACGCACTTTACCAATGATCATTTAGGTAATAATAACAGGTAAAAAGCACTAAAATATTCCACGCTTTTGAACGATGATAAGTTCTGAAAGAATAACAGGTAAAAAGCACTAAAAGGTTACATGTATTTGACCAATGATCATGTCGGTAAGAATAGCAGGTGAAAAGCGCTAAAAGATTCAACGCATTTGACCGATGGTCATTTCGGTAAAAATAGCAGTCGAAAAGCACTAAAAAGTTCGAAGCATTTGACCGATTTCTGCAAAGTAACGACCCTTCGGCCACGATGATGGGACGACCTTTCCATTTCTGCAATATCGAAACCCGAACTGACAGTAGGGAAAGCACAGTTTTCATTGTGCAAAAAAATGTTGACTTTTCTTATAATTCTCGCATCATCACGAACGCTTGTGCCAAACTGATCCAACTACTTGTGTTATTTAATCGAATTATGCGCCAGTAGATCGTCCCGCTGTAACGCAACAAACCGCACTGTCTTATCCTCTTTGTCAGCCTACTCATATGGGTAAATCCCACCCTTGCCCCTATTTGCCATTTGTCACGAGTTACGCCACTTAATATAATCGACATTCCGATACAATTCACAATACGACTTTCTCGTTGCCTGCGCCATTCACGCGTCTTAATAATCGTAAAGACAAAAAAAATATTAGATCTATATTGTCAAAACTAATACTAAGCTAAAATTATCTTAAATTGCAGACGTAGGCTTTACCTAAACAATTGAAACAAATTTAGCGGTTCCATCTTTAAGAAAATTGTAGACTTATCTGTTTTCTGAAAATAATTCGACATCAGTTTTTTGTTGTTGGTAACTTACATCGTTTTTCTAGAAAGTAGTTATGGTTAAGGTCAATCTATAAATGTGCTACAATTGGTTATGGTGAACAGAATTCTGATTCTACTAAGTAGCCTAGATCATCTGAATTAAAAGAGAGGGAAAATCCTGAAACTAAAATCTTTGTAAAGATGGTGTGGGCTTAAATCCGAGACACAAAATACATACAAGATTTCAATTTGACAGAGAATGAACACAATTCACATATCCATTGTTTGATTGGTCGATTTCTTTGTATATAGAATAGAAAGAAAGAGAGAGAGAGAGAGAGAGAGAGAGAGAGAAAGAGAGAGAGAGAGAGAGAGAGAGACAAGTAAATAGTCAGATAGATAGATTGAATGATAAAGATGAAGACAGATCTTTATAAAAGTAGATTGATCAATAAATAGATCTGTAAATAGAACGATACATAAACTATTGATAGATTGATAGGTAGATAGATGTACTAAATATAAGTAAATAGATAGAATGGAAATATAGCCTTAGATATGGAGACACTTGATAGATTTATAGAAACAGAATTATACTTACTGGCATACGCATACAAACTAAGCCACTAATAATAAATATAAACATTAACTTATATCAGGATTAGTAGAAATGATTTTTTATACATTCGTTTAATTCTTCGTACATGTATGTGTTTAATTTTCTGTTCTTTGTCAATTTTATTCTATTTTAGAAATAACTTATTAATGGAGAGTTTAAAAACAAACAAACAACAGGCGTAGAAAGAAATCGTGACATTTCAGTTTAAACCCTAACAATGTCTTCAGTAGAAAATGTTACAGAATTCGCCACGACGACTATATCTAGTGAACCGTTCATTCAACCTGAAATTCTCAATTTTTTCTTGACCTTTAACTTTTTGGTCTGCGGTGAACTAATTGGTGTGCTCGGAATCGTGGGAAATATTATAAACATCATCAGTTTCTCTAAAGAAGGTTTCCAGTACAGTCTGAACATCACACTGACCGCTCTAGCAGTCAGCAACATTGGGGCATTGGTCACTCAGATGATTGTCAACGTTTTTTTCAGCCCGTTCTGGAAAAATTTTGATTTTCCGGACTCTACGTTTCTTCAGGTGATGTTCATCTACCCTCGGGGGTACTTCATGCGTGTCAGTGGGCTGATCACGCTCTTCGCCACGTTTGAGAGATGCCTCTGCGTTCTCTCGCCCATGAAAGTTAAGACCATCATCACGCGGCCCATTGCCGTGACTGTCAACTGTCTCATTTTCCTCTCTCTTCTTTTCTACATGTTTCTGCCGTACATTTATGCGTCTCCAGTCTGGATGTTTGACCCAAAACTAAACAGAACAAAAATGTCTTGGAACAGTCAATACAATATGGAGGATATTTTGAAAGTGTCCTACTTTGTCGCGGGTCTCTTTATACCACACTCCACAATTTTCTTGTTGATTCTGTGCAACGCGTTCATCATCTTCACGCTAAAGTCCAAGGCTAAATGGAGACACACTGTCACCGGAATCAATCCGATGTCCGGGAGAGAGAGGCGGCTGGGTGTCATGCTTACGACCGTGTCCGCCATCTTCATCGTCTGTCTCACGCCCCAGTCTGCGATGATGACGGCTCTGGCCATCGTCCGTGATCTCAAGATGAACGGGCCCTACTGGGATATTTCTTTGATGGTGTATTCCTTCACTTTTCTTCTGGAGACAGTGAACTGCAGTGTCAACATCCTCGTTTATTACACCATGAGTTCAAAGTTCAGAGAGAGACTACAGCTGTGGTTTCCATTTCTTCGATCCAAATCTAAAGAGAAACGTCACAAGTAAATTATCTCTATATATAATGTACGATGTTTCTGTCTAATTCGACTACCATTGGTTAATTTAACGACACATGACCTCATTTACTCATATTTTACTTTTGCGATCTCGCTTTTGGCTTGTGTGCTCCCTAGCTGAGTGGTGAGCGTCCCGGACTACCATGCGGGTGATCTGGGTTCATTTCTTCACAAAAAAATGTTTTCTTATATTTTTTTTTATATATTATAAATTGGTAAGCTACTTTTAAAAATTTCCTTTAATATAAATTTTTATTAAAAATCGTAAAGAATTTCAGGACTAAAGTTTTCCTAAAAGGTTTTTAAGTAAAATTATCTTATTGACATGTGAAGAGGGTGTTCGATTCTCAGCCAGGGATAGTCCACAATTTTTGTTAAATAAAAAGACAGGCCTTTTTTTAAACCCGATTACAATATTGATTTTAAATTATTTTTTTACATGTTTTCAGTAAGTAATTAATACTTTTTACAATTTCTGTTCATTGTAGTTTATACAATTAGTATTTGTAGCTACATGCCTTAGTAATCCCCACAAGGACAACGCCGGGGCAATTTAGCTTGTAATAAATAGAATGTAGTATAAGTGTAAGTATAAATGTATAAGTGAGTTTTTGACATATGTACGACTAGTGTAAACATATTTTATTCAATAAGTAATACCAGTGGCGTAACTTGAAAAAAAAATTGACAAAGGTGGCGGAAGACGAATATTCAAATGTCGCACACCAGTCTTGGATATATCGGTATCTTAATTTGTTTTGGATTGATATGTGAACTCAAATCTAAAAAAATATTTAAGAATTCCTAGCATGATACAGATCAACTAATTCGATAGGACTAATTTATTCTCTGTAGACCACATACAGGAAATACAATACTAACACATTCCTTTCTCTTGAAATGACAAACGGCACCAGTGTGTGTGCTTTCTGCAATGTCGCCTTAACTGTTTCTCACATTATGTTGGAATGCAGAAGGGCCTACTTTTTGTGAAATTGGACATAAATACTATTACTGTAGAACCCTTCACGAACTCTTCCGCAAAATTAAACCAAAATATATAATGGGAGGCGTTATTCGGCGTATCCGCCGTATAACGCCCAGCGTTATGCGGCGGATTCGATGTATTGTGCGAGTTAGGCTATACTTATGACTTATAACTGTATGACTTTATAGGTCTACTAATCTATACTAATCTATAGTCTATAGGCTTTTATTTAGTATCATATTCCTAGCTCATAAGTCCTAAGCCTAACTGAGCCTAACCCTAACTGAGCCTAACCCTATCCGGGCCTAACCGTAACATCAATTTCTAATTGTGATTAAGAGGCATAGGCTAAAAAACCTTTTTGTTTGAATTAATTATAAAACAATGAAAAATGGTGACTTACAAAAAATTCAGGTATTTAACTAAAAATATATCGTTTTACTATAATTGAATTAATAAAAACAAAAAAATATATATATAAAAAAGGGTTGAGAAGGCTGGGGTTGAACCTGTGTCACACCTGTTGACAGCACACATTACTAACCACTAGGTCAGGGGTCGGGAACCTTTTTGTCTGAGAGAGCCATGGACACCACATATTTTGAAAAGTAATTCTGTAAGGGCCTACATTATGTTTCAAAACTAAAAATTCAAGTAAATATGTGCATTTTGTGTTAACGTAGGGCAAGAGTTATTTCCCTTTAATTACAATGAAAGCAGAGTTGCTATTTTTCTGTCCTTTAGGTCAGCGGGGTTTATCTCCTTTACCACTTCTGATGCTGTGCTGCAGTAGACTTTAGCTTATTTGTAGAATGAAATATTGATATGCAATTAATATGTAGATCAAAGGAGTCTATAGAAACAGTTTTTTTTATAATCCAACATTTGTCTGCGAGCCAGATGAAGCCATCAATAGAGCCACATCTGGCTCGCGAGCCATTGGTTCCCGACCCCTGCACTAGGCCAAGAAACCTAGGAAAAAGTCTTTAAAAAATAATAATTAACCATATAGAGCCAGATAAACAATTATGCGCATGCGCCAATAGCAGTGTGTATAATATAGGTCACGTGTACACGCGAAAATCCGCCGAATAACGCTCTGCTTGTTTTTCTATAACCTTCGCTGTTGATAGCCCGGAAATGCAAAAATTCAGAATTCAAGTGTTTTAACGAATGCTTAATTGACCACTGTTCTCACAAGAAAGTGAATTCAATTCTAAACTTTGTGGTTTCAAACAGTCTTTTGACACTTAATTTTTTAGGAAAATTGCTCTGTATGGCTAGATATAAATGTGTTCGTAAGTATTCAGTAGAGACGCCCCCACCCCCTCGTAAATTCACCTCTCTACACACACTCACAATCAGCCCCTTATATCTTATGTTACAGACGATCATTTCACACATTAGATTATTGCATCCTATGCTTTCTTCGTAGTTTGAGTAGTAATATGATTTTCTGGTTTGTTCAGGTAACCCACTCCATATTCGGATGCCACTCGAAAAGAGTAAAATAACTATTATGTATATATTTTTTTTTTGCAAATGAAATTTACTTTAAAATGTTTTCATCATTTTATCTATCTGTGCATTGTATTAGGTTGCTCATAAATTATAATTCTAAGATCAAATTAAATGATTTAATGTATTATTACTACTTTGCCATTTGCCCATCTCTCCATTAGTGTTTCTAATAGATTTCTAGGATTAGTGATTTAACTATTGGTGTTACTCTTGTCAGTTGTGAATATTCATTAGTAATTAACATTGCGTCTCTTTTCTGAATTTAGCCGAGTTTTTTTTTAATTTAATGTTTTTCTTTAATGGAGAGGTCCTTTACAAAGCTGCATTATCCTGTACAGTGGTTCACAACCATGAAATGTCATCGGCAAGCATGTGCAAGTGTTCTTTCACAGAAATTATCATCATAATCATTTTGTTTGGGTCAATGTCTTGTTTTTCAAAGAAGGCACATCCCCCAAAGGGGTCGCGACCCACAGGTTGGAAACCACTGTTCTAGTATAACGTTGTTTTATTCAGTGGTGGAGGGGGAGATGGCCTGACAGTTATTGAAGTTTAAGTTGTTCAAACGATACTTTAAAAAAATAATAGAAAAAACGCCAAAGTCCCAAACAATTTAGTGAATTTGTTATTGATAAATATTTCAATGTAAGTAAAACACCGCTCTCAACAAACCAGCCTATCCTACGTTCTAATTTAACTTATTAATAAATAAAGACTAGATAGAATTCTTAATAGGGGAATGGACGAATGGATATACAGCCTTAGAGATGGAGACACGGTCGTGATGTGAAATTAATTATGCAAAGTTTAGTCCTTTGTAATTAGTAGCGCATAAGTTTAATTTTAAGGAGGCATGTATGGGATAAATAATTTCCCCTACACACCTATCCCCCCCTCCCCCCACACTCTATCCCTCTCTCTCAACCGCTTGGTCAGACCGTGACGTGCCTAGACTATATCTCTTTGTTGTCACTAGCACCTTGTACACCGCCATTACAATCTATTGTTTGTAATTGGGAAGGGCTATGGTGTCCAGTATTGCACGCCAGGGGTATAGGGTCGTCTCGACCGTCGATCGGTCATGATAGCAATTTGGGCCTATTGTTCGTTCCCGCGCGTCACGCACCGCACCTAGTTAGGATCCTTTGTTTAAGACACGCGATGGACCAAGTGGGAAGATAGCAAATGTGGTGACAAACTGCCTCCCCCCCTCTCTGACACCCACCCATTCTAGCTAGACCAGGTGTTATGACTAATCCCTTTGACAGTGGACACGCCTCTTGACCAATCGTTGTGTAGAGAATTGTAGACATGTCTGTCATTGGTTGACGTTTTTGACCTGGGTCTTCATTGTTAGACTGAGGAGTGGACCGATATAAGGGGCAGGTTTTATGTTGTACAAAAACAGACGTAGGAGACTGGATACTTCTCCTTGGAATGTTGCATGACGTTTTTCCATTTTGCATTATTTATATAATTTGTTCACTTGGAATCACTGTGTCGTGAAGTTGTGTTTATATATTATTCTTTTCCATGTATTGACGTTTATGTGCTTGGATAAAATTGATGTGTTGTGGACACCTTATTATTCCTATATGTAAGAGTGACTATGTAAAATAACCACGTTAATACTGGCAATAAACGTTCGACTTATGTAACTACTTAACTTGAACTCGTTTGTTCTGATTGAGTGTACATGAGAATACGTGAAGCAAGGAAGGTAGATCGCCAGAGAAACGGCACGTTAAATAAAAATATAAAGCGTTGCTGATGCAACAAGTCTAGTTCAGCCAGCAGCCGTCATAGCCCATAGACAACGAACCAAGTGAGGTGGGATTATAGCGTGTGAGAAGCACAGTAACGAGCGCATCGTACTGGCCACACAATCCCCTCATCTTAGACACTTGATTGATAGATAGATAGATAGATAGATAGATAGAAACATAGCATTATAATTACTAGTATATGCACACAAAATAAACCACTAACAATAAATACAAACATTAACTTATTTTAGGATTAGTAGAAATGATTTTTTATATATTCGTTCAATTCTTCGTACATGTATGTGTTTAATTTTCTGTTCTTTGTCAATTTTATTATATTTTAGAAATAACTTTTTTGATGGAGAGTTTAAAAACAAACAAACAACAGGCGTAGAAAGAAATTGTGACATTTGAGTTTAAACCCTAACAATGCCTTCAGTAGAAAATGTTACAGAAATCGCCACGACGACAAGTGAGGTGTTCATTCAACCTGAAATTCTGAATTTTTTCTTGACCTTTAACCTTGTGGTCTGCGGTGACTTAATTGCAGTGCTCGGAATCGTGGGAAATATTATAAACACCATCAGTTTCTCTAAAGAAGGTTTCCAGTACAGTCTGAACATCACACTGACAGCCCTAGCAGTCAGCGACTTTGGGGCGTTGGTCACTCAGATGATTGTCAACATTCTTTTTGGTCCGTTCTGGAAAAATGTGGATCTTCCGTACACCTCGTCGCTGGTGGAATTCTCCTTATATTTCTTCTACTACCCTCGGGGGTACTTCATACGTGTCAGTGGGCTGATCACGCTCTTCGCCACGTTTGAGAGATGCCTCTGCGTTCTCTCGCCCATGAAAGTTAAGACCATCATCACACGACCCGTCGCCGTGACAGTCAACTGCCTCATATTCCTCTCTCCTCTGTTCTATATGTTTCTGCCGCAAATTTTTTCCGACGTGGACTGGAGCTTTGACCCAAAACAAAATAAAACAAAAATACTTTTCAATAGAAAAAACAATAAGGAGGATATTCTCAAAGTGTCCCACTTGCTAATGGATCTCTTCATACCGTACTCCACGTTTTTCTTTTTGATTCTGTGCAACGCGATCATCATATTCAAGCTGAAGTTCAAGGCTAAATGGAGACACACTGTCACCGGAATTAAGCCAATGTATGGGAGAGAGAGAAGGCTGGGGGTCATGTTGACGACTATGTCCGCCATCTTCATCACCTGCCTCACGCCCCAGTCTGCGATGCTGACTGCCGTGGGCATCTTCCGTGATCTCAAGATGAACGGGCGCTACTTTGATATTTCTTTGCTGGTGTATTCCTTCACGTTTCTCCTGGAGACAGTCAACTGCAGCGTCAACATCCTCGTTTATTACACCATGAGTTCAAAGTTCAGAGAGAGAATACAGCTGTGGTTTCCGTTTCTTCGATCTAAATCTGAAGAGAAACGTCAAAAGTAAATTCTCTCTATATATAAAGTACGATGTTTGTGTCTAATCCGACTACCATTGGTTAAATTGAAGACCAGTGATCTGATTGTCTCATTTTTTTTTTATCTCCCTTTTGGCATGCGTGCTCCCAATTGTTCAGGACTGTCATGCGGATGACCTGGGATCATTTCTGCACTAAAAACATTTTTTTTCTGTAATAGCGATAGGAAGGTTACTTTCTAAAATTTCCATTAATTTAAAATAAAAAAAAAAGAATTTCAGGTATTGAGGCATTTCTAATGTTTCAGTATGTAAAATAGTCTATAGAAATATAAGGCCTTGTTATTAACGTTGTAGTCATATTTTCTGGTATCCATTTTATTGTTTTTATGTGTTTTTAAATTCTCTATTACAGTTGAATGTCTTTAATATAGTTAAATTATATATTTTGGTTTAATGTCGCTGAAGAGTTCATGAAGGGTTCTACAGTAATAGTATTTATGTCGAACTCACAAAATGTAGGCCATACTGCATTCCAACAAAATGTGAGAAACTGTTAAGGAGACATAGCAGAAAGCACACATTGGTGCCGTTTCTGTACAAGGTATAGTGGAAGGAGCACTCAGAAAACTTCGCCAGAAAAAGAAGTGTTTTGGACAACGTGAAAGAGTTCACCGAATTACCTCTTGATACGCTTCTGCAGACGGCTTCTGATCAAGACGAATGGAGAAATTTGGTTACGAGCACCGTCGTAGAACCCCCACGACGAAAGTCACGTGTCTGATGATGATGAGGACGATGATGATGAAGATGATAATGATGAAAAGACGAGAAGATGGCTTTTTGTATCCCCGTCAACATCTTGTAAATAGTTGCTCCCAACAAATCAGATTTACCATAAATTTCATGTTGTTTTCCATTTCAAGAACATGTTACAAACAGAAATTGCGTTTTTCTAATATCGATAAATTGTCTCACTTCTCCCATATTATAGGAAAACATGGTTGTTAAAGTAAAACTTTGGATGCAATAAGCATGCAAACAATAATTTCTTGCCATAACGCTAGAGGCTAGACGAGCAGCAATGTGACCTATTTAAAAACAGAAGGCCCGGGCCCTGAAGAATAAAAACGTCACATCCTTAGACCATTGTGCAGATATCTTTTAATGGTTAAAATAAACACTTAGCTTTTTTTTAAACTTACACAACAACAAGTGCAGTTAGTTCTATATCAGAGGCGTATTTAGGCATTTTCCATGGAACAGGGGCCCTCACACACAAGAGAGGCTCCCCCACACATCCCAAAACACAGGCTAACACAACAATGTCTGAAGGCAGGGGCAAGGCCACAAGGGGCCCCCCGCATAAATTATAGTTTATTTCTATTAATGTTAATTGCTAGTAGGGAATACATCTTTATGCGCGTCGTATAGTGACACTATACTATAGTCTTTGATAAAAAAAAAAAACACACACCAAAGCAAAAGTCTAACACATGTAAGGGAAATTCCATTAAATGTCCTTGTATTTCAGTAAGACTTAGCTCGTGTCAGCTCGTGGCATTTAGATAAATAAGAACATAATATGGAACGAGAAAACTTGTACATCCAAATAGGCCTACACATTATTGATAAAAATAGATCTATACATTAAAACTTTATTGCTTAGAATTGTAAATTATCAATGAAAAAAAATACCTTTAGTTTTTATTATGTCAGCTTTTTTATTTTCTATTTAAACTAGAAAAAATAGAAAAAGAATAAAAATTATGTATTTATATCCTGAGCAGGGATATTTTTCTTAATGAAAAAATTAAAACAAAAAAATGAAAGGCAAAAGCGGATTATTTACGGATATCATTTTCAAAACGAGATTGCAACTGCGTGGCGTTCAAATTCTGGTTCTTTATCGTGGGGGAATAGATTGGAATGGACATGTCTTAACGCGGCCTGACCTTTTCAATAGGTCATGGTTTATCGTGTTGATGGACTTCCGGTATACTTCCGTCAACACAAAAACATGCTTTTGCATATGTTTGACAATTTATTTCAACATCGACGGCCAGTGCTGGTCTTTTAGAAATATACAAAGGTTAGGAATCCGTTTTGAGCATCAAAAGTGAGTATGCGAGAGAGAGAGAGAGAGAGAGAAATAGAGAAAGAGAGAGAACGCAAAAGAAGAAAATACAAGTTTTAATTTGTTTGCACCTTTTTTAAAATTAAGATAGTCGTTATACCTGTAAAACCCGCGAGAGAGAGAGAGATAGAGAGAGAGAGAGAGAGAGAGAGAGAGAGAGAGCGAAAGAGTGATGGGGAGAGAGCTAGGAAGTGGGGATTGAGATGTTAAAGTTTGCGTCCATATGAGAGGCCGACGATGAAACTAATCAGACAGATTGAGAGCAGGGAAGTTATAACTTTTGCGCATCTTTATTTCTCGTGAGATAGTAGTGTTATTCGGTGTATCCGACTGATCTCTTCATAAGAAAATTTGTAATCGCCAACTTCACTCTATCATCTAAGTACTAATCTAAATGAGAAAATAGTGGCCGGGACGGGTTGGGGGGGGGGGCAATAACGGATATCCTGTACTTATGACTGAACATAATAATTGATGGGAATCTAATCCGGCAGTGGTCAGACGTATTTATTACGTAGGATGACCACGTGAGACCGTAATATCCCCATCCCTTTCCGGGCTTAAAGAAAAGTCAAAATTAGACAAACAGACCCAGAGTCGAGAACCCTATATGTTTGTCGAAGAGGGCGGGTAAAAGTGCAAACAGCCACAAGCATTATATTATAAGTCTGATCCATGGGCGTCCGGAATGGGCTTTGTAATGGGGAACAGAGTAGTTGTTTTTTAATTTGCTGGAACGTAGCATGATGACTATTTGTTGTTGTTGCAGGGAATAGCTAGCCACGAACACGGGTGAACGTAGGACGCAATAATCTTCTTTATAGAAGGAGCGCCTGTATATAGGTAGATACGATACATATTAAAATAATAAATTATATCAAGATATAATAGTGCAGCAGCGCGTTCAGCTGGCGTACCGAAGGTCCCGGGTTCGAATCCTGGTGCAGGCTAGGATTTTTCCAGGGTCTGGAGGGTGTCCATGAGTCTACGCAGCTCTGATGGGTACCTGACCTTAGTTAGGGTAAAGTAAAAGCGTAGTGATGGCCATACAATCACCTAGTATGCCGTGGCCACAGAAACTGGTAAACGCTGCTTCACCGGACCTATGAAATTTGAAGGTACGAGATGACAAGACGTACCGCGAGTCAGTGATGTGACAATGTAAGATTATTAGAGTCTAGAAGCGGAGTTACATGATGATCCCTCACGTGCGTAAAAGCAACTTGCCTCGGACAGGAGTGCTCGATCCACACCTGGTGGTAAGTCTATGGTTACAAATAAAACAAAAACGATTGGACGTCTCTTCAACTTGTAATTTTGAAACTGCCATTATTTTATCTTATTTTTTACAGACGCTCCTTCTATAAAACAGATTACTGGTGCTACGCTCATCCGTGGTCTGAATCTAGTCCTGCATTTTTATTAGTGTTTTAAATGATGCTAAGTTACTGGTTTTCCTGGTTTGTTCAGGCAACCCATTACATGTCCGGATGTCATTCGTCCAGATCTCAATGTAGTACGAAAAGAATACAAACATTTCAAGTGCTTGTTTCTTAGCAACGTTCAAATCCATTATAGTCTTAAAACAAGATTATTTATTCATGAACTTCCTTCAAATTTGTAATAAGCCTTTTAACAGTGCGGGGTCATTGACTCTAAATAAACAATATTGATGCCATATTATCAAGCGAGCCCTGGGGCCCTGGTTTGATATTCTTTCCGGCTTCTTAGCCCTGTGTTATAATACTTAGCGCCATTGATGATAATGAAAGTTGTTGGGGTTTGTTTTATACATAGGTGAGTGCAGGAAACGATTGAGAAAATAAAATTAGAGTGCTGGGCCTTTAAAAAAATCACTTCATTACGTGAGATAATAAATAATAGTAGTAGACGCCCATCAGAATCTGATTCAGTGTTCAGAATACCATGTAGTCCTGTTTATATACGTCTAGCGCTAATTGTACATAGCTAGTAGAGAAACTTAAATATCAGAATCAATGATGTCGTATCAGTATTATTATTTTATTTCCTTAATTAGGGTGTGGCTTGATTATTTTTCTATTTGTACATTATATATTCGTCCTTAATATAAGTTTTACCACAGAAACCTGAATACAGAAAAAAAGAATTGATTCGGGACTGAATGTCAGTGTTCCTTTCTGATGGCACAATTAACCTTTCCACTCATGTCTTTTCATCCAAATAATTAAGAAAAAAAAATAATATTATTAGTCTATTATAATACGTTGTGTATGTTGATTCCTATCCCCATTGGCTAATTTAAAGACACGTGACCTTATTGTCTGATTTTACATTTGCGATCTCGCTTCCTGCATGTGCCCTCCCTAGCTGAGTGGTTATAGATTTCTGTTTATTGTAGTTTAATAAATTCTTATCTGTAGCTATATGACTATATGTATAGGCCTAAGTAATATTTCCCCGGGCAAATTAGCTGGTATATATATACATAGTACCAGGTGACCGATCATTCGATCGGTAATAAAGAGCAGGCGCTTGTACCTTAACATCATGTGTATGTAAAACAACAGTGCATAAATTTTAAAAATACTTCTTTACCAGACCAATAAATTGTAGGCCTATTTGTCTTTTTTCTTTTTTCTACTATGAATAACATGGGCTTTAAATTCTAACAGTCGAAGCAGATTTTTATTTGTGCAGTCTAATATCTAGATTTTGCCCGATAACCCCCCCCCCCCCCCCCCCCCCGAAAAAAAAAAAAAAAAAAAAAAAAGAAACAACAGCTTAATCTCATTTTAAACCAAAAAAAAACATGTAGGCTAGTGTTGTCAGTTTTAAATCCAACAGAAATATATGTAATTTATGTCATTAAATCGCCAGGCCACAACGAATACATAAAAGTACTGCGCGTTTGTTTATGTGCAAGTCTAAAAGAGACTCGGGAACTGCCCTTCTACGCTCGCTCCACTGGCTCCCCGTGAAAGCCAGAATTGAGTATAAAGTGGCGCTACTTTGCCAGCGTGCATTTTTAATAACGAGTTTCCGTCCTATCTCAAGGCACTAATCAGACCTTATGTCTCGCAAAGAACACTTCGTTCTGAAAACTCATCGCTTCTGGAAGAGCCCCGTTTCTCTCTGACGACCGTTGGCCTTAGAGCCTTCTCAGTATCCGGTCCGAAGGTGTGGAATCAACTTCCCATTCAACTGAGGCGAACAAGCTCTACTGTTACTTTCAAAAAGAACTTAAAAACTCATTTTTTCAATATTTACCTTAGATAACATTTAACATGCTTTAGAAACTTACTGTCTTATTTATGGGTTGGGTCGGTTAATGCTACATTTATTTGTTTTGTCTTGTTTTTTATCATCAATTTAGCTCTGTCACCTGGCCTAGTGTAATATCCGTATTCTTAGTTGTATGTTAAACGCGCTCTGAGCTTACATTATGTTTGTTGGCAGCGCTTTACAAATATTATTATTATTATTATTTAAAAGACTGAAAATGAAAAGTTTAAATTTAAAATATCGTGAATTAGCCTACGTTACAATTTTTAGTTCTTCTACCCCTTCCCCTATTGGTGTACGCTCGTTTGAATCTGTGGCGCCTTCACTGTGGAACGGCTTACCTGAGACACTGAAAAACTCTGTGTCAAAAAAGGCATTCAAGAAGAATTTGAAGACTTTTCTTTTCAACTAAATTGATCAAATACACATCCATCAGCAAAAAACTTGTTTGAAACTATTTTAAAATGTTATTGTCGTTTCGTGCGTCCATCGGCCGAAACCTTGTTTAAAACTATTTTAGAGCGTTATTGTCGTTTCGATTTTGTGAACGCGCCGAGCATGCTTTTATTAGTATGGAGTGAGGCGCTATATAAATGACCAATTAATTAATTAATTATTTAACTTAAACAACTGTCAAACTTTCCTATAAAATTATGTCAATTTTTTCAAATCCCTCCCTCAACCCATTCAAGCTAACAATGAGTTACGGCCGGCAAATATGTTTGATAGGAATTAAAAAGGTCTACGAATAAATGTAAATCGGGTAAAAAAAATAGGCATAGTCTAATTTGAGAATCGAACCCGCTCGCACGCACAGCAGTCCTCTACGTTAACAACTTAGCTAGAGAAGGCACATGTCAGAT
Organism: Anisus vortex; assembly: GCA_949126835.1. Lineage (NCBI taxonomy): Eukaryota > Metazoa > Mollusca > Gastropoda > Planorbidae > Anisus > Anisus vortex. The sequence continues at coordinate 31,333,718 of OX421504.1, forward strand.
GTGAAAAGCTATTAGACAGTATATAGGACTAGGCCTAAAAAAGTCAGTGACACAATAGGGATCCGTGGGGACACAAACACGATCTTTTTATATATAGAGATATTTAATGTTTTCAATGTATTATTCCAAACATTGTTTTACGAAAAAAGTAAAAAAATATAGTTTGGTGTTAACATTATTTAATATCCTCCATTTGTGTTACTATTTATAATAAACTATCGCGGTAAAATATAATATTGATTAATTAAAACAATGGTATGATAAACATTTTTTTTTTTTTAATTTTGAGCATTAAACTTAAATACTAAATAATTAAAGGTAAAATTATGTTATTCATTGAAAAGACTGCAAATGAAAAGATCATAATATATGTAGGCTTCGTTAGATAATGTGTTTAATTTCTCCCCCCCCCCCCCCCCGCCCCTCAATAAAACTAACAGTATATTACACTTCTGACTATTGTTATAAGGAAAATACGAATATACTGAATTTACATCTTTTCTAGTTTACCAGATTTCGAATTGACAATGTTAACATATTCTAATATATCTTACTTTGGTAGGCCTTTATAAGCAAATCATACACATTTTTAATGAAACATTAATTGAATTTTTAAAAAAGTGAATACTAAAACAGTGTTTATTATTTACAGTGTAGAGTATACTGCTACGTTGTATGCTATATACAGCGTAGTGTATACTGCTACAGTGAACACTATATACAGTGCAGTGTAATCTGCTACAGTGTACACTATATACAGCTATTCATTGTTTAAACACAAAAAAAGTTTTAGAGGTGTTTTTTTTTCAAAAAATGTCAGATAAAAGAAAGTTACAAATAGACCTTTAGTTTGGTGAAAGTTCTTCTAATTCTGTTATTATTTAAACGGCAAACTATTATCTCACTATTAGATAATTCGTAAATATGTATTTGTTTTCTTTTTTTTTTAATTTAATCTAAAATATATTGAAGTTTAATCTAAAATATATTGGTAGACGTTCAAATCTAAATAAGCCGCGAGGGCCGCATACTATCATTTGTCCGCCCGCGCGTTACCCACTGGCTGTAGTTTGGACACCCCTGCATTACATAAATTACACTTGGTCTTGCTTTAAATTATTTCTATCATCGGTGCGCAACAGTAGTTTAAACAAGAAATTAAACTTCTTTCTGCTGTAGTAAGCCTACGGGTATTCCCGAAACGTCATAACTGCGACGCAACAAAACACCGCTCTTGAAAGCCGCACTACATGTGGGTCGAGCAAGGGCATGTTTTCACGGCCAAAATCAATATCTACGATAAATCTAATGTGTATTTTTGTTTAACGTCCATTTCCGATTTTTATTTGTGGGGCCGAAAATCTGTAGATTTTTTTTTAGGTGAAACCAGTCGTACATTAAAACATGAAGATAATCGTTAGAGCGCTTTTGAAGAAAATTTCCAGACATATATACACATATATATATATAGTACCAGGTGACCGATCATTCGATCGGTAATAAAGAGCAGGCGCTTGTACCTTAACATCATGTGTATGTAAAACAACAGTGCATAAATTTTAAAAATACTTCTTTACCAGACCAATAAATTGTAGGCCTATTTGTCTTTTTTCTTTTTTCTACTATGAATAACATGGGCTTTAAATTCTAACAGTCGAAGCAGATTTTTATTTGTGCAGTCTAATATCTAGATTTTCCCCGAGAACCCCCCCCCCCCCCCCCCGAAAAAAAAAAAAAAAAAAAAAAAAAAACCCAGCTTAATCTCATTTTAAACCAAAAAAAAACACATGTAGGCTAGAGTTGTCAGTTTTAAATCCAACAGAAATATATGTCATTTATGTCATTAAATCGCCAGGCTACAACGAATACATAAAAGTACTGCGCGTTTGTTTATGTGCAAGTCTAAAAGAGACTCGGGAACTGCCTTCTACGCTCGCTCCAATGGCTCCCCGTGAAAGCCAGAATTGAGTATGAAGTGGCGCTACTATGCCATCAGTGCATTTTTAATAACGAGTTTCCGTCCTATCTCAAGGCACTAATCAGACCTTATGTCCCGCAAAGAACACTTCGTTCTGCAAACTCATCGCTTCTGGAAGAGCCCCGTTTCTCTCTGACGACCGTTGGCCTTAGAGCCTTCTCAGTATCCGGTCCGAAGGTGTGGAATCAACTTCCCATTCAACTGAGGCGAACAAGCTCTACTGTTACTTTCAAAAAGGACTTAAAGCTCATTATTTCAATATTTACCTTCGATAACATTTAACATGCTTTAGAAACTTACTGTCTTATTTATGGGTTGGGTCGGTTAATGCTACATTTATTTGTTTTGTCTTTTTTTTAAATCATCAATTTAGCTCTGTCACCTGGCCTAGTGTAATATCCGTATTCTTAGTTGTATGTTAAACGCGCTCTGAGCTTACATTATGTTTGTTGGCAGCGCTATACAAATATTATTATTATTATTATTATTTAAAAGACTGAAAATGAAAAGTTTAAATTTAAAATATCGTAAATTACGCTACAATTTTTAGTTCTTCTACCCCTTCCCCTATTGGTGATTTGGTGTACGCTCGTTTGAATCTGTGGCGCCTTCACTGTGGAACGGCTTACCTGAGACACTGAAAAACTCTGTGTCAAAAAAGGCATTCAAGAAGAATTTGAAGACTTTTCTTTTCAACTAAATTGATCAAATACACATCCATCAGCAAAAAACTTGTTTGAAACTATTTTAAAATGTTATTGTCGTTTCGTGCCTCCATCGGCCGAAACCTTGTTTAAAACTATTTTAGAGTGTTATTGTCGTTTCGATTTTGTGAGCGCGCTGAGCATGCTTTTATTAGCATGGAGTGAGGCGCTATATAAATGACCAATTAATTAATTAATTAATTAACTTCAACAACTGTCAAACTTTCCTATAACATTATGTCAATTTTTTCAACTCCTCCCCTCAACCCATTCAAGCTAACAATGAGTTACGGCCGGCAAATATGTTTGATAGGAATTAAAAAGGTCTACGAATAAATGTAAATCGGGTAAAAAAAATAGGCATAGTCAAACTGGAGAATCGAACCCGGGTCGCACGCACAGCAGTCCTCTACGTTAACAACTTAGCTAGAGAAGGCACATGTCAGATGTAAAAAGCTATTAGACAGTATATAGGACTAGGCCTAAATAAGTCAGTGACACAATAGGGATCCGTGGGGACACAAACACGATCTTTTTATATATAGAGATTTTCAATGTTTTCAATGTATTATTCCAAACATTGTTTGACAAAAAAGTAAAAAAATATAGTTTGGTGTTAACATTATCTAATATCCTCCATTTGTGTTACTATTTATAATAAACTATCGCGGCAAAATAAAAGGTTGATTAATTAAAACAATGGTATGATAAACATTGTTTTTTTTTTTAAATTTTGAGCATTAAACTTAAATACTAAATAATTAAAGGTGAAATTATGTTATTCATTGAAAAGACTGCAAATGAAAAGATCATAATATATATAGGCTACGTTAGATGATGTGTTTAATTTCTCCCCCCCCCCCCCCCGCCCCTCAATAAAACTAACAGTATATTACACTTCTGACTATTGTTATAAGGAAAATACGAATATACTGAATTTACATCTTTTCTAGTTTACCAAATTTCGAATTGACAATGTTAACATATTCTAATATATCTTACTTTGGTAGGCCTTTATAAGCAAATCATACAAATTTTTAATGAAACATTCATTGAATTTTTAAAAAAGTGGATACTAATACAGTGTTTATTATTTACAGTGTAGAGTATACTGCTACATTGTATGCTATATACAGCGTAGTGTATACTGCTACAGTGAACACTATATACAGTGTAGTGTAATCTGCTACAGTGTACACTATATACAGCTATTCATTGTTTAAACACAAACAAGTTTTAGAGGTGGGTTTTTTTCAAAAAATGTCAGATAAAAGAAAGTTAAAAATATACCTTTAGTTGGATGAAACTTAATCTAATTCTGTTATTTTTTAAACGGCAAACTATTATCTGACTATTAGATAATTCGTAAATATGTATTTGTTTTTCTTTTTTTTTTAATTTAATCTAAAATATATTGAAGTTTAATCTAAAATATATTGAAGACGTTCTAATCTAAATAAGCCGCGAGGGCCGCATACTATCATTTGTCCACCCGCGCGTTACCCACTGGCTGTAGTTTGGACACCCCTGCATTACATAAACTACACTTGGTCTTGCTTTAAATTATTTCTATCATCGGTGCGCAACAGTAGTTTAAACAAGAATTTAAACTTCTTTCTGCTGTAGTAAGCCTACGGGTATTCCCGAAACGTCATAACTGCGACGCAACAAAACACCGCTCTTGAAAGCAGCACTACATGTGGGTCGAGCAATGGCATGTTTTCACGGCCAAATTCAATTATCTACGATAAATCTAAAGCGTATTTTTGTCTAACGTTCATTTTCGATTTTTATTTGTGTGGCCGAAAAGGTGTAGATTTTTTTTTAGGTGAAACAAGTCGTGCATTAAAACATGAAGATAATCGTTAGAGCGCTTTTGAAGAAAATTTCCAGATATATATATATATATATACATACAATTTTAACTCGTATTATAGTATAGGATATATATATATAGTACCAGGTGACCGATCATTCGATCGGTAATAAAGAGCAGGCGCTTGTACCTTAACATCATGTGTATGTAAAACAACAGTGCATAAATTTTAAAAATACTTCTTTACCAGACCAATAAATTGTAGGCCTATTTGTCTTTTTTCTTTTTTCTACTATGAATAACATGGGCTTTAAATTCTAACAGTCGAAGCAGATTTTTATTTGTGCAGTCTAATATCTAGATTTTGCCCGATAACCCCCCCCCCCCCCCCCCCAAAAAAAAAAAAAAAAAAAGAAACAACAGCTTAATCTCATTTTAAACCAAAAAAAAAACATGTAGGCTAGAGTTGTCAGTTTTAAATCCAACAGAAATATATGTCATTTATGTCATTAAATCGCTAGGCTACAACGAATACATAAACGTACTGCGCGTTTGTCTATGTGCAAGTCTAAAAGAGACTCGGGAACTGCCCTTCTACGCTCGCTCCACTGGCTCCCCGTGAAAGCCAGAATTGAGTATAAAGCGGGCGCTACTTTGCCATCAGTGCATTTTTAATAACGAGTTTCCGTCTTATCTCAAGGCACTAATCAGACCTTATGTCCCGCAAAGAACACTTCGTTCTGCAAACTCATCGCTTCTGGATGAGCCCCGTTTCTCTCTGACGACCGTTGGCCTTAGAGCCTTCTTAGTATCCGGTCCGAAGGTGTGGAATCAACTTCCCATTCAACTGAGGCGAACAAGCTCTACTGTTACTTTCAAAAAGAACTTCAAAACTCATTATTTCAATATTTACCTTCGATAACATTTAACATGCTTTAGAAACGTACTGTCTTATTTATGGGTTGGGTCGGTTAATGCTACATTTATTTGTTTTGTCTTTTTTTTAATCATCAATTTAGCTCTGTCACCTGGCCTAGTGTAATATCCGTATTCTTAGTTGTATGTTAAACGCGCTCTGAGCTTACATTATGTTTGTTGGCAGCGCTATACAAATATTATTATTATTATTATTATTATTATTTAAAAGACTGAAAATGAAAAGTTTAAATTTAAAATATTGTGAATTACGTAACAATTTTTAGTTCTTCTACCCCTTCCCCTATTGGTGATTTGGTGTACGCTCGTTTGAATCTGTGGCGCCTTCACTGTGGAACGGCTTACCTGAGACACTGAAAAACTCTGTGTCAAAAAAGGCATTCAAGAAGAATTTGAAGACTTTTCTTTTCAACTAAATTGATCAAATACACATCCATCAGCAAATAAACTTGTTTGAAACTATTTTAAAATGTTATTGTCGTTTCGTGCCTCCATCGGCCGAAACCTTGTTTAAAACTATTTTAGAGTGTTATTGTCGTTTCGATTTTGTGAGCGCGCTGAGCATGCTTTTATAAGCATGGAGTGAGGTGCTATATAAATGACCAATTAATTAATTAATTAATTAACTTTAACAACTGTCAAACTTTCCTATAACATTATGTCAATTTTTTCAACTCCCTCCCTCAACCCATTCAAGCTAACAATGAGTTACGGCCGGCAAATATGTTTGATAGGAATTAAAAAGGTCTACGAATAAATGTAAAACGGGTAAACAAAATAGGCATAGTCTAACTGGAGAATCGAACCCGCTCGCACGCACAGCAGTCCTCTACGTTAACAACTTAGCTAGAGAAGGCACATGTCAGATGTGAAAAGCTATTAGACAGTATATAGGACTAGGCCTAAATAGGTCAGTGACACAATAGGGATCCGTGGGGACACAAACACGATCTTTTTATATATAGAGATTTTCAATGTTTTCAATGTATTATTCCAAACATTGTTTGACAAAAAAAGTAAAAAAATATAGTTTGGTGTTAACATTATCTAATATCCTCCATTTGTGTTACTATTATAATAAACTATCGCGGCAAAATATAATATTGATTAATTAAAACAATCATATGATAAACATTTTTTTTTTTTACATTTTGAACATTAAACTTAAATACTAAATAATTAAAGGTGAAATTATGTAAACTTAAATACTAAATAATTAAAGGTGAAATTATGTTATTCATTGAAAAGACTGCAAATGAAAAGATCATAATATATATAGGCTTCGTTAGATGATGTGTTTAATTTCTCTCCCCCCCCCTCAGTAAAACTAACAGTATATTACACTTCTGACTATTGTTATAAGGCAAATACGAATATACTGAATTTACATATTTTCTAGTTTACCAGATTTCGAATTGACAATGTTAACATATTCTAATATATCTTACTTTGGTAGGCCTTTATAAGCAAATCATACATATTTTTAATGAAACATTCATTGAATTTAAAAAAAAGTGGATACTAATACAGTGTTTATTATTTACAGTGTAGAGTATACTGCTACATTGTATACTATATACAGCGTAATGTATACTGCTACATTGAACACTATATACAGTGCAGTGTAATCTGCTACAGTGTACACTATATACAGCTATTCATTGTTTAAACACAAAAAAAGTTTTAGAGGTTTTTTTTTTTCAAAAAATGTCAGATAAAAGAAAGTTAAAAATAGACCTTTAGTTTGGTTAAACTTCATCTAATTCTGTTATTATTTAAACGGCAAACTATTATCTGACTATTAGATAATTCGTAAATATGTATTTGTTTTTCTTTTTTTTTAAATTTAATCTAAAATATATTGAAGTTTAATCTAAAATATATTGAAGACGTTCTAATCTAAATAAGCCGCGAGGGCCGCATACTATCATTTGTTCGCCCGCGCGTTACCCACTGGCTGTAGTTTGGACACCCCTGCATTACATAAATTACACTTGGTCTTGCTTTAAATTATTTCTATCATCGGTGCGCAACAGTAGTTTAAACAAGAAATTAAACTTCTTTCTGCTGTAGTAAGCCTACGGGTATTCCCGAAACGTCATAACTGCGACGCAACAAAACACCGCTCTTGAAAGCCGCACTACATGTGGGTCGAGCAAGGGCATGTTTTCACGGCCAAAATCAATATCTACGATAAATCTAATGTGTATTTTTGTTTAACGTCCATTTCCGATTTTTATTTGTGGGGCCGAAAATCTGTAGATTTTTTTTTAGGTGAAACCAGTCGTACATTAAAACATGAAGATAATCGTTAGAGCGCTTTTGAAGAAAATTTCCAGACATATATACACATATATATATATATATATATATATATATATATATATATACATACAATTTTAACTCGTATTATAGTATAGGATATATATATACATACAATTTTAACTCGTATTATAGTATAGGATATATATATATGTATATATATATATATATATATGTATCTTTTTTAAAATCGATTATTTAATATTTATAATAAAGACAAAGGGAAGTAAGATATCTCGGAAAAAAAATTCTGAGTTATCCCTAAAGTATACACAAACACACATACACACACACACACACGCAGAATATTTAGCTATTCAAACATAAATCTATTTTAGTTTTACATTCCTATGTCAATAGTTCCAGCGAAAAATTGAGATAGAGAAAAAGAGTAAGAGAGAGACAAAGAGAGAAAGAGGGAGAGAGAGAAAATAAGAGAGAGAGAATAAGAGTAAGAGAGTATAAGAGTGAGAGAGAATAAGAGAGAGAATAAGATAGAGAATAAGAGAGAGAATAAGAGAGAGAATAAGAGAGAGAATAAGAGAGAGAGAATAAGAGAGAGAATAAGAGAGAGAATAAGATAGAGAATAAGAGAGAGAGAATAAGAGAGAGAGAATAAGAGAGAGAGAATAAGAGAGAGAATAAGAGAGAGAATAAGATAGAGAATAAGAGAGAGAGAATAAGAGAGAGAGAATTAGAGTGAGAATAAGATAGAGAATAAGAGAGAGAGAATAAGAGTGAGAGAGAATAAGAGAGATAATAAGAGAGAGAATAAGATAGAGAATAAGAGAGAGAGAATAAGAGAGAGAGAATTAGAGTGAGAATAAGATAGAGAATAAGAGAGAGAGAATAAGAGTGAGAGAGAATAAGATAGAGAATAAGAGAGAGAGAATAAGAGAGAGAGAATAAGAGAGAGAATAAGAGAGAGAATAAGATAGAGAATAAGAGAGAGAATAAGAGAGAGAGAGAATTAGAGTGAGAATAAGATAGAGAATAAGAGAGAGAATAAGAGAGAGAGAATTAGAGTGAGAATAAGATAGAGAATAAGAGAGAGAGAATAAGAGTGAGAGAGAATAAGAGAGAGAATAAGAGAGAGAATAAGATAGAGAATAAGAGAGAGAGAATAAGAGAGAGAGAATAAGAGTGAGAGAGAATAAGAGTGAGAGAGAATAAGAGAGAGAATTAGGATAGAGAATAAGAGAGAGAGAATAAGAGAGAGAATAAGAGAGAGAATAAGATAGAGAATAAGAGAGAGAATAAGAGTGAGAGAGAATAAGAGAGAGAATAAGAGAGAGAATAAGATAGAGAATAAGAGAGAGAGAATGAGAGAGAGAGAATAAGAGTGAGAGAGAATAAGAGTGAGAGAGAATAAGAGAGAGAATTATGATAGAGAATAAGAGAGAGAGAATAAGAGAGAGAGAATAAGAGTGAGAGAGAATAAGAGTGAGAGAGAATAAGAGAGATAATAAGAGTAAGAGAGAATAAGAGTGAGAGAGAATAAGAGTGAGAGAGAATAAGAGATAGAGAATAAGAGAGAGAGAATAAGAGAGAGAGAATAAGAGAGAGAATAAGAGAGGGAGAGAATAAGAGAGAGAAAAAGAGTAATAGAGAATAAGAGAGAGAATAAGAGTGATTGAGAATAAGTGATAGAGAGAATAAGAGTGAGAGAGAATAAGAGAGAGAAAAAGAGAGAGAATAAGAGAGGGAGAGAATAATAGAAATAATAAGAGTGAGAGAGAATAAGAGAGAGAAAAAGAGTAATAGAGAATAAGAGAGAGAATAAGAGTGAGTGAGAATAAGATCTAGAGAGAATAAGAGTGAGAATAAGAGAGAGAATAAGAGAGGGAGAGAATAAGAGAGATAATAAGAGAGGGAGAGAATAAGAGAGAGAAAAAGAGTAATAGAGAATAAGAGAGAGAATAAGAATGAGTGAGAATAAGAGTGAGAGAGAATAAGAGAGAGAATAAGAGAGAGAATAAGAGAGGGAGAGAATAAGAGAGAGAAAAAGAGTAATAGAGAATAAGAGAGAGAATAAGAGTGATTGAGAATAAGTGATAGAGAGAATAAGAGTGAGAGAGAATAAGAGAGAGAATAAGAGAGGGAGAGAATAAGAGAGATAATAAGAGTGAGAGAGAATAAGAGAGAGAAAAAGAGTAATAGAGAATAAGAGAGAGAATAAGAGATAGAGAATAAGATAGAGAATAAGAGAGAGAGAATAAGAGAGAGAGAATAAGAGAGAGAATATCAGAGGGAGAGAATAAGAGAGAGAAAAAGAGTAATAGAGAATAAGAGAGAGAATAAGAGTGATTGAGAATAAGTGATAGAGAGAATAAGAGTGAGAGAGAATAAGAGAGAGAATAAGAGAGGGAGAGAATAAGAGAGATAATAAGAGTGAGAGAATAAGAGAGAGAAAAAGAGTAATAGAGAATAAGAGAGAGAATAAGAGATAGAGAATAAGAGTGAGAGAGAATAAGAGAGAGAATAAGAGAGAGAATAAGAGAGGGAGAGAATAAGAGAGATAATAAGAGTGAGAGAGAATAAGAGAGAGAAAAAGAGATAAGACATAGAGAGAATAAGAGATAGAGAGAATAAGACATAGAGAGAATAAGACATAGAGAGAATAAGACATAGAGAGAATACGACATAGAGAGAATAAGACATAGAGAGAATAAGACATAGAGAGAATAAGACATAGAGAGAATAAGACATAGAGAGAATAAGACATAGAGAGAATAAGAGTGAGAGAGAATGATGAGAGAGAGGGAATAGGAAAGAGAGAATAAGAAAGCGAAAAAGAAAGAATAAGAGAGAGAAAATAAGAGAGAGAAAGAATAAGAGAGAGAAAGAATAACAAAGAGAAAAAGAGAGAGAGAATAAGAGAGAGAGAGAATAAAAGAGAGAATAAGAGAAAGAATAAGAAAGAGAGAGAGAAGGTGTTGTTTTTTGGAAAAGAGGAAAGAACTGAGGCAATGAAAGTCTTGTATTGAGATCAACATTTTCCCACTCAACTTTATTTTGTTTAAACCGCATTGACCTTGTTCTATTCACGGCTTGTCCTCTACCCCCCCCCCCTACCCCCAGCCCCGGAGGCTTACGAGAGATAGAACTAGGGCTATATTTAACTTACAAATCGCAGAGGGTCTATCCGATAGAAGCTGTAATTGGGAGCACAAACACAGATGACCTTTGTAATCGATACAGTTGTCTCTCTCTCTCTCTCTCTCTATATATATATATATATATATATATAGGCTGAATCTATAATATGTTTTGATATTACTGGAGCCATAATATATACATCGATATTGTTATACGTATCGGTACGTATCGGTACGTATCGATACTGCTTGGTCTATTAGTATCGATACTTCTGGAAGTATTTATATTGATAATACTGGAGCTTATAAGATAAGATTTCTTTATTGATCCAAACAAAAGGAAATTTGTCTAGATTACAGCATATCCTTCAGCATATTTTAAACAATATAAGATAATTATTTATATTATTTATATATAAATATATGGATACTGCTGGAGCTATGCTCTTTATATAAATACATTAGCGCAGTGGTTCTCAACTCACTGATAGAGCAGTGGTTCTCAACTGCGTTAGAGTTCGGTTAGAGGGTGGGTGTGTCGTTGAATGAGCTGGATGGGGTAGACAGACAGAGTAAATGAGTGAGAGAGAGATTTAGAGAGAGAGAAAGAGAGAGAAATCGCAGAGAAATACATGGATAGATTATGATAATTATGGTACTTCAAGACATATATTTAAATTCTATAAAGCACCAAATCCTTTCAAACTACCTTAACCCTTCCCGTACCGACCTACTTCTATCTGTGCTGCCTTCAGTTCCGCTATATACGCGCCCGGGACTGTAAGGGTTAAAACCAAAATTATGAACATTTGGGAAATGTTTGAAGTTGATGTTCTTTTTTTTTACATCGTCTCATGGCGAAGGGTAAATGACCAGAAGGATGCTTATCAGGATGACTATAGTGCTCTTGTTATTCTTCTTCGCCATTATCAACTCCTAGTGGAGCTTAGGCCATTAAAAATGTCTTTCCATGTCTTCCTGTCTCTGGCTATCTTTTCTAACTCTTTCCAGCTTTTCCCGATCAGCTGCACATCATTTTCTTCTTCTCTCCGCCAGGTTTTCTTGGGTCTACCTGTTCGTCTTGGACCCTGTGGATTCCATGCAAGAGCTTGTCTAGTCAAATTGGTAGTCAGTTTTTCTCAATGTGTGGCCTATCTATCTCCATCTTCATTTTTTTGGTTGGGGGATTTCTTGTTCCATTGGAATATGTGCTGTCCTTTCCCATACAGTTACCATACATGGTCTTGTCATGCTATCACAAAATGAATGCGCTCTATTTCCGCAATTTAGTTGCGTGCGCAGTCTGGTTTGCTGGTGGTGGAGGGGAGGGGAGTAGGGGGTATTTCCCCACAATATATTGGTTTATGCAGGAAAAGTTTAATGAGAAAATATGGTAACGTCTGCTGTTTATAAAAATATACATAGCTACGTTTTCGTTCGAGGCCTTTCACTCACTCCATCAAAAACCCACGATACAAAAATGTGATTGAAAGAGACCATTCAATTTTGTACAAAATAGTTTATTGTTACATATAGTACATTTTATATTACACACAGAAATCTGCTTACACATACATTCAAGGCAGTTTAATTATAGAGACACAAACACACAAATAAATGAATTAGACCTTTTTTCTTATCTTCTTCTTCTTTTAGCCAGTCTGCAGCGCAGTTTGCTCTCTTGAAGTCAATGCCAGACAAACATATTTATTTACATGTCTTTTTTTAGTTGTTCTATATTGCTGTATAGCGTGTTGGGTAGTGGTAAGTTGAGAGAGGGGGGAGTAGTGTGTGCATTACGTTAATTAGCTGAGGACATTCAAGTAGGATGTGGTTTACAGTTTCTTGTGGGAAGTGGCAGTGATTGCAGTTGGGTGGATGCGTTGGGTTGATTCTATTGAGGTGTGACTTGTGTGCTATATGTCCTTTTTCTTAGCTAGAATCTGTTGTCATGAGCTTAACTTCTATGTGCCAGGTTTCAGCTTGATGCGATGACGATAGTTTATTCAATTGACAATCAGAATGTCCGACCAAATACATGCATACATACAAAAGCGAAGTTAATATAAAGGATTATAAAAAAAACAAAAACGTTTCCAATAAAATGCCTTTTCTTAAAATAAAAGCATTTCTGGGGAATTTTCGTTGAAAACATAAAAAATTAGATATTGTTAGGAATATATTAAAAAACTAATTTCCTTTAAAAACATTACATAGATTAAAGAAAAAATTTATTTCCGCTTTAAAGAAAATACAGTAAACATCTGATTTTTTTCTGTGCCAAAAAAAAAGGTAAGAGCATTTGTTGCTTTATTGAAAAGAAAAATCTAGATCATTTTTTTTTCAATGAAAGATTATCCTCTTATTATTATTTTTTTGTTTGTTGAGAGATTAAATCCAAAGTTGGATTATTTGTTTTTACAACATTAAAACTTTAATTATATTGATAGGTGTATGCGCCAAAAATGGGGCTTTATAATGTTATCATCGCACATTATTAAAGATTGTATACATTGGCGCCCAAAAAGAAAATGGTTGCAAAAATGATTTCTTTTCACCCACTTCCGATTCCATAAACTTAAAAACCTGCATATATAGGTCGTGATACATTACTACGAAAATATATGAAACATCAGATTTACATATCATTTTCAATGAAGTGTTACAAACACATACAAATATGTAATACGATATTCATTTTATTTATAAATTACCGTATATACTCGCGTATAAGTCACACTTTTTTAAACTCAAAATTTTGATCAACAGTAGGAGTTCGACTTATCCACCGGTGCGACTTATATGCGAGTATACACGGTATCTGTCCTCAATTTGCATGGACAGAACACGTAACTGGCCGTTGGTACAAACATTATCTTCTCTGCTCAGCCACAGCCCTCCCCCAAGCGTTTCGCAAATTAAAAACCAATTGCCTTACTTAACACATGGGGGTGTCATCCGTCTTAGGGGAGAAGGCATAGCTGGAGCTAATGCCCCACGCTAACACGAAACCTTGTCGGGGAGTACTGCTGAGCGAACGCTAGCGTTGCCACCCTTGTCCGTGACTCCAAGACGATTTTTTCCCCGGCTATTTCCGTAACAGTTCCGGGGCGCTCCGTTCGTGATATTGTTGTTGTTGTTATTTTGTCGTTTTTGCGACGTCACACATCCACGACAAGTTGTCACAGCGAAATGAAATCCATGACAGTTATTCCCCCTTCTTCCCCCTCTTCCTCTTCCTCCTCGTCATCGTCCACATCCGGGTCGTTGTATTTGCCGCCATCTTTGTCTGCTTCCGTTTTCACGGGAACAATGTGCGCGCCGCCATTTTGAGTGTCTGTCCGTGTCGTCACTTCCGACATCTCCATAGAACCTTTTAGGAAAAAAAAATGATCATAAAAAAAAAATTGCAAAAACACCAAAAAAAGAATAATAAAATAATTATTTGTAAAGTTTGAACATCTGATTTTTATCTACTTTAAATTAATACAATTCAAAAGTGATACAAATAATAATAACAGACTATAAAAAAGATTGTAAATAATAACTGACAAAGAAAAAAGAACAGAAAAAGATACGATAATAATAATAATGGTTATTTATAAAGCGCTTGCATCCATGCTATTAAATTTAGCATGCTCGGTGCGATCCTGGGATATATAAGCTTAGTAGTGGCAGTTGTAGTGGCATGTAAGGCACACATCCACTAGCCACAGAGAAAAGTCTTTAATAAGCTATTTTTAAAAGACTCTTTTGGTCTCAGATTCGCTCAGTGTTTGATGCAAGCTGTTCCATGATAGATACGATAGATATACGTCACGGCCAATTGAATAATTTTATAAACATCCACACATGTCTGGCATTTATCAATGTTGTTTATTAACGTTGAATTAACCAGAAATCTTCAATTCTAATATTTTTAATTGTAAAACAAGATTCAGTTATATCGTTTTTTCTTATATTTTGCGAATAAATTATAGTCCTATAGTTTGATCAGAACATTTAACCCTGTTAACACCAGCACTTCAAGGGTGACCAAATAGAATTTACAGACATGTCTATAGTCATGATCGTCTTAGTTCTAGTAAAATTTAATTTACCATTAGTTACACTTTTACGAATAAACTTATAATAGTGATATAAAACATACAATAAGATAAAATAAAGATGATAAAACAAATATAAAATTAAAACAAGCTGTAGCCTTTCGTAGACCGTCATTTTGACGGGAATAAAAACTAGTATCTATATAAAACCCAATTCAAGGGTTTTTCCTCCTTACAAGAAAAAAAAACACGTAAATCTAGTCGGGTTATTTCCCTTTGGGCATATTCCAAAGCGATAGCGCGCTGCTCTCTGAAACTGTAGTGTAATGCATCTTAATGGGAAAAAGGAAATGGGGGGGGGGGGGGTAGATTTGTGGAGGAAAGGTGGACAACGATAGCCCGCGGGGATGGGAGCCGAGGGGGGGGCGGGTGAAGAGAAGAGTATTAGAAGATTATTTTGCAGAGGACGATCAGACGTAAGTAGTGCTGAAAACAACGACAACATGGCAACATGAGTGGAAATGGGTGAAATAAGAAATAATATAATAATGAAGAAAGGTTGATGTAAGCATGAGCACACACACGGACACACACATACACATACACATACACACACACATATATACACACACACACATAGGCCTACACACACATACAGAAAACAACAACTGGGACCGTTTGTTACTTCATCCCTTGACATATTCCAATGAAAGATAATAGTGTCTTTAAAAAATACTATCTGATTCTTTTAAAGTGACAATAGAATTAGGGAATTTATCTTATCTTATCGTATATATTTCAGACGCTACTGTTACAAAGAAGATTATTGCTTGCTACGCTTATCCGTGGTCTTAGTCTAGTCCTGCATTTTTATTAGTGTTTTAAATGACTTAAGTTACCTGATAAATAGCTAAATTTAAGCAAGACTAGAAAACACATGGAAATTAAAACAGACAAAAAAATATATGAAAAAAAACTCACTTAAAATAGAATTTATCGTCAGAAGTTTTCAATTAAAAAAGAAAAAGTTAGTTTTCTTGTCATCAGTTTTAAACTAAACAAACAGGCACAAAAAAACACTAAACATAATTAAAATAACTCTACACAAATTGAGACGAATGTACTTTTACTGGTTTCTCTTTTTCTCTTTTTATAGTACTTCGCAGGGGCGTACACCGTTCGGTAGGTTCTTAATTATGAACGTGGGTGGACTACCAAAGAGATTGCTAGACGACAACTTTCTCTTTTTAATCTTATGAGAATAAAAGACATAGCCTGAAGGATGAGGTTCTATTGACTGAAGACGGTGTCAGCGCAACCCGGAAGAAAAAATGACGAGATTAAGTAAATAAACAACAACACATATTATATGATTATTATGAAACATATTAATGATATATATCAATAATTGTTTATAGTGGCGTATCCGGGATCGCAATGTGCAATTTAGGGGGAGGAGGGGGTAAAATAGCCAAGGGGAAATAGTCCACAGTTGAGTTTGGGGGGGGGGGGAGCAGTCTCATTTCATACTCGCGTCCAATGTCCTTTTAACTATGGATAAACTAATATATCATATCTAGTTAAAAAGGGATACATTAGACTAAGTAAATATAATTTCTAAAGTCACTAAAGTAAATGCGGCTGGGCATTGACAAGTCTTAACGTGTATGCATGCATATAAGTTCACGAGAAAAAACATTTCCGGTCGAATTCGATCATTTTATTCGAAACATGTCTATTTGCTAGGTTTACTGTTTGTACGAACATTTGTCGGGGATTAAAGTTTCTTTCATTTCCAAAACATGTTTACAAAAGAAAACAATGTATTGTGAAAGTCAGAAGGGAATAATCACCTTTTTATAATATCAAACTTATTGCTTAATGCAAAATAATT
This sequence comes from Anisus vortex, assembly GCA_949126835.1. Classification (NCBI taxonomy): domain Eukaryota; kingdom Metazoa; phylum Mollusca; class Gastropoda; family Planorbidae; genus Anisus; species Anisus vortex. The sequence continues at coordinate 31,350,512 of OX421504.1, forward strand.
TTTGTTATCCGTTTTTATGAATACGAATTTTGTTTTTCAATAACCAAGAAAACGCATCTCTTGACTAATTTATTTTATAAACAAGCTACATGCTACTAACACTTGCGTATTAATTATCGCCTACTCACTTTTGATATTAAAAACGGATTCCTCATAACTAATATTGTATCCTTTGTTTAATTCTAAGAGACTAGAACTAGCCGTCGAGGTTGAAATCATCTGTCAATAACCAGCAAAAGCATGCTTTTTTGTTTACGGAAATGTCTAAAATAATAAAACATTTAAAAATAGAACCGGAAGTTCACGATCACACCAGTTCAAAAGGCCACGCCTAATTAAGACTTGTCAATTGTACATGACATGCCATAGTGTACCGTGGCCACGGAGACTGATGTAAGCTGCTTCGCATTCCCTATGGATCAATTCGGTCCTACGGAATTACTTTACAATGTTCGCCAAGGCAAATACTTCCGGAAAATGGCATGTTCGGCTGAGGCGAATGTCCGATGCGATTTCCGGTTTAGGCCATACATTTATACCGTATATTGTTTGAGAATTCTGTATAGGAAGAATGTTAATTTTTATGATTTATAATAGGGGGCGTGAAACTGGCAGCCCGCGGGCCGCAACAAAGGTGAAAAGCTTTTTAACTGTGCCCCCCCCCCCCCCCTCCACAGTGTTTTCTAATGTATTCTATTAATATTATAAATAACAATTTCAGATTTCGGCCACGCCCAAAACTGTTACACACTGCTGTATATGGGGGGGGGGGCACGGTTGCCGTGCGGCAGCACGTTCGGCTGGCGAACCTAAGGTCCTGGGATCAAATCCTGGTGCCGGATAGGATTTTTCCCCTGGTTTTTTTTTTTTTTTTGGGGGGGGGGGGGGGTCCTGAGTCTACCCAGCTCTGATGGGTACCTGACCTTAGTTGTGAAGCCGTCTGGTCCTGCGGTTAGTTCACCGGACTGTCAACAGAAAACCAACTGACACGTCGCGGGTTCTATCCCTGCCACCGACCGATCCCTGCCGCCCTGCAGGAGTTTTGGGAACAGAGAACGTAATAATCTTCTAGAGCACACTGAGCATGCTAAAATAGCATGGATAGAAGCGCTATATAAATAACCATTATTATTATTATTAGTTGGGGTAAAGTAGAGACGGCTGTGCACAGTGCTGGCCACACAATCCCCTAGCATGCCGTGGCCACAGAAACTGGTGAACGCTGCTACACAGGACCTAAGGATCAATTTGGTCCGACGGGATTCTTTACTAACTATACGTCTACAGAAATATAAAGCGTGGATAAATATATATTATGACGTCATGTTTTTTTTTTTAGAAGTGACCTACCGTCGTTCTGGTAAGTCAGCTGCGACCTGATTGTCCCGTCGTCGTTGAAGACCACCTTGACGGCTTCCTTGGTCTCGGGGAGGTTGCTGGAGTCGGTCTCTATGTGGAAGGATGGGGGCTGCTGGTGGTTCTGTTGGGTGCGGCCAGCGCCCCCACCACCACCGCCACCGCCGCCTCCTCTCTCGCTGGATTGGTCGGACTGGTCCCGGATGAGCCTCTTGCGGCAGTGGTCCCACACGTTGAACCCGTGGCCGAAGGTGATGGTCGACAGCAGCAAAAGCAGTATGTGGACCTTTGAAAGAGAGCAAAAAAAAAAACAGTATATGGACCTTTGAAAGAGAGGCAAAAAGCCGTATTTGGACCTTTGAAAGAGAGGCAAAAAGCCGTATTTGGACCTTTGAAAGAGAGTAAAAAAGCTGTATGTGGAAGATATCCTAGCATCTTTGCGTGTTGTTAAAAGTTACTCTCTCTCTCTCTTTCTCTCTCTCTCTAATTCTTAATATATCTCTATCATCTTATAAAAAATATGTTAAATAATATTTATGTATTATTTTTTACTTGTTCTTTGTTTTCAATGTAGCGCCCCCTAGCACACGCGCCCCGAACAACTGCCCTTTGTTTTTTTATGTTTGATGTTTTGTATTTCAAATTGGAATAATAATTAACAACTATGTATCCGTTGGGGCGTGGTGGTAGACCGCAGCGCGTTCGACTGGCGTACCGAATGTCCAGGTTCGAATCCTGGTGAAGGCTAGGATTTTTCCACAGGACATAAACATCCACAAACAGCCACAAACATCCACAAACAGCCACTAACAGCCACAAACATCCACAAACATCCACAAACAGCCACAATCATCCAGAATCATCCACATACATCCACAAACGAACTTACCGGAAGCATGCTGGAATATTTCTGTATTAAAAACTTCCATATCGGGAACTGGAAGGCAGAGAAAACTGCGCTCACTGCGCATGTCAGCCCGTAGTACTTGCCAAAATGCTGATGGTTGAAATGACTGGGAATAAGAATAATGGCGTTCAAGTGACAAGACATTGTGACAATGTCAAGTGACAAGACATTGTGACAATGTTAAGTGAAGATGCTAAGTGACAATGTTAAGTGAAGATGCTAAGTGAGAATGTTAAGTGAAGATGCTAAGTGACAATGTTAAGTGACAATGCTAAGTGACAATGTTAAGTGACAATGTTAACTGACAATGTTAAGTGACAATGTTAACTGACGCTGTTAAGGGACAATGTTAAGTGACAATGTTAACTGACGCTGTTAAGGGACAATGTTAAGTGACAATGTTAAGTGACAATGTTAAGTGACAATGCTAAGTGACAATGTTAAGTGACAATGTTAACTGACAATGTTAAGTGACAATGTTAACTGACGCTGTTAAAGGACAATGTTAAGTGACAATGTTAACTGACGCTGTTAAGGGACAATGTTAAGTGACAATGTTAAGTGACAATGTTAAGTGACAATGCTAAGTGACAATGTTAAGTGACAATGTTAACTGACAATGTTAAGTGACAATGTTAACTGACGCTGTTAAGGGACAATGTTAAGTTACAATGTATTAATTTTCATATAATTTAATTAGGACCAAAGTATACCTTAGCGGAGAATACGTTTCACACTCACATACACACTCACATTCAGCCAAACATATAACCACTATGATTATTCAATGTAGCATTTACAGCAGACTACTATTAGAACATGGAAAATGGGCGGTCGGGACCACTGATCTATAAAAAGAATATATTTTACTAATTATAGGTGGTTTATTCCTATAACTCGCTTATATGGATAAGTATATAGAGTAAAAAGTGTAATCCAGGGGTCGGCAAACTTTTGATAAGAGTGTTCCAAAGTATGATTCCTAATTCATTCAGCGTGCCAACAGCCTAAAAGCCATACTGCTGTAGCACTAAATGTCTTGTAAAAGAGACTTGAATAGACTTTAAAGGCCTCTTCCGCGTGCCATTTAAAATCCCTCGGCATGCCTACTTTGGCACGCGTGCCGTAGGTTGCCGAACCCTGGTGTAATCAATTCTAGCCTCAATTTGCACATACACATTTATTATGGAGGCGCTATCCATTCATTTTATAGATCAGTGGTTCTGACTTACTTGTGTTTACATACAAAACAAAATGTCTTCTGTTCTATAATTAGAACACCACCGCCTTTCAAATCACATACCACAATCTGCATGTCGGGAAGGTAAAGGGATAGGCTTATTGGAAGGGTAGATCACTTTGAGTAGTACATCGAAGTCTTTTGGAATGTTCATTTTTAAATCCAGAGAGCCTAAATTATGGAATAGCCTCGGGCTTTAAAAGAATAGTTTAAGAGGCGGTTGAAGACTTTCCTCTTTAACTAGAGTTTAGTAACCGCTCCATACTGTATACTGAAGCGTACAACGAGGGCACAATGAACATTCTAAAATGTTAGAGCAGGGGTGTTAACCTTAATTTCACCCTGGGTCCAAAACTTAAAAAAAAAAAAAAAAAACACACACACTCAAGGTCGTGGGCGAAATTAAATAAACATTTGTTGATCAGTGGAGAAAATTAACCCGTTTAAAACAATAATATGATTTTTTTTTGTTCGCAGGCTGGAACATAATTGTACGCCAGGCCGGATGTGGCCCGCGGGCTGTGAGTTTGACACCGATGGCTTAGTAACAATCTCTCTAACAAAAAAAAAATGAGTCTCAAATGTCTCTCGAGATGTTCATACTGATCAATTCTTTTCTCTCTCTTTTTTTTTCTCCGAAGCATCTAAGAGTAATGGAAACACACACAAAAAAACAACATTCAAGTGTATTTTAACTCTTCCCGTACCGACCTACTTCTATCTATGCTGCCTTCAGTTCCGCTATATACGCGCCCGGGACTGTAAGGATTAATAGGAAAAAGTTGAATTGGAATGATAGAAAAAAAACAACATGCAACAATAACCGGGAAGATCAACGTCTAAATTTAGAAGCTAATGAAGGGGAAAGGAACAAGTCGTGAACGCGGCGTTTTTCTGTTTCTCGTTGTTGTTTGGGGAGCTGTTGTTCGTGACCAATGAAATGTGCAGTGGGCGTTGTGATGGAGTCATTGCGATATTATTATCATAGGAACGGAGACAAAAGCCCCCCCCCCTCCATTTTTTGCCAGCAAACACACATACACACACACAGCGTCCCGGGCTCATATTTTGTTCTTGAACACACGGCCATAAACCAGGGACAAAAGGAAGGAAAGAAAGAACACAAAAGGCCAACAGATGGCATAAAATACGATTATGAATATGAGGTAATCGATCTTGGGCTGTGTGGAATTTTCTTGTTGTCTTTTTTTCAGGGATCAAGTACAAATACAAAAATTTGAACCCGATACCTAAAAGATAAAAACGATATTGAATGACAAAAAAAAAAAAAACTGTTTGTAAATGGTTTTACTTGTAAGTTTGATATGCCCACAACACGCAAAACTTTGTTATTCTCGAATAACAACAAAGACTATAATAAGATGTACCGCTTGCTTTAATATTTCTGCTATTTGATGACTCGAATGACTACTTTTCGGAATTCCCGAATCCCTTTTGCGTTTGTACACTTCTGTTTTATTTAATTGAAACTATTTTCTCAATGAAAAATTAAAATCGAAAGTTGTATACAGCGGAAACATTTAGGCAAACGTAGGAGCGTAGAAGTAATTTAAGACAGCGTTATTGGATGCGCACGAAAAAAGAACATATAAGTTCTAAAAATAGAGCAAGCGGTCCATCTTATTACAGTCTTTAAAAAAACAAAACAACTTGCAATTAGGAATAGAAACATTAAAGTTCATCCGGAGATATCAATATCATGAATTTTAGATACGACAAATAGGGCGTACATGTTAGGCTAAAATCAGCTGATTATAACACTGATAAATGTTAAAGACAGAAATATCTTAAAAATCCTATTCTATACAGACTTATAATTCATCACCATTTACTTACGTCTTGTGGGCAATAGTGACCTACATCCACACCAAACGATGTTCATTTTGTATTGACCCAAATAATATATTCCAAACGCTACTTAGTGTGTATTGACCTTCTGCCACACCAACCTTCTATTTCTCAGTTGTCTTACAGTCGTATACAGCACAAACGCTGCCCAGTCTGTAATGACCTACTTCCACACCATCCCTTCTCGTTCTATATTGCCACACAACCATACATCCAAACGCTGCCCACGCTCTACCATCGACTTACACGTGCATGACGAAGGCGCACATCGTGGTGTGGGTAAACACCTTGTGGAGGATGTTGAACAGGGTGGCGATGGCCTTCGGCGCCGCCCCTTGGAACATGTCCACGGCGATCTCCGTCACGGCCAGAACCGACGTCACCAATATGGCCGGAATGATTCTCTGCATTTGCTGCGTGGCTTGGCTGGTTGCTATGACAACAGAAACAAAAATAACAAAAATTTCAATTTTAGAAAAAAAAAGAAGACACGATAAAAGGCTCAGAGAAGTATTAAAATAGGAAACTGCATTTAATTTCACTTATTGATTGCTTGATAGAAAAAGTCTGTTTCGTCGCTAGTTTATTTTTTTTTTTACTGTAATTAATTCTTAATTGAAAAGCGTTTTTTTTTTGGTTTTGTTTTCTAATTGAGTTCCACTTATGTCTGTGGTAACCATAAGAGAATTGTCTCAATTATGAACAGTTTCTGCAAATTTTAAGTTAATTTTTGAACAGAAGCTACACAAATGAATATTGTGGAGACTTGTTCATCCAGGCAGTGAGATGCTAAATAGACAGAAATGGTTTGGGGCAAGCTGAAATGGCTGGTACAGCTAGAGCTACTCAGAACAAAATTACTTTAGAAAATAACTAGATATGTTATGCAAAGATACAAAGGGCAAGAGAGAGAGAGGGAGAGAGAGAGAAACACACACACAGAGAGAGAGAGAGAGAGAGAGAGAGTTATAAAGTAAAAAGAGACAGAAGGAAAGTAAAAAAGAGAGAGTGAACGAGAGAAAAATATAAAGAGAAATAGAGAAGATGAGGGCAAAAATGAGAGACATGGAAGATAATAAAATAGAAGAAATAAAACGGATAATGTCTAATCTATATATTAGATATAAATAGTTTTTAGCGCATTCATCATTATCATTCTTTATTTATTTTACCATATTATCTTTTTTTTAACACATAACGTTCATTTCATTATCACAATACTTTTTTTAAAAAGTATTAATTTAGATTAGGGGTCGGCAACCTACGTATCATATGCCAGACTAGGCACGCAGAGCGATTTTTAATGGCGCGCAAAAGATTCCCCCCCCCCAAAAAAAATGGCAAGTAAAATTCTCTTTTATAAAAATTGGGTGCTAAAGCAGGGTGACTTTAAAAGGCTGTTGGCACGCTGAGTGAATGAGAAATCCCACTAGAATCTCATTAGAAATTAACAATAATAATAATAATATTTGTATAGCTCTGCCCAACAAACATAATGTAAGCTCAGAGCGCATTTAACATACAACTAAGAACACGGATATAACCTCTAGGCTGAGAAATATAAAGATAATAGATGATTTAAAACTTTAAAAACATAGGACAAATGAAATAAATGAAGCATTAACCCTTACAGTCCCGGGCGCGTATATAGCGGAACTGAAGGCAGCATAGATAGAAGTAGGTCGGTACGGGAAGGGTCAACAATAAGAAAAATATTTCAGACCCCTGTTCTAGCTATTATTTAAACGCTGCCATTTCCTGTCATAATAGCACCAGGAGGTCACTCTTTCCTCATGCTATAGATTCTGATGTCTTGCTCATCCTGTCAGACGACAAACTATCACACGAGACGGCCAACGTCCTTGAATTTCATTACATTTAATTACATTTAATTACCGTTGGTTTTAAGATTATAATTACAGCTTGATTCCGTCTCAATTACAAACTTTAATTTACTACCTCGTATCTCAGAGGTTCCCAAACCTTTTAGAAAACCAATTTCTTAGATGTTTTAGTACTTCAAACAAAGAAGAAAGCAGATGCGTTACTTTGTGTCCAGAAGGAACAAGTAATAAAAGATGCTTTTAATAGAACGCCTCTGTCATTAGTTAGGAACCACTGCGCTATATATACATAGATTGCTCAATCACTTTAATTTGTCGGGAAAATGCAGACTTTAATATATAGATAAGTGGTGCGTGTGCTAATGGCCGAAGATCGAAGGAAGAAAACACGGAATGACAGACTTTAAAACGCTTGACCTACTTCGAGTTTCTTTCCCCTTTTCATCGTCAATATATTACAAGATTTGGACAAAAAGCGTAAGAAAATAAAAATAAATAATTAGCGTTGAATTTTTATGATAATTATAACAAAAACAACAAAAATGGCCACTGGAAAGACGCAGCACGAAATTCTGTACTTGCACCATTTCAGGTACAATATCAAGGCCTACACACCATATTGTCAAGGTCTAAACACCACAATGTCAGGGCCTACACACCACAATGTCAAGGCCTACACACCACAATGTCAAGTCCTACACACCACAATCTCAAGGCCTACACACCACAATGTCAAGGCCTACACACCACAATGTCAAGGCCTACGCACCACAATGTCAGGGTCTACACACCACAATGTCAAGGCTCACACACCACAATGTCAAGGCCTACACACCACAATGTCAAGGCCTACACATCTGTGCACACCTTAACAAAACGACAACTTTCGAGTCGTCAGTTCCGTCTTTAGGCTTTGTTCCTTTGTTTTGTTTGTTGTCATGAGTTACTAAGACTTACCCAGCTCCCTAGGAAAATGTCTGTCGATCAGGACACCCACCATTGGTGAGCAGACGATACCGAGTAACTGCACGGCGCCATAGTACGTCTCGTAGTCTGATGAAATAGGAAAAGTGAAGCGGGAAAATGTTACGTTTCGATAAATTTGAGAGGAAACAGAGGGTTTTAGAATGAGTATCTTAGAAATTAAGCTGATATTAATATAGGAGAACTAGTGAGAAAAAAAATGATTATGATGATTGTAAATGAAGTTCTGTCACAAGCGTATCAGGAAAAGAAGGAGAAGTATTTAGTTTATTTATAATGAAGAAATAACAATATAAACTTGTCTTTCAAATAAGAATTATTTTTTTTTAAATTAAAGTGCATGGGCTCTCAACCATTTTCGACTCACCGCCACCCCCTCCCTTTTTTAAAGTGTCCCCCCGTATCCAATCTAAATGAATCAAAATTGGATGCATTTTTTTAAAGGCGACATAGATTTGTTTGCATTTCCACAATGCTTGAAAAGGATCTGAAAAGTAAAGATTTCATTGCTATTTTATTAGTAATAAAAAAAATTTTTTAAAGAATTTATTTTTGCACAAGAATTGTTTTTTTTTTAAAACAGTCAATATTAACGTGAATCTTGTGTTTGGTGTGTTGCTAGACGTTTTGTCTTTATTTGGTTCAATCTTGGTTACCGAAATCCATCTCCACGCTCCATTATTTGCAACGTTCTCATCTTTTTTTCTTTTTTTTTACTATATATTGGTAACAGCACCAAATCCACATTCCACTAAAAAAAAAGTATCCCGCTGGGCCAAATTGATCCATAGGGCCGGTGAAGCAGCGTTCACCAGTTTCTAGCTGATTGTATGGCCAGCACTATGCACAGTCGCCTTTACTTTACCCCAACTAAGGTCAGGTACCCATCAGGGTAGACTCCAGGTCACACTCCAGACCCGGGAAAATAAAATCCTAGCCTTCACCAGGATTCGAACCCAGGTTTTTCGGTACAGCCAGCTGAACGCGCTGCAGCTCGGTAACAGTTACTGTGCCTCCACGTTCCACTAAATAGAGTGTTGGTAACGCACTAACTAAAATCTAAAGATATCTGTGCCAAAGCCAACAGACCCGGAGAAGTTGCTAGAATGTTCTATTATAAACCAAAAGTCGATTATGGTCCGTTTGTTAAGAATTTCAATCTTAGTTCTTCATTGGTTGTTTAATTCGATGAATTCCTCTTGCAGCTTTAAGAGTATGCCGAAGTGTATTTTTTTTAACCATTTGAGAAAGGGGTATAAAAAATAAACAATCAGTAATTCTCATGTTAATAATGACTTTAAATAGACTGTTGAAGTCATCAAATAGTATTTTTAAGGTTTTTAACAAAAGGGAATATCTCTTCATCAGTTTTCTCCACACATGCAAGATCTCCGAGTCCAAAGTTGCGTTTGGACAATAGAAGTTTTCACATAAATGCCAAAATAACACTCTTTGTTTCAATCAAATTGAGGTCATTTCCATGCAACTGAATATTCTTTTTTTTTTTGGAACTTTTATTTATCAGGTTAAGAAGAATCGTTATTGCTTTACAAAAAACTCTAGCAACGAATCCAAGACGCTATTTAAACAGAACATCCACGTTTGCAGTAACAAATTTTCGCGTCATTCTCAATGTAAAGATCTCGAAACAATCTATTATTGAATGCATTGCTTCTGATTTGTTAACGGCAATCATTATGTAGAGAGCCTAGCTGGCGATTTGAGAAATTTAGCAACTAAATGTTGTTTGATGAATCATACAATGGACAGCCACTACTTTTTGCACTTCTGTAAATACGAAATCAATCCAGCCAGCACCCTATCATCGTATAGCGCCCTATCATCGTATAGCGCCCTATCATCGTATAGCGCCCTACCATCGTATAGCGCCCTATCATCGTATAGCGCCCTATCATCGTATAGCGCCCTACCATCGTATAGCGCCCTACCATCATATAGCACCCTACCATCGTATAGCGCCCTACCATCGTATAGCGCCCTACCATCGTATAGCGCCCTACCATCGTAAAGCACCACACCATCGTTTAGCGCCCTACCATCCCCGTTGCACCATCATTAGCAACTGATATAATATTTTTAAGAGAAATTTATTTTTCTCTAATAAAAAATGTCTTCTAGTACAAATAATACAGTTTCGCTTTTAGTGTAATTTATGATCTTATCTTATCTTTACATTACAGACGCTCCTTCTATAAAGAAGATTATTGCGTCCTACGCTCATCCGTGGTCCGAGTCTAGTCTTGCATTTTTATTGAAGTTTTAAATGATGAAGAATAACAATTCTTGGCAAATATATTTTTTTCTTTAATAATACGAACGTGTGCTAAAAGTTAAGCTTGGTTGTCTGATAGAGTGGTCTCATTAGGTTATAAAGATAATCACACAATGCACTCTAGGCTGAAAGGCTAAAGCCCAGATGACAGATGGATTAGGATAATGATGACAACGTACTTTACTCTACTTCACCTGCCACTTCATCAATTATCTTATATATTCAACATGTATCTCCAGTAATACATATTTTCCTGTGTATAGGCAAACAAAAATGTTTCAGCTTCTTTTTAGTACATGTCCATAATTAATTAAGAAACACACCCGACCTTCTGTAGCTGACGAACGATTTCGTCTGTTTAATTTTTGCTGAACTGAGGCCCGACTTCTACTTCTTAGATTCCCTTGCTTCCTATGTCTCATTATAATTAATTATCCATAATCGAATCCCCCTTCCCCATATCGGACAAAAAGTCTAAATATAGTAGTAGTAGATCTAGGTGAAGTACAGTCAGGGCTTTGGATGACTTACACGTCAACATTATACAGTAGGCATGTAATTCAATAGTGAAACAGTCGATTAATACTTTGTCTATTTATCGTCAAAGATAAAGATTCCCGTTATTCTTATTCAAGCACATCTAAATATGGGTAATTTAAATTGCAGTTCGTACCGCCCACCTGCCCTTCACCGCCCCCGCCCCCTTACCATTCACTGCAAACGTCAGCTAACGCCCCCGTTTGAGAACCTATGAATTAGATTATACACAACATTGATAAATGATGATAGATCTTGCAAATGTTTATTAAGAAGAATTGTGGGAATGTATATTTTTGTTTTAATAAAGAAAGCAAAGCATATATTTTTAGCAAGTTAGGAAATGTATATATTGGAATTATGTGGAATGTTTAATATTATTGATGTAAGAAACTATGAATGGAATTGTGATATCAGAAAAAAAAAAGATTCCCTTTGGGAAGAATAAAATTAAAGCTTGCTCTACACAATATCAGAGACTATATTAAATGTGATATCATGTTATGTAAAGAGTTGTTGTTTTTACGTCAGAATGAACATGATAAGTGAATAAAATAATTTCAACCATTTCATATAAATATATAGAGATAGTTAGGCAGCTAGGTATGTAGGCAGATTGATGCATTAATTGATAAATTGATAGAGTGATAAATTGATAGATTGATAGATGGATACATAGAGTGACATCTCGAGTCATAGATGAAGTCATCGATAGACTGATAAAGAGATTGATTGATATATAGATTGATAGATTGATAGAGGAATGGATTGATAGATCGTATGATTGATAAATTGATTGATAGATTGATTTATAGATTGATAGAGTGATGTAAGGATATATTGATAGAGTGATGTATTGATATATTGATTGATAGATTGATAAATTGACATATTGATTGATAGATTGATAGATTGATAGATTGATAGATTGATAGATTGATAGATTGATAGATTGATAGATTGATAGATTGATAGATTGATAGATTGATAGATTGATAGATTGATAGATTGATAGATTGATAGATTGATAGATGGATAGATGGATAGATTGATAGATTGATAGATTGATAGATTGATAGATTGATAGATTGATAGATTGATAGATAGATTGATAGATTGATAGAATGATAGATTGATAGATTGATAGATTGATAGATTGATAGATTGATAGATTGATAGATTGATAGATTGATAGATTGATAGATTGATAGATTGATAGATTGATAGATTGATAGATTGATTGTTAGATAGATTGCTAGATAGATTGTTAGATAGTATGATATACTGATAGATAGACACCATGAGAAGAAATGCACATCTCAAGCAACATTTTATATTTACCTAAAGGGCCCATGATCTCCATGTCGGCCACGTCGACCACACCGGTCTCGAAGACTGCCTCGTGGAGCTTGTGGGCCCCGAACCACAGGAGGGACCACACGAAGAGCGGCTGGACCGCCGAGTGCGTGAAGCTGGGCGGGGGCCGTCTGCACCTGACCATCCCGGCCTCTGTCGAATCGTAATCGGTAAGATGGGAGGAGTCAGGAAACAATTGCGGTTCTAGGTCAGGGTCAAGGTCTTCTACAGAAAAGCGAGAGAGAGGTCATGACCTATTAAGGTCCTCACCTAAGATAACCTTTGAGGTCAAGATGTTTTTATTTGCTTTTTTTTTTAAAATATAATTAAAATAAAGAGTGTATTGTATTTTAATTTTAGCTAATAAACCTTTTTTTCTCCACATATTTTTAAAAAGAATGAAACGTTATAAGAATCAACTTTGTTCGTCTCTAAAAGTAGTGGAGCAGCTTTCACCAGATTATATGGCGCTGAGGAATTGTGTGGCCAACACAATGCACAACTCTCTTTACTCCCCCCCCCTCCCCCTTCAATAAAACCACACATAGCTGGGTATAATCCTGGCCTAAAATAAAAATACGAGGAACCTGGAAGCGATAATGAGGAACCTTCAATCCGAACAGCTGCCACTACTGCGCCCCTAATATATAATTCTATAAAATGATTCGATCCCGGGACCTTCGGTTCGCAAGTTGAGCGCGCTCACTGTGCTCCATTAGTTTGTTGTTTTTTTTTGGCGAAATAGGGCAACCCTTATAGTGGTCTATTCATTATGAAAGCATTTAGCCTAGCTGTTAAAGAGAGGAACTAATGTTATTATTCATTGTCATCATCGTAAACGATGGAAAGTAAAATTCCGTGAAGAAAATCAAATAAGGTATATCGATAGTGGAGGAATGATTAGCTTCATTAAAAATATATAGGAAGAAAGGTGGGTGGTTAGGTAGGTATGTAGGTATGTAGGTAGGTAGGAAAGTAGTTATAGGTAGGTAGGTAGGAAGGAAGGTAGGTAGAAAGGTAGGTATGTTGCTTAGTAGGTATGTAGGTAGGTAGATAGAAAGGTAGGTATGTTGCTTAGTAGGTATGTAGATAGGTAGATAGAAAGGTAGGTATGTTGCTTAGTAGGTATGTAGATAGGTAGATAGAAAGGTAGGTATGTTGCTTAGTAGGTATGTAGATAGGTAGGTAGAAAGGTAGGTAGAAAGGTAGGTAGAAAGGTAGGTATAAATAGGTATGTTGGAATGTAGGTAGGTAGGTTGGTAGGCATGTTGGTTTGTAGGAAGGTAGGTAAGATGTGGAACCAGACAGCCAGTTTGATCAATATCAGATAATCTATACATTTTTTTTATATTAGAACAATGAAAAAAACGTATAGAACATTGAATAAACTAAAAGAACACTAATTCAACCTTCAGAACATTCAAATCTCCGTACCTGACATCCGCCTTTGCCAGGCCCTCTTTTTCCGTAACAAAGTCTCGTCCAGCGATAGATTCCTCCGCTTGCCGTAATCCGCAGGGAGTGGCCAAGGAATCCGCGTCTTGGGCAGGAAGGCAACAGTGGAGACCAGCATGGGCACAATGCCGATGGTCAGGAACATGAAGGAAGTCTGGACATTGACTCCAATGAAGTGCGATAGCTATTCGAGGTAATGGTTGGGGGAGGGAGTAGAACATACAATGTACAATGCAAATTCCCGATTTTTATAATTGATTCAAAAGTATACATATCAATAGAACAGTTCAAGTTGCTCAAATTATATGGTAAGTGAAACATCCTGCTCTTTTGATGCGAGAGACAGCGAGAGTACATATTTGCTCATCAGGACTTGCTTATTATTTAATGTACAGTGGATCCTTTTTGGTCAATATAACTAGTAATGTAGCGTTTACTCAATGCATTGAACGATGCGTGTGAAAGGATTATATGACCAGCACGATGCTCAACAAATGTAGTGAACCATCAGAGCTGTGCAGACTTAGAAACACTATCCATCCCCGGTAAAAAAAAATGGGGGGGGGGGGGGGGTAACCAAGATTCCAGCCGTGAACCTTCAGTATAGCAATAGAAGGTGAAGCCTTTGCCCCGAGCCCTATCTCAAACACACACATCTGGGATAAATAGGCAATATTGTAGGTCAAATGGGCTTTCTTTCTGGAATACTGAAAGGACTCAAGGATGATGCCCGAGAGACACTGTCCAAGAGCCATTGGAATTTCCGTCGAATGATGTTGCTGTCTTAGATTCTGTTTCAAGATAATGTCATGTATATTGTTTTTCCAAGAATTGGAACACGCAATGTTTATTCCTCTGTCTCTCTCTTTTCTTACTACACACAATATTAGGACGTTTAGTAGGAAAACTAAAGGTTCTAGGTAATGTTGGGATTCTGTGTTGATCTTAAATTCTCAGAGTCTGGGAACGACTCATTATTTAATAGGGGAAGTTCCTATCGTTTTTGTTATGAGTTTTGTAATGATACCATGATTTTCACCCCTACTGGTAATGGGTCTATCCCTTGCACCACTCGGATAGTATTTAATGATTTGTTTTGTCTGAAAGACAGAGAGTTTCAAAATATGTTCCTTTGAGAACGTTTGTGTTTGCACTATTTTATTCTAACTGTACATAATAGATATATTGTATATATTGAACATACCACCTGAAATAAACTATCAACAACAGTTACACTGAAGCTTCTTTGTCAAGTTACTATCCTATTGTGTTGTATACATTACTATAAGATTTATCTACTACCATAATTTACAAGAAAGGAAATGTTGGAATACAAATACTGAATTTGTGCCCAGGACTATAAGAAGAGTTCGTGTAATACTGAAACATAAATACTAATAATTAAAGTCTCCCCTAGGACTAACGAGAATTATCAGCAAGATCTACACAGCTCTGGCCACAAGGGGATTGTGGACGTAACAAAATTTGGTGGTCTCGCCCGGTATATTTGAGTTCTACTTTTCCTGACCTAGGATTGACAAGATTTGGTAGTCTCGTTCGGTAGATTTGAGTTCTACTTTTCTTGATCTAGCTGACCTATAAATATTTTGTGACATTAGTAGTACTGAGAGCGGCATATTTGTGTTTCGTTTTCAGGACTGTGAAACTATTCTTTTTAAAAAGAGGAGAGAACTGGTTTGCGTTTTTATTCCTTGGGAAGTGTGAAGATTCCACGAAGTGTTTAATATTATATTGTGCAAATTTCTGGACAAATCGTAAGTTGGAACTTTATATTTTATTATACAATATATACTACTCTACTATAACAAATATTTCGAACGCTATACTATGGCTTCGAATATATCAAGTGAGGAACTTAATGCCATGTCATTTGCTGAACTAAAAGAATTAGCTGAGTCCTTTGGGATTGAGGCAGGACAGGCAAGACCTAATCGTAATCGTTTGACCAAAGAAATTATGACATGTTTGAACGGGCAGAATGCCATGAACACTGGTAGTGTAGTTGAAGTGGGACAGAACGATATCAATGAAGGTTATGTAGCTCCCAGTGGGGGCGAGGTAATTGCCCACGGAGACGAGGTAAGAAATATGTCATCTAGATCATCAAACAATGATAAAGATGAAGGTTTGAGTGAAAACCTAAAATTCCAATTAGCTATGAAGAGAATGGAATTGGAAAGAATTAGGATAGAAACTGAAAGGGAAAATGAAAGAATTAGGATAGAAACTGAAAG
This sequence comes from Anisus vortex, assembly GCA_949126835.1. NCBI lineage: Eukaryota > Metazoa > Mollusca > Gastropoda > Planorbidae > Anisus > Anisus vortex. Next base: position 31,366,608 of record OX421504.1, read on the forward strand.
GGAAAATGAAAGAATTAGGATTGAAAGCAGAGAAAGGATAGAGATGGCACGCATGAACAGACCTGACCATCGTAGGGACAGCAATGGTATGGATATTAGCGCAATGAAGCAACACTTGCCTATATTCAGAGAAGAAGATGTTCAAGATTTCTTTTTGCTTTTTGAGAGGATAGCTGTAGATTATCAGTTCCCTGATGATAAGATGGCCTTATTGTTAAGGTCAACTCTCAACAAAGGAAAAGCATTGGACGTAGTGTTGAGTTTAACACCCGAGGAAATAAATGACTATGAAGTAATCAAAGATAGGGTGCTAAAAAGTTATTCCCTGACACCAGAAAAATATAGAAAGCTATTTAGAGACAGAAAGAAGGCATATGATCAAACTCATGTAGACTTTTTGAGACAAAAGGAGAAAATGTTAGAACAGTGGCTAAGGTCACAGAATGTAAGTGAGTTTGATAAACTCAAGAACCTAATATTGTTTGAGGAATTCAATGATTGTATTCGAGTGGATATTAAAACTCACATCTCAGACCGAGGGGTTGAAGATGTGCATGAAGCTGCTAGATTGGCAGATAACTATGCCATAATTCACGCCAGCATAAAGCCATATTATGCTGACAAACCCAAAGTGCACAAACCAGAGTCCAAGGAGGCTAGTAAACCAAAAGAGACAAGTGAAAACAATAATAAGAACAGTGGTGTAAATAATAATAGTAACTTAGTTCATTTCAGGAAGCAGACAGATGTAAATAAAGCAAAGGTGGTATGTTTCAATTGCAAGAAAGAGGGCCACATGAAGAAAGATTGTTGGATCCTTACCAAGAAGCAAGGTGCTATTCTACACTGTGCCAGAGTGCAGAAAGACAGCAAGCAGACAGAAGAAGTGTGCAACACAGGGTCAAGAAACTCAAAAGAAATGCGGCCGGCATCGCCCATAGTTGTGGAGTCGATGGTTTTTGAGAACAGTCTATCTAAGGTAAAAGAGAATAGCTGTACTCAATCTATTATGCTTTCAGAAGGCCGTGAGGAACAGATGGTTCCTGAAGTCCCGGAAGAGGACGACCTATCCGATTTTCGACCCTTTGTCTACGAGGGGACAGTGTCGACAGAAGTCGATGTACTCAGCAAGAAGAAAATACAGATATTACGTGACACGGGTTCTGCTGTCAGCGTGATCCTGGAGGGCAGTGTGCCGTTAACAGATGCCACCAGTACCGGTGAGTCTGTTGTGCTGAGAGGTGCTAGTATGGAGGCTGTAGAAGCTCCACTGCACAGAATAAAACTCGAGTCGGATATTTTTACAGGTAACATCGTAGTGGGAGTGTGGCGCGCACTACCCGTCAAAGGCGTTTCCATGATATTAGGAAATGACATTATGGGCGGCAGAGTCACTGTCGAGCCCATGGTTAAAGTGTTGGAGACAAAGATGGCGGAGGACAAAAACCTACGTCCTGCCAATGAACGCCCAACATGTGCACTGACAAGAGCAATGCAGAAAAAGAAGTCGGTAAAGACTCCTGCTACGCCGTGTAGTGCAACGAAAGATGTGTTTGTCTGTTCTGAAGACACACATGCGAATGAAACAGTGATAACAGAAACACCTGACATCGATTTAAGTGCTACGTTCTTTGCTGAACTAACAACTGGTGATGCAACAGAGAACGATAACATTTTGTCACCAAAGCAGAAATTGGTGAAAGAACAATTTAATGACGAAGTAATAATGCAACTCAGAATGAAAGCTGTTGATGAAAAGACTGCAGATGCGATGGCGGAATGTTTCTACATGAAAGATGAAGTGTTGATGAGAAAGTCGAAACCGCTAAACTCAGGTACAAACGAGTGGGACAGTATTCACCAGATTGTAATACCTAAGTGCTATCGTCAAGATATACTGCGTATGGCGCATGATCTTCCTTTCGCTGGTCACATGGGAGTCCGAAAAACGCACCACCGTATCCTCCCTTACTTCTACTGGCCAGGACTGAGAAGAGATGTCGAACAATACTGAAAGACTTGCCACGTATGCCAAATGGTAGGACGTCCTAACCAACGAATTCCTGTCGCTCCACTCCAGCCGATACCAGCGTTCGACGAACCATTCAGTCATATACTCATTGATTGCGTGGGCCCGTTGCCGAAAACAAAAGCCGGTTTTCAATACCTGCTCACAGTCATGTGTTCATCCACTCGCTTCTTGGAAGCCATTCCGTTGCGGAACATAACAACAGTGAAGGTGGTAGACGCCCTGACAAATTTCTTCACACGTTATGGCCTACCGAAGACAGTACAGTCCGACCAGGGGACTAACTTTACTTCGAACATTTTCAAACAAGTCATGGAACAATTAGGGATAAGCCATAGGCTATCAAGTGCCTATCATCCTGAGAGCCAGGGAGCTCTGGAAAGGTTTCATCAGACATTAAAATCGATGCTTAAAAAGTACTGTTATGAAAACGAGAAAGACTGGGATAAGGGTGTGCCTTATGTACTGTTCGCTGCAAGGGAGGCCACTCAGGAATCCCTGGGGTTTAGCCCATTCGAACTTGTGTATGGACACTCAGTCAGAGGTCCGTTGAAACTTCTACATGAAACTTGGCTAACGGACAGTGAACCGATTGGACTTTTGTCATATGTAGATACATTTAAAAAAAGGCTTTATCATGCTTTTAACCATGTGAAGATTCATTTTCCACAGATGCAGGAGCGTATGAGACAGAACTATGACCGTAAAGCTACAACTTTTGCACCAGGTGACAAAGTTCTTGTGTTTCTACCTTTGCAAAATCAGCCTTTAAGTGCAAAGTTTAGTGGACCCTATGAGATAGAGTCAAAGCTTGGCGAGGTCAATTATTTGATAAAGACTCCTGACCGGAGACAAAAGCAGAGGGTATGCCATATTAATTTGCTTAAGCCCTATGTTTCCAGGGAAAAGAGTAAACCACGGGAGGTCCCCATGATTTCATTAGCTAGAGTCCCGACGGATTTATCTAGGATAGAATATAAGTTTGCAGAAAGTAAACTTAATAATACAGATGCCCTTAAGAGTTTAGATACAAGGCTAGAACATCTTCCGGTAGAAGATAAGGAGAAGATTATTGAGCTGGTACATGAAAATAAGTCAATGTTTACAAATGTTCCCAGTAGGACACATGTAATAGAGCACGATGTAGTGTTAACCAACAGTGCCAGGTCTATTAAACAGCATCCATTTGACCCCATCAGACCTGAGCATATTAAATTAGATGTAAAGTATATGTTAGAAGATGACATAGGAGAAAAATGTGATAGCAAATGGTCTACACCCTGTGTGATGGTACCAAAAGCCGACCACACACTGCAGTTTTATAGAGACCTTGGGAAATTAAGTAATTTGACAAAGACCGACTGGTATCCCATTCCCCGTATCATCGACAAGATAGAGACAAGGTCATAGCTGATACTCTATCTCGGGTGCTACATGATTGACTGAATAACCCTATACTTCTTTTTCAGATCATCTCACTTATTCATTAAGAATGTGTCATGATAACCTATCATTCGTTTGAATTTTGATTATGGAATACCTATAGAATACTTGTATCATACAGAAGTCAAGTCTTTTGAAAGTATTAATAATTTTTATAATCATGTATAATATTGATGTTCTGATATATTTTAAATTCATTTGATTATGGAAAAGAAATTCCATTTAAATTTTGATGCATGATGCAATAAATATATATGCACGTATTTACTTGATATGGATGGATAAAAGTAATTGTCATCACATGCAATTAAGTGGGAAAACTTTGAGCTAGTTGATTTATTATCTTGTTTTATTTTAGTTAATGAATGGAACTAAATAATAATATGTACAATTTTTATCTTAGAAAGAGATGTAATATCAATTGGTATAAATTAATAGATAATATTGGAAATCTATTGCTAAATTGTTATATCATGGTAATAGAATGGTAAAAACTAGTGGATATTCACTATGTTGTATATAGGTTGTTATATATTCCATATATATCCGGGAATGGAGGGAAACAAAGGTACCTAAAGGTGGGCACTCATTCAACCCTGAACAATCTTTTATATTAAACTTTCACATTTGCCAAAAACGCATAATAGTGGATTACATTTTAATATTGATATTACTGTAGTAATCGTAACTAGAGCGTATTTTCTCCTCATATTTGAGAAAAGGGGAAGTATCATCATCTTAGGTATGAACCCTGTAAATGTCAAGTTGACACTGTAATTTAAAGGGGAAATAACCTATAGTTTGATTCGAGTTTTGTATTACTTATCTTTTGGTTTGTATATTAGAAGTAAACTGTTGAAAATTGACAGAGTTTGAGCAATGTTATATTTGTTTAAATAGATTAAGACTTTTTGCAAATTTTGGTGGAAATCCACACAACTGTACATAGTTAAAATAAGAATGACTAGAATATTTTTGAATTATTTGTACTTGTTGAGACATTAGTTAATATTAATACTAACGGGGAAATATTTGTCCATCACGTTATAATCACAATTACCATTGGGTAGTGACACTTTTTATAATTTAGTTGTGCCAGTGAGCCATGTTTGCTTAAATTGTCTTATAATCTTCCATTGATTGTTGGTTGTTAAAACGATAGTGTTAAGTACGAAAAATGTACCATGTTGAGTATTACTTGGGTAATTATGGTACATTATTTCTTTCATTGGGTGGGGGCGTGTCATGTATATTGTTTTTCCAAGAATTGGAACACGCAATGTTTATTCCTCTGTCTCTCTCTTTTCTTACTACACACAATATTAGGACGTTTAGTAGGAAAACTAAAGGTTCTAGGTAATGTTGGGATTCTGTGTTGATCTTAAATTCTCAGAGTCTGGGAACGACTCATTATTTAATAGGGGAAGTTCCTATCGTTTTTGTTATGAGTTTTGTAATGATACCATGATTTTCACCCCTACTGGTAATGGGTCTATCCCTTGCACCACTCGGATAGTATTTAATGATTTGTTTTGTCTGAAAGACAGAGAGTTTCAAAATATGTTCCTTTGAGAACGTTTGTGTTTGCACTATTTTATTCTAACTGTACATAATAGATATATTGTATATATTGAACATACCACCTGAAATAAACTATCAACAACAGTTACACTGAAGCTTCTTTGTCAAGTTACTATCCTATTGTGTTGTATACATTACTATAAGATTTATCTACTACCATAATTTACAAGAAAGGAAATGTTGGAATACAAATACTGAATTTGTGCCCAGGACTATAAGAAGAGTTCGTGTAATACTGAAACATAAATACTAATAATTAAAGTCTCCCCTAGGACTAACGAGAATTATCAGCAAGATCTACACAGCTCTGGCCACAAGGGGATTGTGGACGTAACAATAAGCTGTGGCAGACCATACATCATACATGGAATGCAGGCAAAGGTTGAGGAAGACATCTCGGCTCCAACCCCTGTCCGAGTCCAAAGTACCAGAAGTATCATTAAAATCATTTGGATAAACGCAGGAGGCTACCTTCAACGACAAACTGTATGGTGGACTAAAATCAACAGACAGCCACGGCGCAGTTCATAACAACTATCGGACTTGTTGTCTGAATCCTACAAATCATAACATTTGAGAACGAAGAAGAAGAATTGTAAGTAAAACTGAACTCCATTGAACCCCCCAGATAGAAAGAAGTCAAGGGGTCGACCCAAATCAACCTGGCGAAAAATCATTGACCAGAAGATGAAGGACAGTGGGGTCATTCCAGGGCCAGATCAGTGTTTTCTCACGTGACCAAGAGGAAAGGAGAGGCTTTGTTCAGCCCCATTCGCCAGGGGCGTTTCGGGCAGAAAGTAATTAATACTGTAGAGAATATGTATTAACCCTTACAGTCCCGGGCGCGTATATAGCGGAACTGAAGGCAGCATAGATAGAAGTAGGTCGGTACTGGAAGGGTTAAAAGAAAAAAATACATTTGGTGATTGCATTTAACCACGCGCACACAGGGGGCACAAACACACACACACAAATGTCACGTGACGATTTACCCACGTGACTAACCTTCATCATCCAGGCGATGACGCCATTGGAGTAGGCGGCGCCCACGTACAGGGACACCACCACGTGCCGCTTCCGCCCGAACAGGTTCGCCGTCTGCAGGTTGGTCAGGAGCACGCCGCTGCCCGCGACCCCGGTCAGCGCCAGGGCCGGGACTATGAGCCAGGGAACGTCGCCGCTGGTGAAGGTCATCATCAGCGTGCCAAGGACGAACGTCAAACTGAAATTGTTTTGAAAAACAGTTCCTTGTTAGAGGGCGCCATATTTAAAAACTGATCCGGAAAAGATGGCTGTGTGCAGTGGGGGAACAAAAACACAACTTTTGAATTGTACTGTTTGTTAATGTAATTATACTTATACATATTTTATCTCGTCAGGATATTAATACACTCATTATTACACAAACACATACGCTTGCACACACTCATATATATATATATATATATATATATATATATATATATATATATATATATATATATATATATATGTATACTAGCAGTTATGCCCGTCAAAAGGACGGAGAAACGAATGACAACAAAGTGTTTTGGTAAGAGAGAAAAACAACAGCAATACTTAAAACATTAAACGAACAATAGTTATAAAGATTGATAGATAGCCTACATGGATAAACAGAGAGATGGGCAGATAAAGGGATAGGTAGATGGATATAGGGACAATCCGACACAAACTCATATACAGACATACATACATACATCCAAAGATACATAGACATACACACATAGATGGGAAGATAGATAGATAGATTTGTTGATGGATGAATTGATAGATAATAACTGAATACGCACAAAAAACGATTCAATATCCATGATAATTGGTAATAACAGATTTTAACATTCGCGAAGCAGACGATAAAACACAAACATTTATAGATTATGTATAAACCAGCAAGGCTTGTTATCCTAATCTTGGATCTCACGGCATTGACGGAACACACGGAGATTTACCGGAACTTCTCTCTGGGGGAAAGTCAATCTGATTTCTGGCGCGAGGTGTCCATTAAGAGATTTTTTTTCGAGGCTGTCAAGGGGATGCAGTTGTAAATTGGTTTCTGGGCGATAGGTTTCGTCACCTTTCAGGAAATGTCAGCCACTGAAACCAACCATCTCTTTTGTTTTAAATTTGTGATTGTAAGTAAGAGCGTGTTTAGAGACAGGGCGTTCTTATCTATTGACCCCCCCCCCCTCACACACACTTTCAAAAACAACGAAATTTATTTTTCTTCTTTCAAACATTTTTAGACCCTGACTGTTTTATTTTTGTATTAGGTAGTTAAATATTACATTCTTTTGTTCCGTCGTATGTTTTTTTTTCTTTTCGTAAAGTTTCGAGATTATCTTGTACATTACAGACACTCCTACTATAAAGAAAATGTGTGCGTCCTACGCTCATCTGCGGTTTGATTCGAGTTTTGCATTTTTATATTAGTGTTTTGAATGATGTTAAATTACTAGTTTTCCTGGTTGTTGTTTTTTCAGGCAACCCATTCCATGGCCGGGTGCCACTCGGGAAGAAAGAGTACTTATATGCTTTTGTTCTTGCATAATAAATAAAAAAAAGTGTTTTTGTTCTTATGTTTATCTGAGCATTGTAACAAGTTGGTAATATGTTTTATTTCTAAATGAAAATTTAATGCCTTATGTAGTATTACTACAAAACTCTTTTCCCTAGCCTCTAGTGTTTCTAGGTTTTATTAATGTAACTATTTTGTCACTCTTGTCAGTTGTCATTTAGCTCTATATCCTTTGTGGTAATAAAAAATGTTTCTTATATACTTATCATACTTAAAAAATGTATCCATTTTTATTCAAGTGTATGTTGCTCAATGCTCAATGCGCTGTAAGCTTACATTATTGTCACGATTCTGGACTGAACCGTAACCTTATTAGCACCCTCAGTCAGATAGCATACATAGATAGACCGTAGCATAGCAAGCGAACCTTAGATTAGCGCAAAGTCTAGGTTAGGAAGAAGAGAGTAGGGGACGCTATTACCTCTTCCCCTCTCCTTACGCAAGTGAAATCCTCCAGCACTCCCCTTCTCCTCACCTCTCTTTAACCCTCTCTACACTCCTTCATTCCCGAATTCATAGTTTGCTACTTGATTCAGCCAATTGGTATTACACTATTTGTATGTGTGATTGTATGTGTGTGTATTCTTTAATGTATGTATATATATATTCTATTATGCTGTCAATTATGATTCATGTTGTATTTCGATAGTAACTACCCATTTATTTTGCTAAATTCAGCATACACGTAAAACCCCCACCCACCTGTAGACACCCCCACCCACTGCTACACCTTTTTCATTATCTCCCCTCTTCGTCCCCTACTCAGCGCCCGTGGGCATAGCCCTTGATCCACTCGTCGTAGTGACATCTGGAGCGAAGCGTCTCGCACATACGTAAGCGCCCCGGGCTGCACTCGACCAGAACCGATAGACATATGTACATCAAGGGAGATAAGTAATTATCTTATCCTTTGTATCTCCGTATACGTCTACCCCCCCCCCTTTCCCCTGGGCCCCACCCCGCAAAAGTCGGCGGTACTAACTGTTCACCTACACCCACTCCTAATTCCCCCCTTCCCCAATAGTCAATCCTTTATGCAAGTATATTTCAAACCAGCCAACCAGAACATATGTAATTCTAAACTAATGTAGCTATCCAATCAAATTGACCACTGATCACGTGACTAAAATGCACGAAAGCGGGCTTAACTAGTTTTAGACCACTTCAGCTCAAGCGTTAGGTGGAGAAGGTTGTTCGATTCTAGCCTCCACTTATTCAGTTCGTTCCATAGGATATACCGCCTGCATGTGTATAGATAGATATTTTGTCAGTCTAAGTATTTTCATGAACACAGCTTCGTTTGCCTAATGTTGGATAACCTAGCAGTACCATGTGTTGAGTGTTAACTGAAGCCTGTGCAAATTCATATATGTATCTTGCCATTGAGTGAAGAATTGAAATGATAATAAACACCTGAACTTAACCAACGATTTATTTGCCTACTTAGAACTATCTGTTGTGTCCGTCATAATATCTAACGAGCCAGAGAGAGAAATAATAATTATTCCAGGGCGATTCTAGTCACGGTAATTCATACCCCACGACGACCTGCCACTACTACCCCGCTCACCTACGACTCCGCACCCCTCTCATCGCCCAACTTCTGCCAGGTTGATGTCCTAATCCTAAACACATCCTGACAATTATGTTTGTTGGCAGCGCTTTATAAATAAACTTATTAATATTATTTATTTATTTTTGCAATTTTCTCGTTTCGTTTCATGTTAACGCAACAATTTTAATCTACTTCCGTTACGCCAATTTTTGTTTTTAAATTTCTATATTTTCGAATGAGACAAAAAACAACAACATCATAACATCACGACAAAATTAAGTCTCAGATTTTATTCAGTTAATAAAACATCGTTATATTTCATCATTACGTCAAGATGTTTTTCCATCAGAGTTTATTCATTACATCATTAGTGTTTGCGCACTTAAAGTGTAAGTATCTTATCATATATATATATATATAATGTTACAGACGCTCCTTCTATAAAGAAGATTATTGCGTCCTATGCTCAACCGTGGTCTGAGTCTACTCTTGCATTTTGAAGAGTGCTTTAAATGATGTTAAGTTACTGGTTTTTCCGGATTGTTCGGGTAACCCATTCTATGCACAGATGCCACTCGGGAACAAGAGTACTTGTAGGAATTGGTTCTTGCATATTGGATAAGTAACGTGTTTTTGCCCTTATGTTTACCTGGGCACGAAATGTCAAGACCAGTAAGACTAAGAAAAAAATATTAATAGAGCACTGTATCCGCCCCCTTTTTCTCTCTCTCTGCTAGATCGGTGCAACTTATTGAGATGTATTGCTTGGTATAAACTACTAAGTAAAGTGTAGGCCTAGAGCCTTTACTATTAAGTCAAATGTCTCCACAACAACAATTAATTGTGTGCGTGACCCGATCCTATATATTTCCTGATCTAGCCAGGCATTGGTGACAGCAGCCGTTCGAAGCAAGTTGAGTTTGTTTTAGTATAGATAGCCCACACACACACATACACAGCAGTATTTTTTTTTTGGGGGGGGGGGGGCCAGCCAAGAGCGTAGTTTATTAGGCTTCACTTATTCGTGAGCTATAAAAATATGAAGGGGGGGGGGGTGCTAGAGTCGCCTGCGCTCTGAGAAGCGTACGGGTTCACTTGTATTCTGGTGCAGGGTTCTGCAAACTTTTGATAATAGTGTGCCAAAGTAGGATTTCTAATTCATTCAGCGTGCCAACAGCCTAAAAGTCATCCTGCTCTAGCAGTCAATTTCTTGTAAAAGAGAATTGAGTTGTCTTTTTTTTTAGGAGTCTGCCGCGTGCCATTGGAAATCGCTCTGCGTGCCATGTTTGGCACGCGTGGAATAGGTTGCCCCTACCTGGTCTAGACCTTGACTTTAATCGTCCTTTTTTTCCCCCCTGCTTTCCACAGCCGAGTCCCTGGCGGCGGTGGTCAAGATGGATCCCGTCATACCCTTAAAGGGGAAAATGTACTACATCCGGTGCATCCTAGAGTAAGTCGCCATCTTGGTGTGTCTGTTTGGTTGACCTTGTGACCCCGGCCTAAAGCTGTACGCTTTATTTTGTTGTTGTTGTTTTGTTACCGAAAAATATTGAGTTTACAATTTAACTATTCAATTAAAGACAACGAAATGATTTATAATAAACGAAATTATGATTTTTCTATTTATAGAAATGCTTTTTTTCTTGTGGATCATCACTGTAAATGTATGTAGCTTCCGGTGACAGCTATATGCTATATATTCAGATTTTTAAAAAAGTCAAATAGAGTAGGCCCCTAATAGATTTTCGATTTCCTCAAGGATTTTAGAAGAGAAAAGATATTGAAGCGAAATAGGAAATGAAATATTACAGCAAGCGGTCCATCTCATTATAGTCTTTGGTGAAATTATAGATTCGCATTGGTTGCGCTACCTTGCGTCATGTGGCCACCTAAAGGGTGTATTATATGCAAACATTGATAGTAAAACTTCACGGTTATTGACAACGAGAGTGACATGCCAACATTTGAAGAATTACTGTTACGTATTGTCAGGTTATTGGTTTCTGTACCTTAAATCGATTACTTTGATTTGTAAAAAGTAAAGTAAAAATTCCCGTCGGACCAAATTGATCCATAGGGCCGGTGGAGGAGCGTTCACCCGTTTCTGGAGCCAAGGCATACTAGGTGATTGTGTGGCCAGCACTATGCACAGCCGCCTTTACTTTACCCCCAACTAAGGTCAGCTACCCATCAGAGCTGGGTAGACTCTGTGGGATACCCTCCAGACCCGGGAAAAAAAATCCTAACCCGCACCAAAATTCGAGCCCAGGACCTTCGGTACGCCAGCCAAACGCGCTGGCAGACTAATTTTTTTTAAAAAGACAAACAATACAATATTCTCCACTGTAATTCAACAATATATTTTGTTTTGTTTTTGTTTTTATTCTTTTATTGTTACGATTTGTTAAAACCCGTTCAACACTAGTTAGTGTTTAAAGGTATATAAAGTAAAATGGGAAGAGTGAATTTAACCCTTACAGTCCCGGGCGCGTATAGAGCGGAACTGAAGGTAGCATAGATAGAAGTAGGTCGGTACGGGAAGGGTTAAAGCACTAATGAGCTGGAAAGACTTAAATAGTCGTTAATATGATTTTACTAAGAATCATTGAAAAAAAATCTTTCCCGAACTTATTCCAGCCAATTTTAAAGGGAAAAGTGACACGAGAAAATTTAAGTCGAAACACAAGCTGTTGAATAACACTGAAATGAACACGCAAACAATAATTTTGAAAGAATGTCTTTTGGAAGGCTCGATGGTAGAATTAAGGCACACAATGAAACTAGACAAAGAGAAGTGGAAAGACACCTTAAAGTCAGATGGCATCTTCGGAACAATGGTCGTTGTTGGGACATTTTCAAGAAGAATTCTGGTAATTTCTGAAAGGGGGAGGGGGTAAGGCTATACCAGGTAAGAGACTGTCGCAAAAGAAAATTGGGAATTTTAGAAAAGTATCCATGCAAGGAAGAGCCTTTCAAGTATTTATCACAATGGGGATACAGCGAAACAACAAACACATTTTGAGATATACCTATTCGCGAAGCTAATTATGTATTTCATTTTTCGGTTCTTCTCTTCCCTAGAATCGAACTCGTTGAGTTGGAGGAGGTTCACACAATTCCTTTCAGGTTTAACTTACAGAAAAAGGTGAGACGCTTGCAAAAAAACTCTATTTGCTAGGAAAATAAAGAATTTAACTGTCAGAGAGAATCGAATGAGTAGTCTGGGTAGTTGACTTTTTTCAAACTTTACACACAAATATTTTTTTATAAATAAAGATTGATTGCACGTCACGTGACTCATTCTCAGGGTTGATCCGCGCGTCATTAAATCTCAACAAAACTTTCACCGTGCCATCTTAATGCCGTGTCCCACGCCCAACAAAACAAAAAAAAACATGACCAATAGAACTGTAGCCATAGAACGTATTGTTGCTGATTGGATCGACTGAACATGATATAATTTTTTTTATTGATAATATAAGTTCTTGGGCATATCTATACAGTATTTGATAAAGTTGGGATTTTGTCAAATGAGGTAGGGGGCACGACTTTTTTTTTTGGGGGGGGGGGGGGGGCACGTTGCGCCAAAATATCTTCCAAAATGCCGGTTTTATTTTGCTTTTAAGAAATGGAGATTTAAAAAAAAAGTTAACTGTCAACAGGTGTCTTAAAAATTTATTTATTTTTAAATAGCTTTTATTTTTTAATTATTATACATAAAAATAGTTTTAAAATAACATTTGCTCTTAATGAGTCATGACATTAGTTTTATGGCCATTTTATTCCATGTCCCAATTGGGACAACGCTAAAGCTTTCAAATGGAAAAAGATTTTGAACATGAAACGTAGTGGTTTTTTAATTAGCAGACCACTATATTTGTGCTGCATCAATGTAAATGTAATTCGAATTGTAAATTTGATTACTAATTTTCACTGATACAATGTTTTTTAATCTATCAATCAATCAAAGTGGTCAGTTAGACATAGGACCTCGACAATGCTATCTGTTCCTTCCGGTCTTGAATTGAACTATTTTGTTAAATTAGTTATAAGAAAAGCTCTTTGAGCCCATTACTCTGTTCCCCCCATGTCCATCCCTTCCTTTCTCTCTCTCTCTCTCTCTCTCTCTTCGACAATACCCATAGATCTGTGATGTGGTCTCCTGGTTGAAGTGTGACAACCCACCAAAAAGGCCTAACGACGGAGCCTGCTATTGTAACCGGAAGTACACACGAGAAGAGCTGCTCGTGTACGACTTTTACTATTTCTCAATGTCCTTCCCGGCCAATGTTGAGGTAAGGTAAAGACCCAGGAAAGAATTTGTGATTTCAAGGTAGGCTGCAGACCCATAGCCACAGTAGCAATATCGAGTTAAGCTATAGAATAGACTATAGATTATAGACCCAGGGATACAGTAGCAATATCGAGTTAAGTTATAGAATAGACTATAGATTATAGACCCAGGGACACAGTAGCAATATCGAGTTAAGTTTTAGAATAGACTATAGATTATAGACCCTGGTACACAGTAGCAATATCGAGTTAAGTTTTAAAATAGACTATAGATTATAGACCCTGGTACACAGTAGCAATATCGACTTAAGTTATAGAGTATACTATAAATTATAGACCCAGGCACACAGTAGCAATATCGAGTTAAGTTTTAAAATAGACTAGTGATTTTAGACCCTGGTACACAGTAGCAATATCGAGTTAAGTTATAGAGTAGACTATAAATTATAGACCCAGGCACACAGTAGCAATATCGAGTTAAGTTTTAGAATAGACTATAGATTATAGACCCTGGTACACAGTAGCAATATCGAGTTAAGTTATAGAGTAGACTATAGATATAGACCCAGGGACACAGTAGCAATATCGAGTTAAGTTATAGAGTAGACTATAGATTATAGACCCAGGGACACAGTAGCAATATCGAGTTAAGTTATAGAGTAGACTATAGATTATAGACCCAGGGACACAGTAGCAATATCGAGTTAAGTTATAGAGTAGACTATAGATTATAGACCCAGGAATACAGTAGCAATATGAAGTTATAGAGTAGACTATAGATTATAGACCCAGGGACACAGTAGCAATATCGAGTTAAGTTATAGAGTAGACTATAGATTATAGACCCAGGGACACAGTAGCAATATCGAGTTAAGTTATAGAGTAGACTATAGATTATAGACTCAGGGACACAGTAGCAATATCGAGTTAAGTTATAGAGTAGACTATAGATTATAAACTCAGGGACACAGTAGCAATATCGAGTTAAGTTATAGAGTAGACTATAGATTATAGACCCAGGGACACAGTAGCAATATCGAGTTAAGTTATAGAGTAGACTATAGATTATAGACTCAGGGACACAGTAGCAATATCGAGTTAAGTTATAGAGTAGACTATAGATTATAAACTCAGGGACACAGTAGCAATATCGAGTTAAGTTATAGAGTAGACTATAGATTATAGACCCAGGGACACAGTAGCAATATCGAGTTAAGTTATAGAGTAGACTATAGATTATAGACTCAGGGACACAGTAGCAATATCGAGTTAAGTTATAGAGTAGACTATAGATTATAGACTCAGGGACACAGTAGCAATATCGAGTTAAGTTATAGAGTAGACTATAGATTATAGACCCAGGAATACAGTAGCAATATGAAGTTATAGAGTAGACTATAGATTATAGACCCAGGGACACAGTAGCAATATCGAGTTAAGTTATAGAGTAGACTATAGATTATAGACCCAGGGACACAGTAGCAATATCGAGTTAAGTTATAGAGTAGACTATAGATTATAGACTCAGGGACACAGTAGCAATATCGAGTTAAGTTATAGAGTAGACTATAGATTATAAACTCAGGGACACAGTAGCAATATCGAGTTAAGTTATAGAGTAGACTATAGATTATAGACCCAGGGACACAGTAGCAATATCGAGTTAAGTTATAGAGTAGACTATAGATTATAGACTCAGGGACACAGTAGCAATATCGAGTTAAGTTATAGAGTAGACTATAGATTATAGACTCAGGGACACAGTAGCAATATCGAGTTAAGTTATAGAGTAGACTATAGATTATAGACTCAGGGACACAGTAGCAATATCGAGTTAAGTTATAGAGTAGACTATAGATTATAGACCCAGGGATACAGTAGCAATATCGAGTTAACTTATAGAGTAGACTATAGATTATAGACCCAGGAATACAGTAGCAATATGAAGTTATAGAGTAGACTATAGATTATAGACCCAGGGACACAGTAGCAATATCGAGTTAAGTTATAGAGTAGACTATAGATTATAGACCCAGGGACACAGTAGCAATATCGAGTTAAGTTATAGAGTAGACTATAGATTATAGACTCAGGGACACAGTAGCAATATCGAGTTAAGTTATAGAGTAGACTATAGATTATAGACCCAGGGACACAGTAGCAATATCGAGTTAAGTTATAGAGTAGACTATAGATTATAGACTCAGGGACACAGTAGCAATATCGAGTTAAGTTATAGAGTAGACTATATATTATAGACCCAGGGATACAGTAGCAATATCGAGTTAAGTTATAGAGTAGACTATAGATTATAGACCCAGGGATACAGTAGCAATATCGAGTTAAGTTATAGAGTAGACTATAGATTATAGACCCAGGAATACAGTAGCAATATGAAGTTATAGAGTAGACTATAGATTATAGACCCAGGGACACAGTAGCAATATCGAGTTAAGTTATAGAGTAGACTATAGATTATAGACCCAGGGACACAGTAGCAATATCGAGTTAAGTTATAGAGTAGACTATAGATTATAGACTCAGGGACACAGTAGCAATATCGAGTTAAGTTATAGAGTAGACTATAGATTATATACTCAGGGACACAGTAGCAATATCGAGTTAAGTTATAGAGTAGACTATAGATTATAGACTCAGGGACACAGTAGCAATATCGAGTTAAGTTATAGAGTAGACTATAGATTATAGGCCCAGGGACACAGTAGCAATATCGAGTTAAGTTCTGGAGTAGACTATAGATTATAGACCCAGGGACACAGTAGCAATATCGAGTTAAGTTATAGAGTAGACTATAGATTATAGACCCAGGGTCACAGTAGCAATATCAATGTAAGTTATAGACTGGTGGCGTATCATTGCTATCACACCCCAGCCCTTTTCCCCATTATAGCTATTACTGAAGCTAAAATGGGCCATCACAGCATTCAGGCAAAATAATCATAATTAAAAAAAAATACCAGAGAATCAGAATTATTTTCACCCAGAGAAATTACAACGTCATCGAATTAGCTATACAATAACCCTTATTCGAACTATAACAAAATGTAATGTAACAAATCTATAACAACACTGGTGATAACGACAAAAAAACAACAATCACAACATAAAAAAACAGCCGTTGCACTTCCTATAGACAAACATTTTTTTTTTATTTTTTCTCTGCTTGCATATTGCATTCAATATAAACCAACTCGGCTCGGTTGAATCATAATCGATTCCTACAGAACCTGACCAGCTGCGGACTCGAATACTACGCCAGTGATAAGCGAGAGGTGGAAACTGTCAGTGAGTAGCTGGAATCGATACTTTCATTTTTCATCTTTCCTTTTTCTCTGTGTATCATATCATAATCACAAATATATATACATCTCAAAAGGAGTATGAACTATGTATGTATGTGGGTGTATACATACCATATAATCTTATTTAATACTGGACAGAATGACATGAAATTTGCTACAAATATTCTTTGTGTTACTGCGGTGAACGCTGTCAATGTTTTTTTTTTTTTGAATGACCGCAGTGGTCATTTGGGTGAAAAAAAAACGGAAGAAAAAGACAACTTTTGTTTCACGTTGAAATTCCCCGGTCCAACTTTTTTATCATTTGCCTTCACAATATTAGAAAAAAAAGGATGAGCTCAGATTATTTTTATGACGTCATCAAACTTTGCACATAAAGGTCTGGTTAGCTTTTCTTTTTATGACGTCATCAAACTTTGAGTATGATTGGGACAAAATGCATTCGTGTTAAATTTACTTTCCTAGTATTTTATATTTTACATACAGTTGAAATTATATTCTGTCTCGGCTGTATGAAATAATACACTCAAGCCACTCTATGAAAGTTTAAAGATGTTAATACTTGGACTTATTTACATAAGATTAAAGTAATTTAAGAAGGACTGTGCACTGACTGGTTAATTATGAATGACTTATGTAACACCCTTCAAAAACAAACAACAGAAAATACAACCACTGCGCGCCTTATATAGGTTTTAGTTTAGAAAGTGCTAGAATGGATTTTCCCGAATGTGTTAGAAGACGAAAGAAAGTGTGCACTAGAAATATTTAGAAACTATGAGAACATTAATTTGTCTACACATATAATCTCTAAGTCATAATTGAATATAAATAAATACCTTGAAATGAGTAAATGCACGATATTCAGACTAAATCTAACTAATTCAACATGCTATATGTATGTATAACAATTAAAATCTCATTAAATGAACAAATTATTGAATTGGGAAAGGGGGAAGAGATCTCATTTGATATTATGATATAATAAATTGTGTTCGATGGGTTTGCTTGTGATATGCAACATTACATCATAGTTATTACCACTGTCAACACTTATTTAAAATTGTAATATTTTTTTGTGTAAAAGTTTGCTAACCTATTTGTACTAAGTTGTCCTAAATAAACCAGGAAAACTAAAAAAAACACACAGTGAGGCCGGCTGGTCCTGTGGTAAGTTTACTGGACTTTCAACTAAAACGGCCCGGGTTCTATCCCTCTGCCGCCGACCGATCCTTGTCGTCCTGCGGGAGTTTTGGCCTAGTGGACATAATAATTTTCTATCTAGAAGGAACGTCTGTAAACTTATAAGATAACTTAACATCAACAAAAAGAAACTAATCCGAAAGATGTTATATATAAAATGAGCGTCTGTAAAATATAAAATATGAAGCTTTTAATAATTTTAATATAAAATATTACTCTCCTATAACATCGTTGGTATTAAAAAGAAACTTAAAAAAAAAATTTGATAAAAAAATAAAAAAATACGAAATACAAATTTAAGCATAAAATCTGTACTTTATCTTAATTCAAAAAGCTCTGCGCCAGTAAAATAAAAAATTATGTCTATAGGCCTAATTTGATATGCTTAATTAATTTTATTAGCAGTCTTTCATTATGTAAACCTTGCTCTCTCTCTCCCCGTAGTCTATCTTTCATTTAAATTATTCATCTCCCCTGATCTATGTATTATTTTCCATAATAATATGCTTCTCTATCTCTTTCTCTCTTATCTCTATATTATTATTTCTCTTACATTTTATTATTATTATGCACCGCCTCTCTCTCTCTCGTCTCTTTCTGTAATTCCTCCTGTCTATATTTCTCGTCCCTTCCCCCTCCAACTCCGTTTTTTTTCCTTCTATTTCTTGGCGGCCGTGTACTTTACAGTTAATAATAATAATAATAATAATGACATTTGTATAGCGCTGCCAACAAACATAATGTAAGCTCAGAGCGCATTTAACCTAACAACTAAGAACACGGATACAATCTATAGGCTAAGAGATAAAAAACTAAATGATGATTCCAAACATTACAAACATATGTTACGTCCACAATCCCCTTGTGGCCAGAGCTGTGTAGATCTTGCTGATAATTCTCGTTAGTCCTAGGGGAGACTTTAATTATTAGTATTTATGTTTCAGTATTACACGAACTCTTCTTATAGTCCTGGGCACAAATTCAGTATTTGTATTCCAACATTTCCTCTCTTGTAAATTATGGTAGTAGATAAATCTTATAGTAATGTATACAACACAATAGGATAGTAACTTGACAAAGAAGCTTCAGTGTAACTGTTGTTGATAGTTTATTTCAGGTGGTATGTTCAATATATACAATATATCTATTATGTACAGTTAGAATAAAATAGTGCAAACACAAACGTTCAAAGGAACATCTTTTGAAAACTCTCTGTCTTTCAGACAAAACAAATC
Source organism: Anisus vortex (assembly GCA_949126835.1). Classification (NCBI taxonomy): domain Eukaryota; kingdom Metazoa; phylum Mollusca; class Gastropoda; family Planorbidae; genus Anisus; species Anisus vortex. The sequence goes on from OX421504.1 coordinate 31,385,866, forward strand.
ATTAAATACTATCCGAGTGGTGCAAGGGACAGACCCACTACCAGTAGGGGTGAAAATCATGGTAACATTACAAAACTCATAACAAAACGATATGAACTTCCCCTATTAAATAATGAGTCGTTCCCAGACTCTGAGAATTTGAGATCAACACAGAATCCCAGCATTACCTAGAACCTTTCGTTTTCCTACTAAACGTCCTAATATCGCGTGTAGTAAGAAAAGAGAGAGAGAGGAGAATAAACATTGCGTGTTCCAATTCTTGGAAAAACAATATACATGACACGCCCCCACCCAATGAAAGAAATAATGTACCATAATTACCCAAGTAATACTCAACATGGTACATTTTTCGTACTTAACACTATCGTTTTAACAACCAACAATCAATGGAAGATTATAAGACAATTTAAGCAAACATGGCTCACTGGCACAACTAAATTATAAAAAGTGTCACTACAGTTGTGTGGATTTCCACCAAAAATTTGCAAAAAGTTTTAATCTATTAAACAAATATAACATTGCTCAAACTCTTGTCAATTTCCAACAGTTTACTTCTAATATACAAACCAAAAGATAAGTAATACATAACTCGAATCAAACTATAGGTTACTTCCCCTTTAAATTACAGTGTCAACTTGACATTAACAGGGTTCATACCTAAGATGATGATACTTCCCCTTTTCTCAAATACGAGGAGAAAATACACTCTAGTTACGATTACTACAGTAATCTAAATATTAAAATGTAATCCACTATTATGCGTTTTTGGCAAATTTAAAAGTTTAATATAAAAGATTGTTCAGGGTTGAATGAGTGCACACCTTTAGGTACCTTTGTTTCCCTCCATTCCCGGATATATGGAATATATAACAACCTATATACAACATAGTGAATATCCACTAGTTTTTTTTCCCATTCTATTGCCATGATATAACAATTTAGCAATAGATTTCCAATATTATCTATTCATTTATACCAATTAAGATTACATCTCTTTCTAAGATAAAAATTGTACATATTATTATTTAGTTCCATTCATTAACTAAAATAAAACAAGATAATAAATCAACTATCTCAAAGTTTTCCCACTTAATTGCATGTGATGACAATTACTTTTATCCATCCATATCAAGTAAATACGTGCATATTATATATTTATTGCATCATGCATCAACATTTAAATGGAATTTCTTTTCCATAATCAAATGAATTTAAAATATATCAGAACATCAATATTATACATGATTATAAGAATTATTAATACTCTCAAAAGACTTGACTTCTGTATGATACAAGTATTCTATAGGTATTCCATAATCAAAATTCAAACGAATGATAGGTTATCATGACACATTCTTAATGAATAAGTGAGATGACCTGAAAAAGAAGTATGGGTTATTCAGTCAATCATGTAGCACCCGAGATAGAGTATCAGCTATGACCTTGTCTCTATCTTGTCGATGATACGGGGAATGGGATACCAGTCGGTCTTTGTCAAATTACTTAATTTCCCAAGGTCTCTATAAAACTGCAGTGTGTGGTCGGCTTTTGGTACCATCACACAGGGTGTAGACCATTTTCTATCACATTTTCCTCCTATGTCATCTTCTAACATATACTTTACATCTAATTTAATATGCTCAGGTCTGATGGGGTCAAATGGATGCTGTTTAATAGACCTGGCACTATCGGTTAACACTACATCGTGCTCTATGACATGTGTCCTACTGGGAACATTTGTAAACATTGACTTATTTTCATGCACCAGCTCAATAATCTTCTCCTTATCTTCTACCGGAAGATGTTCTAGCCTTGTATCTAAACTCTTAAGGGCATCTGTATTATTAAGTTTACTTTCTGCAAACTTATATTCTATCCTAGATAAATCCGTCGGGACTCTAGCTAATGAAATCATGGGGACCTCCCGTGGTTTACTCTTTTCCCTGGAAACATAGGGCTTAAGCAAATTAATATGGCATACCCTCTGCTTTTGTCTCCGGTCAGGAGTCTTTATCAAATAATTGACCTCGCCAAGCTTTGACTCTATCTCATAGGGTCCACTAAACTTTGCACTTAAAGGCTGATTTTGCAAAGGTAGAAACACAAGAACTTTGTCACCTGGTGCAAAAGTTCTAGCTGTAGCTTTACGGTCATAGTTCTGTCTCATACGCTCCTGCATCTGTGGAAAATGAATCTTCACATGGTTAAAAGCATGATAAAGCCTATTTTTAAATGTATCTACATATGACAAAAGTCCAATCGGTTCACTGTCCGTTAGCCAAGTTTCATGTAGAAGTTTCAACGGACCTCTGACTGAGTGTCCATACACAAGTTCGAATGGGCTAAACCCCAGGGATTCCTGAGTGGCCTCCCTTGCAGCGAACAGTACATAAGGCACACCCTTATCCCAGTCTTTCTCGTTTTCATAACAGTACTTTTTAAGCATCGATTTTAATGTCTGATGAAACCTTTCCAGAGCTCCCTGGCTCTCAGGATGATAGGCACTTGATAGCCTATGGCTTATCCCTAATTGTTTCATGACTTGTTTGAAAATGTTCGAAGTAAAGTTAGTCCCCTGGTCGGACTGTACTGTCTTCGGTAGGCCATAACGTGTGAAGAAATTTGTCAGGGCGTCTACCACCTTCACTGTTGTTATGTTCCGCAACGGAATGGCTTCCGGGAAGCGAGTGGATGAACACGTGACTGTGAGCAGGTATTGAAAACCGGCTTTTGTTTTCGGCAACGGGCCCACGCAATCAATGAGTATATGACTGAATGGTTCGTCGAACGCTAGTATCGGCTGGAGTGGAGCGACAGGAATTCGTTGGTTAGGACGTCCTACCATTTGGCATACGTGGCAAGTCTTGCAGTATTGTTCGACATCTCTTCTCAGTCCTGGCCAGTAGAAGTAAGGGAGGATACGGTGGTGCGTTTTTCGGACTCCCATGTGACCAGCGAAAGGAAGATCATGCGCCATACGCAGTATATCTTGACGATAGCACTTAGGTATTACAATCTGGTGAATACTGTCCCACTCGTTTGTACCTGAGTTGAGCGGTTTCGACTTTCTCATCAATACTTCATCTTTCATGTAGAAACATTCCGCCATTGCATCTGCAGTCTTTTCGTCAACAGCTTTCATTCTGAGTTGCATTATTACTTCGTCATTCAATTGTTCTTTCACCAATTTCTGCTTTGGTGACAAAATGTTATCGTTCTCTGTTGCATCACCAGTTGTTAGTTCAGCAAAGAACGTAGCACTTAAATCGATGTCAGGTGTTTCTGTTATCACTGTTTCATTCGCATGTGTGTCTTCAGAACAGACAAACACATCTTTCGTTGCACTACACGGCGTAGCAGGAGTCTTTACCGACTTCTTTTTCTGCATTGCTCTTGTCAGTGCACATGTTGGGCGTTCATTGGCAGGACGTAGGTTTTTGTCCTCCGCCATCTTTGTCTCCAACACTTTAACCATGGGCTCGACAGTGACTCTGCCGCCCATAATGTCATTTCCTAATATCATGGAAACGCCTTTGACGGGTAGTGCGCGCCACACTCCCACTACGATGTTACCTGTAAAAATATCCGACTCGAGTTTTATTCTGTGCAGTGGAGCTTCCACAGCCTCCATACTAGCACCTCTCAGCACAACAGACTCACCGGTACTGGTGGCATCCGTTAACGGCACACTGCCCTCCAGGATCACGCTGACAGCAGAACCCGTGTCACGTAATATCTGTATTTTCTTCTTGCTGAGTACATCGACTTCTGTCGACACTGTCCCCTCGTAGACAAAGGGTCGAAAATCGGATAGGTCGTCCTCTTCCGGGACTTCAGGAACCATCTGTTCCTCACGGCCTTCTGAAAGCATAATAGATTGAGTACAGCTATTCTCTTTTACCTTAGATAGACTGTTCTCAAAAACCATCGACTCCACAACTATGGGCGATGCCGGCCGCATTTCTTTTGAGTTTCTTGACCCTGTGTTGCACACTTCTTCTGTCTGCTTGCTATCTTTCTGCACTCTGGCACAGTGTAGAATAGCACCTTGCTTCTTGGTAAGGATCCAACAATCTTTCTTCATGTGGCCCTCTTTCTTGCAATTGAAACATACCACCTTTGCTTTATTTACATCTGTCTGCTTCCTGAAATGAACTAAGTTACTATTATTATTTACACCACTGTTCTTATTATTGTTTTCACTTGTCTCTTTTGGTTTACTAGCCTCCTTGGGCTCTGGTTTGTGCACTTTGGGTTTGTCAGCATAATATGGCTTTATGCTGGCGTGAATTATGGCATAGTTATCTGCCAATCTAGCAGCTTCATGCACATCTTCAACCCCTCGGTCTGAGATGTGAGTTTTAATATCCACTCGAATACAATCATTGAATTCCTCAAACAATATTAGGTTCTTGAGTTTATCAAACTCACTTACATTCTGTGACCTTAGCCACTGTTCTAACATTTTCTCCTTTTGTCTCAAAAAGTCTACATGAGTTTGATCATATGCCTTCTTTCTGTCTCTAAATAGCTTTCTATATTTTTCTGGTGTCAGGGAATAACTTTTTAGCACCCTATCTTTGATTACTTCATAGTCATTTATTTCCTCGGGTGTTAAACTCAACACTACGTCCAATGCTTTTCCTTTGTTGAGAGTTGACCTTAACAATAAAGCCATCTTATCATCAGGGAACTGATAATCTACAGCTATCCTCTCAAAAAGCAAAAAGAAATCTTGAACATCTTCTTCTCTGAATATAGGCAAGTGTTGCTTCATTGCGCTAATATCCATACCATAGCTGTCCCTACGATGGTCAGGTCTGTTCATGCGTGCCATCTCTATCCTTTCTCTGCTTTCAATCCTAATTCTTTCATTTTCCCTTTCAGTTTCTATCCTAATTCTTTCCAATTCCATTCTCTTCATAGCTAATTGGAATTTTAGGTTTTCACTCAACCCTTCATCTTCATCATTGTTTGATGATCTAGATGACATATTTCTTACCTCGTCTCCGTGGGCAATTACCTCGCCCCCACTGGGAGCTACATAACCTTCATTGATATCGTTCTGTCCCACTTCAACTACACTACCAGTGTTCATGGCATTCTGCCCGTTCAAACATGTCATAATTTCTTTGGTCAAACGATTACGATTAGGTCTTGCCTGTCCTGCCTCAATCCCAAAGGACTCAGCTAATTCTTTTAGTTCAGCAAATGACATGGCATTAAGTTCCTCACTTGATATATTTGAAGCCATAGTATAGCGTTCGAAATATTTGTTATAGTAGAGTAGTATATATTGTATAATAAAATATAAAGTTCCAACTTACGATTTGTCCAGAAATTTGCACAATATAATATTAAACACTTCGTGGAGTCTTCACACTTCCCAAGGAATAAAAACGCAAACCAGTTCTCTCCTCTTTTTAAAAAAAAATAGTTTCACAGTCCTGAAAACGAAACACAAATATGCCGCTCTCAGTACTACTAATGTCACAAAATATTTATAGGTCAGGAAAAAATATAACTCAAATTTTCCAGACGAGATCAACAAATTTTTTCCAATCCTAGATCAAGAAAAGTAGAACTCAAATCTACCGAACGAGACTACCAAATCTTGTCAATCCTAGGTCAGGAAAAGTAGAACTCAAATATACCGGGCGAGACCACCAAATTTTGTTACGTCCACAATCCCCTTGTGGCCAGAGCTGTGTAGATCTTGCTGATAATTCTCGTTAGTCCTAGGGGAGACTTTAATTATTAGTATTTATGTTTCAGTATTACACGAACTCTTCTTATAGTCCTGGGCACAAATTCAGTATTTGTATTCCAACATTTCCTCTCTTGTAAATTATGGTAGTAGATAAATCTTATAGTAATGTATACAACACAATAGGATAGTAACTTGACAAAGAAGCTTCAGTGTAACTGTTGTTGATAGTTTATTTCAGGTGGTATGTTCAATATATACAATATATCTATTATGTACAGTTAGAATAAAATAGTGCAAACACAAACGTTCAAAGGAACATCTTTTGAAAACTCTCTGTCTTTCAGACAAAACAAATCATTAAATACTATCCGAGTGGTGCAAGGGACAGACCCACTACCAGTAGGGGTGAAAATCATGGTAACATTACAAAACTCATAACAAAACGATATGAACTTCCCCTATTAAATAATGAGTCGTTCCCAGACTCTGAGAATTTGAGATCAACACAGAATCCCAGCATTACCTAGAACCTTTCGTTTTCCTACTAAACGTCCTAATATCGCGTGTAGTAAGAAAAGAGAGAGAGAGGAGAATAAACATTGCGTGTTCCAATTCTTGGAAAAACAATATACATGACACATAGAACAAATCAAACAACTAAAACAAAAAAACCGACCTAACATATAAGTAAGACAGTGGGGCCCTAAAGCATGTTAACTGAGATAAATATTGAAATAATGAGTTTTTAAGTTCTTCTTGAAGGAATCTATGGAGCTTGTTTGCCTGAGTTGAATGGGAAGTAGATTCCACACCTTCGGACCGGATACTGAGAAGGCTCTAAGGCCAACGGTCGTCAGAGCGAAACGGGGCTTTTCCAGAAGCGATGAGTTTGCAGAGCGAAGTGTTCTTTGAGGGACATATGGTGTTATTAGTTCCTTGAGATAGGACGGAAACTCGTTATTATAAAATGCACTGATGGCAAAGTAGCGCCACTTTATACTCGATTCTGGCTTTCACGGGGAGCCAATGGAGCGAGCGTAGAAGGGCGGTTCCAGAGTCTCGTTTTGACTAATGATCGCGCATAACCAAGCGTGCAGTACTGTACTGTATTCTCTGTAGCCTGGCGATTTTGTCTTCGGGCAAGCCGGCTAGCAGGGCGTTACAATAGTCGATACGCGAAAGTATCAGGGCGACTGCCAGTGTCTTTGCAGAATCAGTGGACAAATAGGGTCGTATTTGGCCGAGTCTACGCAACTGTAGATATAGACCTCTGCACAGATGAGAAATATGATGGTCGGAAGACAGGGTGGGATCTAATAAAACACCAAGATTCTTCACTTTGTTAACAAATGGCACCTGGCAGTTTATCATGGTGATAAATTCTGAACCAGTGAATTTGGCAAAATTTCTCTTGGTTCCAATTCGGATTATCTCTGTTTTTTCCTCATTCATTTTAAGCCCGTTTCTCCCCGAACACGAGTAGACGTTGGCAATTGCACAACTGACCTTTGCAGCGAGTCGAGGGGCATCAAGAGGGACCGCATGATCGTACAGTTGCGTGCCATCGGCGTAAAAGTGATACGAAATTTCGAACGGTTTGATGACCTGTCCGAGTGGATACACGTAGATTGCAAACATCACTGGTCCTAGAACAGATCCTTGGGGCACTCCATATTTCAGCTTTGAAGGTGCCGAGACAAACTCATCTATAGCAACACTTTGAGTGCGCTCAGACAGGTATGACCTAAACCAATAAAGAACACCGCCCGAGCAGCCAAATGTGGTTACAAACCTGTCAATCAGGATCTCATGGTCAAAAGTGTCAAAAGCGGCAGACAGGTCGAGCATTGCCAGAAAAGACACAAGACCCGAGTCTGATGTGCATAGTAGGTCGTTGACAACCCTGACCAATGCCGTCTCCGTGCTATGACTCTTTCGATAGGCGGACTGAAACTGCTCCAAGAGGCTATGCTGCTCCAAGTGAGACAATTACTGTTTTAGCACAATACGCTCCAAGACCTTGGAAAGGAATGGAAGGTTGGATACAGCCGATAGTTTTTTAAGCACTCAGGATCGAGGCTAGGCTTCTTTAAGAGGGGCTTAAGCAATGCATGTTTCATTGATTGAGGCACAATACCTGAAGCTAATGAAGCATTCATCATCGTAGTGATCAAAGGTATTAGTTCGTTGATACCGTCATTGAAGAGGGAGACAGGGATGGGATCGAGTTCGCAAGACGTTTTAGGCATCTGACTAATAATTTCCTTAACAGATGCTTCAGATACTAGTTCAGCGTTCCGTTACATCATTTTTTATGCGAAGCTTTGTATCCCTGAGTCTACCCAGCTCTGATGGGTACCTGGCCTTAGTTGGGGGTAAAGTAAAGGCGTCTGTGCATTGTGCTGGCCACACAATCACCTAGTATGCCGTTGCCACAGAAACTGGTAAAACGCTGCTTTATCGGTCCTATGCATCAATTTGGTCCGACGGGATGCTTTTTTATGTCATCGACAAGTCCAAGTAATATATTGTGAAAAAAAAACTTAACAATACTATTCAATTAATTTTCAGCTGATCGTTTATTATTCGGACTAATAATTGGAATTGATTCGGCAGTATTAAAAAATGAAAGGTTTGCCATCTAAATATGTTCATGGCTTCGCCAATCCTAACGTAAAGCTAAATTTTGTAATGGGTTATGGCTTTTGTCTCAAGAAAATGGCTGTCGGAAATGGTTTTAGATTTGTAAAAAAAATGGCCTTGAAAAAAATAAAAAACATTTAAGTGTAAAATTATAGAAAATAACTTTGAAAAAATGGAGCTTTCGTAAATAGAAATAGAAAATAGGCTATCGTCATTAGTAAATAGCTTTCGAAAAAAAGGAAATGTCTCTCGATTATATAAAAAATGTCTTTCGAAAAAAGGCATTCGAAAATAGTAAAAGTCTTTCCAAAATAGGAATTTGAACAAAATTGACATTCCAACAAATAAAAACAAAAACAAGGAAGGAACCTGTAGAATTCATATTGTATAAATAAATTTTTTCTCACTAAATTTAAAATACTTTGCGATATCATCAACATATATAATTACCGTGAGTTTGTTTATATGTTTGTTTATATATTTATTGATATATATGTTTGTTCGCTATAGGCTCCTAAGCCGTTTGACTATTTGGGCCAAAAATTAAATGTATAAATTGGAAACGTCCTCCAAAAGATAATTTTATTTTATCACTTATAATCATAATTGTGTTGATTTAAAAAATCTAAAATGTCATATCCATCTATGCAAATAAATATAACGGTACATAGCAAATGGCCACTTCCGTTCAATTACTATGTTGAACGCGACATTCACTATGTTGAACGCGAGGGTCTTTCCGGATTTTCCCAATTCTACTGTTGTTTTTTTTAATGTGGCGAGACCTTTTTTAAAAGTTACGCACCGCAATTTGGCTTGGAGAGTTTCAATGGTTTACATTTAAAAAAATTCTAGGGTATGACGTAATGTCTATCAAATTATTTCTTTTTTCATTATTGATGTTTGCATTATCCTAAGTAAAAGTAACCAAATGTTTTAATTATTTAATGGATTTACGTCGCTATTGAGAATATCCTTTAATAGGCGACTGTATACACTTTATAAATTAAATGATTCGAATTATAAAAAAAACAAGTTAGGCCTATAAATGATTACTTTCAAATACCGGGTACCATAAGCTTGACAGCAACAATATAAAATAAAAACTAAATACCGAAAGAAACATTCTCAATACTGTTTTATTGATACAGTAAGCAAGAACATATATTAAATACCGAAAAATCTTTCTCAATTTAGTTTTTTATTGCATTGAAATATTATTATCTATTTTTTTTTAAATATTATTTATCTTTTTTATTGTTTTGTATTTAGGTTTTTTTTATTTTAGGTAGTATATTATTGTTAATTTAATATTATAAATAACAAGTCAAGTTACACAACTGTTTGCTACATTTTCATATCGAATTAAAACATCTCTTAAAAAAACCTGAACGAGCCTTTCGGCTCTTGTGTCCAGGGCGTAACGCTTAGGATTGAGCAATCTCTGTCCAGGCTCCAGCCACCCAATGACACGCCGAAGGTTCCGGCCACCCAATGACACGCCGAAGGCGCGGCGTGCCGTGTAACGGGGAAGGTTTCCGCAGCGCAGCGATCGTTCACTGCGGTTCCCCTAAGGATCATTATCGTGGTGGCTCGCCAGAATATCTGGACTGTCACCCGGTAGCACAAATCCTATAGGCCTACTATAGGTACATGCATCCAGGCACCGGTTGGTTCTCGAGACGGGATTGCAGCGTCCATTGCTTCCTCCCCACCGAGACCAGTGGCCTCTCGGCAGTGTAATGGACCTCGGACCCGTTGCGGGGACTGTGCCCCATGCGTTCGACCGCCAGTGTATTCTTAATGGGAATGTATCGGCGGTTTACACACACGCCAGTCCTTGAGGCCACAATTCTTATGCATATATGCTAGGGTCAGGTCGACCAGAAACAATTCAAAATAACAAAATCTAAATACCGAAAGAAACATTCTCAACACTGTTTTGTTAATACAATAAGCAAGAACAAAAATTAAATACCGAAATAAATCGTTCTCACTTTAGTTTTCATGGTATTGAAATATATTTTTCTACGCTTTTTTTTTATTATTTACATTTTCATTGTTTGGTATTGTGTTTTTTTTTCCCTTTTAGATAGTATATTATTGTTTATTTAATAGTCTATTATTAATAACAAGTCAAGTCAACACAACTGTTTGCTACGTTTTAATACCAGAAGCTTGACAGTAACAATTATTATGCATATGACCGGGCGACCAGAAACAATTAAAAAGAACAAAACCTAAATACCGAAAAGAGACGTTCATTGTATTTATTGTAATAGTCTCTTTTCTTTCTCTGTTAACAAAACACATTGTAGTCATTCGTTTCTCCGTCATTTTGACGGGCATAACCACTAGTTTGTATATAATATTGCTGAAAACTTTATGGTATTTAAGATTTAACTTTTAGATCCAAACATAAGGTCTCACGTTTGGAAATATAAAAGAAGATAATATTGAGATCTACTGTATTCTTAAAAAAGAAGTCTGGTCTCCAGGTCTCACTATTTAAGATCACAATCATTTTTGTTTTAAATATACCGTCAACTGTTTCCTATAAGCGTCACCATTACAAATTACATATATTATATAAAGCTATTCATCTCATCGAATGCGCTTTACATTTACCAAAGTTTATTTTAAAAAATCGTAAAAGTGTCTTCTTAATTTTGTTTTAAAAATGTATATATTATTGTCGGCTTGTTTTATTGTGTTTGGAAGTTCGTACCATCACAATAATGCTGCGACACTGTAGCATTACAACATTACAATATTACGACATTACATTACGACATTACAACATTACGACATTACATTACGACATTACAACATTACAACATTACGACATTACGACATTACAACATTACAACATTACAACATTACAACATTACAACATTACAACATTACAACATTACAACATTACAACATTACAACATTACAACATTACAACATTACAACATTACAACATTACAACATTACAACATTACAACATTACAACATTACAATATTACAACATTACAACATTACAACAGTACAACATTACAACATTACAACATTACAACATTACAACAGTAAAACATTACAACATTACAACATTACAACAGTACAACATTACAACAGTACAACAGTACAACATTACAACATTACAACATTACAACAGTACAACAGTACAACATTACAACATTACAACATTACAACAGTACAACAGTACAACATTACAACATAACAACATTACAACATTACAACAGTACAACATAACAACATTACAACATTACAACATTACAACAGTACAACAGTACAACATTACAACATTACAACATTACAACATTACAACATTACATCATTAAAACATAACAACATTACAACATTACAACATTAGAACAGTACAACATTACAACATTACAACATTACAACATTACAACATTACAACATTACAACACTACAACATTACAACATTACAACAGTACGACAGTACAACATTACAACATTACAACATTACAACATTACAACATTACAACATTACAACATTACAACAGTACAACAGTACAACAGTACAACATTACAACATTACAACATTACAACATTACAACATTACAACATTACAACATTACAACATTAAAACATAACAACAGTACTCGCAGACAAAATGTTCGTGACGTGTTTTCTTTAAGATTTCGCCTCGACACCCCCGCTGTTTACACAGAACTGTTCAGGGGGAGAGATGACCTTCAACTGGGTCTTTCATCCGCAGAGTGACAACATCAGGGTTAGTCCGTCCTGTTCGCTGATTTATGTTAGGTTGCTATGACAACATAAGTATCAGTCCGCCTTTTCGCTGATTTAAGTTAGGTTGCTATAACCTTAACCTAACCAAATTCGCGGATCATTAAAAAAAAATACTGTTAACTTTACACACAGGCTAACAGTTTGAGCTCTTCTGCTGATAAGTCGCTTTACAATTAGTTGACCGATGTCGTGATTGATACCATGTTCTTCTATCATCCAATCAGCTAATGATATAAAAAAAAACGTACATGTATATATATGTGTAATTAAGTTTTGACGTTTTAATCGTAGTTGATTTACTGGAAAAGTTTCCAGGGCACTGTCCATTCCAACAGGTAGTCGAAGGATTACCGCCTCCCTGCACCCCGTATTAGCCGTCAACAACAACAGTTTTTTTTCACTCTGTTCCACCCCTGGCTGTCTGCCTTAGTTTCGAACTTGAAGCCTGGTAAAAGTGCAGTATCCCGCTGAACCTATTTGATCCATCGGGGCCGGTGCAGCAGCGTTGTCCAGTTTCTGTCTGACCACGGCATAAAAGGATTTTGTCCGGCCAGCACAATGACCCAGCAGCCTATTACTAAAGTCGGGTGCCCGTCAGAGCTGGGTGGACTCAGGATATTGTACAAACACTGGCCTTCACCAGGACCTTCGGGTACGCCAGCCGAACGCGCTGCCGCTCGGCCATAGTGCCTTTTCAAGTCTGGTGGGAGGATGTAGATGTGGAAGTGAGAAATAGATCTAGAGAAAGAGATAGATACGCAGAAAGAGATAGAGAGAGAGGGAGAGAGAGATGGAAAGAGAGATGGAGAGGGAGAGAGAGGGAGGTAGAGAGGGAGAGCGAGATGGAAAGAGAGATGGAGAGGGAGAGAGAGAGGGAGAGAGAGAGGGAGGTAGAGAGGGAGAGAGAGGGAGAGAGAGTGGAGAGAGGGAGAGAGAGAGGGGGAGGGAGAGAGAGGGGGGGTAGAGAGGGAGAGAGAGTGGAGAGAGGGAGAGAGAGTGGGAGAGAGGGAGAGAGGGAGAGAGCTCACATATCTATCTCACAAGTTCCAGCCTGTTAAATTTTAGGAATTCGTTTTTAAAGTTATAAAATTAAAAAGGCCGTTATTGCTGTGTTTTTTTGTGTGTTGTTTTCGTCGTTTTATTAAAAATTCATCCAATGGCTTTTTGTGTACTTCCACATCCAGGAAGCCATGAGACCGAAGAAGGTAGAATGGAGTTTTGATGGAAACCCATTGGCGGAATATGTAGTGGAAAATGTAAGTTGAATCAACGATGACGCTGTGACGAAGCGAGAAAAGTTACAAATGTTAACTCGGTATAACTGTTAACAAACTAGAGATGTATGTATTACTAGATTTTAAGACTACTTATAAGATATACTGAGAGTTTATAGAAGCTGCTTCTTTACGGAAGATTATTGCTTCCTACGCTTATAGGGCCCGCATTGGACTGATAGGCCACCAAAGAGGCCACAGAGCGACTGGTAGACGTGGTCATACTCGGCAAAATGAGGAACGAACAACAACAACATGTGGGTTAAATCTAGTCCTGCATTTCGAAAAGGAGTTTTAGACGATGTAAAGTTGTTACTTTACCTGAAAAGTAAAGGTAACCCATTACATACCCGAATACCAGAACTACCCTTAAATTGTTGACCTTTTTCTCCGGTCTAACAGGGTCTCCACAGTACAGTGACGAAGAAAAAGAAGACCACTATGGAGGAAAGAGAACTTACGTAAAGATGTCTTTACAATCATTGCACGGGCAAGAGCGTACCGAAACTCGGTGTCGAAGTAGGAATTGGCGTAACAAAACCCGCCTCGCCAAGCCAGGCGTCTGATTGACTATGCCGATAGTCTAGTATATGTACTAACGGGAGAAATTGCAGGTTTGATACCATTCGCTCCCGCTGTATCCAGCTTCAGCTGGCTTCTTCTTCTTTTTTATTTTAAATGTTTTTTTCCATAGCCTTTGATCGGAGAAAATAATAATCTGCAAGTCAGCAGTTTTTTAAATCGAAGTTTTTTGCTCCTAGATGATCGCTACTCCATAATCTATAGAATAGGTTATATTGCCTCATCTGCCAGAGTTTAATTAAGCCGCGAGTGCCCTTCACCTTACGCAAACCGCCAACCAATGTCGCCAGGCAAGCAAAGCACCGAGGCAAGCGGAAAAGAGGCCGCCCGAGAAATACATGGTGGCGCGACCTTGAGGCAGACACCGCAAAGATGGGGTACAACTGGAACCAAATATAGAAAAAAAATTGCTCAGGACAGAGGACTCAGGAAATCTGTGGTTGGCGGCCCATAACCCAGCCGGAGTGACGGGCAATGATGATGATGCCCATGACTCTTGACTCGCTATATTACTTTTGCAGTAAGTTCTCCCTTGAGTTTCATGTGTACCTTGTGCTCTCACAGAAGACGTTCGTGAGCTATGCGCCCGAGTGCTGCGTGGCGGTGAAGACGAGGATGATCCCGATGTTGAAGCTGAGGATGCTGTCCAACGAATCCAGCGGCATTTACTCCATCAACGTCATTTTCCACCAACGGACGTAAGTACGTGACACGTGATCACAGCCACGTGACTTCATTAAAAAAATATAGTGTAAGAACTATGCCATTGGTTGGTAGGCTCTTAGAGCGTGGCCGAGGCAAGTGTTCCAATAGGCTGCGGCTATTCTAATCGAGGATTCGAACCCTTTGGTATGCCCGCCGAACGCGCTGCCGTGCCCCCTATCCTATCTTATAGTTTAAGCTATACTGAAAACTACAATGAAACGATAAGATTTTTACGTTATCATTGATCAAGTAAAAGTACACGGAATTAAAGTTGTGTTTTTTTTAATTGGAATTCTAATTAATGTTATCTTAACCCTTACAGTCCCGGGCGCGTATATAGCGGAACTGAAGGCAGCATAGATAGAAGTAGGTCGGTACGGGAAGGGTTAACCACATGGATTTTATTTTTCTAACCAAAAAATAATAAAAAAATTTACGATATTTGTCCTAAAAGAATAAATTCCTTTTGATTCCAATCCAACAAATGTAAGACACACGTGCAATATAAAAAACAGTTTGTTTTTAAAAAGAGACGCAAGCTATATAAACACACACATTCTAAACAGTATCATTTTGTTTCTACTTTGAACAAAGATTCGAAATACCCGAGTTATATTTAGAGCATTGAAACAACATAATTAGGCCATTTCCTCATTAGTTCAAGGCTTTATTAATTTCTGGTATTATTTGTGTCGTGTTATAATTGGGTCACATTATATAGGTTAATCAGGCGACGTTATAATTAGGCCGTGCTTTAATTATACCCCACTGTTTTTCAGCTCGCCAAAGGCGTGTCGTGCCGTGTAACAGTAAGGATTCCGCAAAAAGCGATTGTTCACTGCGGTTCCCCTAAGGATCATTATCGTGGTGGCTCGCCAGTATACCTGCAATGTCACCCGGTAGCACAAATCCTATACTATAGATACAGACATCCAGGCACCGGGTGGTTCTGAGACGGGGTTGCTGCGTCCATTGCTTCCTCCCCACCGAGACCCCGTTGCCTTTCGGCAGTCAAATGGGTCTCGGACCCGCAGCGGTAGCTGTCCATCATGCATTCGCTCGCCGGTATATTCGTAATGGGAACGTATCGGCGGTTTACACACTTCGCCAGTCTTTGAGGCCCATGGGTTCAGAAGTGGGGGGGGGGGGGGGTCGGAGACGAGAGTGATCGACTGCGTCGTCAGTCCATCTTGGTCTGTCAGATTAACAAGTTAAGGCCAACTTGTCCTGCAAGATCTACAAATTATGGCCATGGGCGAATAAAAATTCCTCTTTTATTTTGAAAGCTGATGTTCTTTTCTCGCGTGAAGTATTTTAATCTGCCATCCTGCACGGTGTTTACAAAAAGCTTGTTGTCTTTGTTTCTCGTGTTTTGGGTCAAATTAAATACTGAGGATTAGCACGAGGTCAAAATGTCATTTTAAAAAAAGATATTAATAAACAACACTAGCCCGTTTGTCATGCTATCTTTACAATCATGTTCTTCTATTTTTCTTTCCATTTCTCCCTTTAGATCATCGTCAGGAAAAGGCCAACTGGATGTAAGATGGTTTTTTCGTTATTCGCAATTTTCAACGCACCAATTAATATTTTTACCTTATAATTTTA
Source organism: Anisus vortex (assembly GCA_949126835.1). NCBI lineage: Eukaryota > Metazoa > Mollusca > Gastropoda > Planorbidae > Anisus > Anisus vortex. The sequence continues at coordinate 31,402,174 of OX421504.1, forward strand.
ATTTTATCTTTTATATAGTTCATGTAAGACGTAAACAGTTCACAGTGAAATTAGCTCAGCAACGAGAAAATAATACAACTAATTTTATAGTATTATTTAAAAAAACAACACAGAACGTGGTTGTGATACGATATGATATGCTTTCAGTTTGGAAATGTTTACGAAGAGAAAGAGGCCTCATCCATCAGGATAAAGAGGCGGAAAGTCATTGGCGGCTTCTCGTATGAAGACATTGGTAAGCGGCGGAACTCTTTCTTTTAGTGTCATTGGACTTGTGAATGGGGGATTGGGTGGGTGGGTGGGGGAGGGAGGCCCCCGGGAGGCAACATTATCTTGTGCAGCTGGGTGTCATCCGAATATAGTTTGCGAGATAGTCCTTGGCTAACAATTATTCTGCCAAGCTGGCTAGTGTAAACGGCGAAAAGGATATGCTTTAAAACTGAACCTTGGGTTACGCCCAAGAAAAGAGGAGTGGCTTTTGTTAAGGTCTGATTGATAGAAACACTCTGAGCTATGTTTGCCAAGTAGGAAGTAAACCAATGAAGTGCAGTATCAGTGATGCCCATCTCGTTTTGAAGTCTTGATAAAAGTAGGTCGTGGTTAATAACATCAAAAGCAGCACCGAGGTCTAACAGAACTAAGATAGTCAGATCACCACGGTCAGCAATACATAGCACTGTGATGAAGCGCCTTGATCACAAGAATATGTTCTTTGCCTATGATGCGTGGAAGGCACTGCAACTGCCTATCTCAAAGAGCTCATACCGAAGCATGTGCCATTAAAGATGCTGTGCTCATCAACACAGTCTCTCCTGAGAATTCCATGTTTGGATGGTCACAGGAAAGAGACTCTTGGTGTGCGCTCGTTTGAATCTGTGTCGTTGTCACTGTGGAACAGCTTTACCCGAGACACTAACAAACTCTCCGACAAATGAGTCATTGAAGAAGAATTTAAAGACATTTCTTTTCCACTAAGTTGATCGAGTATCTCTGTTGATTTTTAGATAATTAGTACTCTATCAAAACCTTACACCAAGCAAGCTGGGACAGAATAATAATTGTTAAAAATTTTAATAATTCGACCTAATTTTAAACCCACAAAAAAAAATTAACAACATTTACTAGGCCAATTGCGGCTTTAGCAACTATGTGCTATCGGCAATAACTATGCTGATTGTTTAGACAGTAACTCTTCTTTATAAACGGCCACAAAATAAAACTTAGGTAGTTTTAAAGCTTTGCCTTTGTAGAAATCCCAAACAATGCTTTTGCATAAAATTCTTATTAAAAATAAAACGCAATGGCTGTTATTTGTTAGAATAGAAATCGTAGAAATGTCCACCAAGTAATGTATTAGCATCAATGGCTGCTACTAGTATTATGTATAGTCCATGCCCACTAACCAGTAAGTATATCATAATCATATTTAAGGTAATTTATATGATAGTTTAGGCGCACGGTGGCCGAGCGAAGGTCTTGGGTTCGAATCCTGGTAAAGGCTATGATTGATAAAATCCTCCAAGATCATGCACACCCGCTTCATGATAGTTACATAATATCTAGTCGAAGTGGTCGGCTTCTTTCAATAAGGGCAAGAACAGAGAGATTTAGGAACTCTTTTGTTCCACTTCAGTGAGACTCTTTCAAAAGAATCATCTTTCAGCCAGGAAATACAATGGCTCAATAGCTGACTCCTAAATAATAGGCCTACTTTTTTCTTGTATGATAGTGTACGTGAATGTCTATTGTGTTTGAGTACAAATGGTTCTTTAATATTGTTATAGGTATGCTGAAAGACGGAATTTATGTAATCAAGTCAAATTTCCATTTATTTGGATCAATAAAGCAATCTTATCTTATCTTATCGTATCTGATGGGTACCTGGCATTACTGGCATTAGTTGGGGTAAAGTAAAGGCGGGTGGGCACACATCCCCGTGTATGCCGTGGCCACAAAATCTGGTGAACGCTGCTTCACCGATCCTATGAACAATATGGTCCGACAGATACTTTACTAAATTATAGTTTAGTTTATAGACTAGATTAAATTTGTTTTTACTATAATTTTGTTTAACACGTAGGCCTACAGGCCTACAGTCTAAAATTTCAACATTGTAATGGAAAACACTTTTCCGATTTTATTAAGGCTTATCTAATCTTATCTAATACAGACGCTTCTTCTATTAAGAAGATTATTGCATCCTATGCTCACCCGTGGTCTTTGAGTGTAGTCGTGCATTTTTATTAGTGTTTATTGGTGTTTTATAGTGTTAAATGGTTTTCCTGATTTGTTCAGGTAACCCATTTCATGCCGGTTGTTATTTAAAAAAGTTGTTAAAAACAATGAAAACACTACGGAAAATTTTAAAAATTTCATTTTGAACTAAATGATTTTTTTAAGTTTATTGCATTTATAGACCAGTTTGTCTAATATGTTAAGTGCGATTACCGGCCTTCTAAATATGGCCCATAACATGAAAAAAAAAATGAAATTGCCGAAATAAGAAAACAGTTTATTTCCATCCCCCCATAGAATCACTGAACTCTTCCAGTGTTCAGGACTACGAGGCCTACATGGATATGGAACCGTTGTCTGCGGAGACCACCACCTTGCCGCCCATTCCGGAGGCCCACAACACTCTGACCGGGTCAACAAACCTTACAGTCACATGCAAGTTTCTCTCTGTGTTGTTGTACGTTTTTATGTGTGTGTCGTTGTAATGTCGTTGTAATATCGTTGTAATGTCGTTGTAATGTCGTTGTAATGTCGTTGTAATGTCGTTGTAATGTCGTTGTAATGTCGTTGTAATGTCGTTGTAATGTCGTTGTAATGTCGTTGTAATGTCGTTGTAATGTCGTTGTAATATCGTTGTAATGTCGTTGTAATGTCGTTGTAATGTCGTTGTAATGTCGTTGTAATGTCGTTGCAATGTCGTAGAAACGCGGAAATATGTGTGACACATACTCAAGGACCCTTTTTTTGTGAGTTGATTTAATTCACTAAATGAAATTATTTATTCATGAAAATTTGGGATACTCTAATAATATGTACTGGCCGAAGCTTTGTATTGGTATTACATATAACTGTAATTTTTTTTTTCCCTGGTGTATTTAACAATTAATTGTGTGTATTGTAATTATAACATTACTGTGTTTGTTTTGATGAAGTAATATTAATTGAAAAAAAAAATATTTTTTTCTCTTAATGTGATATTTAACAAAAAAAATGAAAATTTGACCATTTATTTACATTGAGAATACTTCTTGAAATGTAAAAAAAAATTCACACCTCCTTCCCTCCTAAAAAAACAATAATTAATTTGTTTTTTTTTATGAAATAGAAATACAAATTAGTGAACGGTGCTACGCCGGCCATATAATTAATTTGATCCGAAGGGTACTTTACTTTTTTGTTTGTACACACAAATGTGGATATATAAATCAATGGCCGTTTATATAGGTAGATAAATAAATAGCTTAAAATATATTTAGAAGGATAATATATATTTATTTATAAATATAAAATAATTATAAATTTTTGTTCAATAGATAGATAAAATAGATTGATTAAAAGGCGAAACGAAAGACAAAAAAGATAAATAATTAGATAGAGAGATAGAGCAATAGATCAGAGATAGATAGATTAATAGTTAGAAAAAAATGACCAATCTCCGGTTTGACAGTGATAGATAAGTTCTATAATCAATGAATCAATACACGCATACAATATTCACATAGATTGATTTATACTTTTTGAAAATAATTATCAACTGACAGTTCCTCCCAACGAGGGCATCTGGTTCAAAGTAAAAGGCTTCAGCACCTTATCCGGAACCATCATGCTCAGATGCAGCGTCTACAACACCAGCTTCTTTGGACTACCGGAAGTCAATCTGACAATGTGGGTCAGTAGGTTTTACTTATTATGCAGTTATATGGCCCCACACACATTGACAGGGGGCGCGGTGGCCGAGCGGCAGCGCGTTCAACTGGTTTACGTACCGAAGGTCCCAGGTTCGAATCCTGGTAAAGACTAGGATTTTTTCCCCGGGTCTGGGGGGTGTCCCTGAGTCTACCCAGTTCTGATGGGTGCCTGACTTTAGTTGGGGTAAAGTAAAGGCGGCTGAGTATTGTACTGGCCATACAATGCCGTGGCCACGGAAACTGGTGAACGCTGCGTCACCGGTCCGATGGATCAGTTTGATCCAACGAGTACTTCACTTACCTACATTTTTTAACTTTGTTTTGCAACGCTGTAATATTTCACTTTCGTGGCCCGGTACCGGTACCGGATTGTGAGACCGGCATTTTTATTTAGGGAAACACAAGCTCTAAATAATTTAGCCCATGTTTTACATTTTATGGTCGCCCGTTATGGAGCTGGCGACGAAATATGTTAAGCCTTCCACCCACAAGTCATAAGAAAACAACAACACTGAACCATCTACTTGGAAATTTTATAGCACAAGTACAGAAATAAATAATCTACCTTTTTTTCTGATTTTTTTCTAGTTTTTTTTTTCTTTTTCGATTTTTAAGTTTAACTGTCGACATGAAGGAGTATCCAGGAGTATCCAGGAGTATCCATTCGAGACCGCTGAACTCTCAATCTTTGGATTCTCCTTTCCTTAATTGGATGCTTCTGATGATCAGTGACAGGGAGAGAGAGAGAGAGAGAGAGAGAGAGAGAGAGAGAGAGAGAGAGAGAGAGAGAAAATGAGAGAGAGAGAAAAGTATATTTATATTTAAAAAAAAAACGCTTAAAACATCCGCAGGGGCATCTTTATAAATCCATTTTCTATTTTACAAACCCATTTCAAGCCAATCATTCATGAGACTAAAGGGGGAAAAACCGATGAGTTTATTTCACTGAGCTATATATACATGGAGTGCCCAATCACTTAAAATTAAGCATAGAAAAATGCATACTTTTATATATAGATAAGTTTTTCCGTAGTAAAATGGCCGATTTGACACTGATATAAGTCTTACATAAAATTAAATATGTACTTTTGATTTAAACAATTTCCGGAAATGCGCCCATGAAAATGAACTCAACAAAATGGTTGTTGATCTTTCTCGATTGAATGCGTTAAAGGCCAAAAATATAAATATTTATTGAGTAAGTATTGCATTATATACACTTATACGTGTATTTTAGTAAGTTCATCACTCGGGTTATACTCATGCACGTAATAAATGCCATAAAAGCGTAAAAATAATATGGTAGATTTCTGTCGCTCACTAATGTACATGCCTTTTAATTTAATTGTATGTATGTCAGTGCCAAATCGGCCATCTTACTACGGTAAAACTTAACTATAAATAAGAGTCTGCATTTTCCAGACAAATTTAAGTTATTGAGCACTCCATGTATATATATATATATATATATATATATATATATATAATATATATATATATCTCAGTGGTTTGTATGCTATATACATAAACAAGGGGAGGCGACTTGGGCGAAATCTTTGAGACTTGAGGGTTTTCCCGATGTTCTATTTTTGTGTAAATGTCTTAGCCCCCTTTGTAACCATCTGACAGGAGATGTCTAGACAGGTGACCAGTGCCACCGGAGCATACTCGGTAGCCTACAGTGAGGCCATTGGTGGCAGGCGGAATTTCAACATCTCTTGTGGGTAGGAACGAACGAACGAACAAACAAACTAACTGACAAACAAACAAACGCACGACATTACAAAACACACACACAAAAAAAAAGCTTTTGCTATTGTAATTGATTTCGTAACCTCATAAAAATATTGTGAATTTTAGTTCTTCGGGTATTTGTCTCATTTTCTTCATCACTTTATCGACATAGCTTGCTACAGGGGTCGGTAACCTTTTGATAGTAGTGTGCCAAATAAGGATTTCTAATTTAATAATGCTACTAAAATTTTCTACAAGAGCCTCAAAGTGAACATACACTTTTAATGAATTTCTAGTGTTAGGTGGTTTGAAATGCCTTTTTTTTGTGGGTTTTTGTTTTTTGTAAATGTTTATCTTGTTTTGTGTGCATCTAATTAAACATCTCTTTGTAAATGTTTATCTTGTTTTGTGTGTGTCTAACTAAACATCTCTTTGTAAATGTTTATCTTGTTTTGTGTGTATCTAACTAAACATCTCTTTGTAAATGTTTATCTTGTTTTGTGTGTGTCTAACTAAACATCTCTTTGTAAATGTTTATCTTGTTTTGTGTGTATCTAACTAAACATCTCTTTGTAAATATTTATCTTGTTTTGTGTGTATCTAACTAAACATCTCTTTGTAAATATTTATATTATTTTGTGTGTATCTAACTAAACATCTCTTTGTAAATGTTTATCTTACTTTGTGTATATCTAACTAAACATCTGTGTATAAATATTTATCGTCCCTCTCTCTAGATTTCTGTACATAGTTCTTTATTTGCCTGTATCTAAGAACTATAAACGCGATACGAGCTCATTTGTATCAGATGGTGTAAACATTCTCTCTCTCTTAAATTTTTTTTCCTTTCTCTCTCTCTCTCGCTCATTTTTTTTATGTTTTTCTCTCGCCTTTCTTTCTCTTTTACTCTTTTTTCTCTCTTTCTAGGCTTTGTCTTTCTTTCTTTTTCTTTGGTTTTCTCGCTCTTTTCTCCCTCTCTCTATCTCTAGCTTTCTCTTTATTGTTTTCTCTGTCTTATTATTCTCGTTCTCTCTGTGTCTGTCTCTCACTCCGTCTTATTATAATCTCTCTGTCTCATCATGTCTCTTTTTTTCTCTTAGTCTCACTTTCTCTCCCCCACTCTTCCTCTCTTTCATCTTGATTTCTCTCTCTCTCTCTCTCTCTCTCTCTCTTTAATTCCTGTCATATGTTTCATCTGATGCTGGCGTACCAACTTATAATAAAATATTATAATAATAATATTTTCTCATTTTCACTAGTGATATAAATTCAATGATAGCCAACTTTGTTCCCTTCAACTGTCAGATGAAATGTTCAAAGTTTACAATTCAGCCGTAACTGTCTGAGATAAAAACCGAGAAACATTTCTCTATATAATACATCAGCCAAAATTGACCAGGCGTTGACCGGAAAAGGCTTTTTTTTTTTAATCTACCTCTTTGAAAACTAAAAATAAGCCTATAAAAAAAGAGAATTTCTTTTATTATTTTTTTTTTTTTTTTTTTTTTTTTTTTTTTTTTTTTGTCATAACAAGGAGACATCCGAGCATGGATTGAGTAGCCCGATCCCCAAAGGAAAAAAACACACACACTTACCATCATTTAAAGCGACTGTGCATAGTGCTGGCCACACAATCACCTAGAATGCCATATAAAACTTGTCTAGGGTGTCCCTGAGTCTACCCAGCTCCGATGGGCACCTAACCTAGGTAAAGTAAAATGTCGACTGTGCATAGTGCTGGCCACACAACCAACTAGTTAGCCGTGGCCACAGAAACTAATGAACGCTGCTTCACAGGCCCTATGGATTAATTTGGTCCAACGAATAATTATTTTTTTTTACTAACATAAAACCATGAAAAAGCATTGAACAGGAATAATATTTTACCGTGTGTTACTATTTTACTTCGGTAAGACAAGAATCAGTTCTAGTCCGTGACATGTACATAATTTTCTCAGTAAGCGAATTCGGATGTTATCGCCCTTGTTAATGGAAATGCTTATAACCTAAGACTATAATAAGATTGACCGGTTCCTCAATTTTTAGACCTTATATGTTCTTTTTTTTTCCGTGCGCATCCAATAGCGCTGTTTTATATGACTTTTACGCTCCTACGTTTGCCTAAATGTTTCCACTTTATACAACTTTCAATTTGAATTTTATTTTTTTCATTGAGAAAATCATAGCGATTAAATGAAACGGAAGTGCACGGTACAAAAAGGAATCGGGAATTCGGAAAAAGAAGTCATTTCGAGTCATCAAATAGCAGAAATATTAAAGCAAGCGGTACTTCTTATATTATAGTCTTAATGTTATAACACAATTTGAAAAAATAAAAAAGTGGAACATTTTTGAGATTAGTAATGGGAATAGCAAACAATTAATTTTTCTGTTTCTTGTCATTGCTTAGGTTGGTTGGAGTTGCCCTGCAGTGTCTGCAGCCGGGTGACCCGAGACTTAGGCGGAAACATTTAGAAGGTTGTATGTGTTGCGTGTGTGGTTTTTGTATGTGTGAACTGTGTCCCTGGGGCTGGAGGGTGTTCCTGTGTTTGGAGGGTGTTTCTGGGTCTGGAGGATGTTCCTGTGTCTGGAGGATGTTCCTGTGCCTGGAGGGTGTTCCTGGGTCTGGAGGGTGTTCCTAGGTCTGGAGGATGTTCCTGGGTCTGGAGGATGTTCCTGTGCCTGGAGGGTGTTCCTGAGTCTGGAGGGTGTTCTTGGGTCTACCCAGCTCTGATGTATACGTGAAGTTAGTTAGGGAAAAAAATTAAAGGCGGCTGAGAACTGTTCTGACCATACGATCTCCTAGTATGCCATGGTCACAGAGACTTATGACCTCTGCTTCACTTACCCTGTGTATCGAAACAATTATTTACATTAGTGGAAATCGATTATGTTTGCCAAAATAAATTTTCTTTCATTGCAGTAATCGAAAATGAAGAGAGTCCCAACACGATGGTCGCGGACATCATGAAGATAATCTTCGGCCTCCAGACGGTGCTGTGCCTGGGCCTGATGTTGTGGTTGACCTCCTTGATGCTGAAGCACGTGTCCGTCTTCATCCGCCGGGAGAAGCGCCTGCACGAGCTGGCAACGATGCGGCGGGAGCTGCTGAAAAAGAAAGCCGACGCGTTCAGGCGGGCCATGGGGGACCACGCGGGCCGCAGCGTTTCCAACCTGGAGAGCGACGTGGACGAGTCTTTCGCGCAAGAAGAAGAGGAATAGGCTGGTGTTACCGGTTAATATACGGGCTCGGTTTTGAAACAAAAAAAAAGATAAATAAAATGTGAATGGGCAACGAAAACGTTAATCAAGTGTTTTGTTTATCGATAGTTGATTATTTACTAATTGGGAGACAGGTAGTTGGACAAATTGGTAGGCGACAGACAGAAAGGGTAGGTGGACGAACAGACAGAGCGACGAACAAACAAGACGGACCGAGGAATGTACAAACGGACAGCCAGACCGATAGACAGACTGACATACATATTGAAGGACAGACTGGCGGACAGACAGAGAATCAGGCGGACCAAAACCAACTGACAGAGACGGACCGACTCACTGGCAGATGGACAGACCAGAAAGACAGACAAAACAGACAGACAGATGGATAGTGAAAGGCTACATAGTTAGATAGATTAACAGGTAAACGAGTATAAGTAAAAAGATTAAAAAAAATTCGAAAGATGGATATATAGTTAGACATATAATATTAATGAACAAATACTATTCACAAAGCTTTATTAACACAGCGTTTGGTAGTAAACTATATAACACCCTCGTAAGTTAACCCTTCCCGTACCGACCTACTTCTATCTATGCTGCCTCCAGTTCCGCTATTTACGCGCCCGGGACTGTAAGGGTTAACAACGAAATCCAACATTAAAATATCGATGAAATCAAATCCAATTCGTTTAACTTCTAACTTTTAAAAATAACTATTAATATACGGTACCGTTAACAAAACCCACAAAAAAAAAAAAAAAACACAAAAAAAAAAAAAAAACACAAACAAAAAAAAAACGGGGAAAGACAGCTAAAAGCTTGGAGCAAAGAATAACATTTATTTAAAAATCTTATTCCAGAAATAATAAAATAATGTATATAGTTCTGTATCCGTTACGTTCGGGGTATAATTGAATTGCAAGGTCAAGGCTGCGACACTATTTCTGGAAAACTATAGGAGAAACTCCAGAACACTCTATTGATGTATTGAGTTTTTTTTTTCGATTCTTGACTGTACTATTGTTTTGTTTTTTTTTATATAGTCGTTTTATGATTTCTGATAGTTAAAGTGTTGATAATCTAATTTTAGACTTTTAGGTCTCCACGTGACACTTGATGGCGTAATACCCTCTAGTTAGGGAGATAAACAAAGTGAAGGTGTGTGTGCGTGGGGGGGGGGGGGGGGGTGGCTGGATAGATAGATTTATATATAGACACATAGAATAGTTTGATAGGTAGACAGAAAAAGATAGATTGGTATATTGTTTGATACATAGACAAGATAGATAGGACGCTTTATTTATTGAATCATTATTAGATAGATAGATAAATAGATAGGTATGTATGTAAATAGGTAGGTACCCAAATAGATAAGTAGGTAGGTAGGCCTACCTATGTATGTTAGTAGGTATATAACCGTATATAAATAGATAGGTTGGTAGATAAATAGGTAGGTTGGTAGATAAATAGGTAGGGTTACAAAGATAAAAAAGGATGAACGTAAAAAAAAAAAAGAAAAAAAAGGTAGAAAGAAGAAATTTAGGAAATAATAAGAAGTAAAGGGAAAGAAAGAATTAAAAGAAAAAGTTGTAAAGAAAAAAGGGAAGAAAAAACGGTAGAAATACTTGTATTAGGAAAGACTTGAGGAAAAAAGAAAAAGAGGCAGAAAGAAAAAAAGAACGAAAGGTTTAAGGTAAATGAAAGAAAGAAAGAAAGAAAAAAGAAAGAAAGGTTTAAGGTAAATGAAAGAAAGGAAGAAAGAAAGAAAAAAGAAAGAAAGGTTTAAGGTAAATGAAAGAAAGGAAGAAAGAAAAAAGAAAGAAAGGTTTAAGGTAAATGAAAGAAAGAAAGAAAGAAAAAAGAAAGAAAGGTTTAAGGTAAATAAAAGAAAGAAAGAAAGAAAAAAGAAAGAAAGGTTTAAGGTAAATGAAAGAAAGAAAGAAAGAAAAAAGAAAGAAAGGTTTAAGGTAAATGAAAGAAAGAAAGAAAAAAGAAAGAAAGGTTTAAGGTAAATGAAAGAAAGTAAGAAAGAACGAAAAAAGAAAGAAAGGTGTAAGGTAAATGAAAGAAAGAAAGAAAGAAAAAAGAAAGAAAGGTTTAAGGTAAATAAAAGAAAGAAAGAAAGAAAAAAGAAAGAAAGGTTTAAGGTAAATGAAAGAAAGAAAGAAAGAAAAAAGAAAGAAAGGTTTAAGGTAACTGAACGAAAGGAAGAAAGAAAGAAAAAAGAAAGAAAGGTTTAAGGTAAATGAAAGAAAGGATGAAAGAAAGAAAAAAGTTTAAAAGAATATTAAAAAAGGAAGAAAGTAAAAAGTAAGGAAGACAGGAAGAAAGAAAACAGAAAATAAGATTTTCAAACGATTTTAATATGAAAGAATTACATAAACTGAGAACTATTTTTTGTCGATAGAAAGTAAGAAATTAAAAAAATAAATAAAATACAAATTTAAAAACTAAATCACAGAGAAAGTAGGTATGAATGAAAGGAAGAAAGAGAATAACGCGTACACTAAAAGCCTGGCATACTTCAATAGTAACATATTTTCACCGATTTCTTACTGTTAAATTTTTAAAATAAAAAAACGCTTTGCACAAAAAAAATCATTACATCATTAGAAAAGACCAGTCAAGGAAAGGACAGCGGAGATAATTACTGGTAGCATTTCGTTGTTGGTGGTGTTGGTGTTGTATTTTTGTTGGTGTTGGTATTTTAAAAAAAAAAAAGGATTTTCTCCCGTCGCCATCTTTGACGTACCGGTAATTAGTTCAAGGAATGGGGGGGGGGGGGGGCGTGAAGGGATGAACGTGAAAACTTGAAGTGTGGGGGCAAGAGGATGTGGGGGAGTTTGAGTATCGTCTGAATACCGGAACCAGACTGTAATGATGCGTGAGGTCAGTGAGTCTAACGGTAAAATAAAATTTTTATGATTTAAAAAAAAAATTAAAACGTGAACTAAAATAAAACAGCAAACCCTATCATCTGACAACTATAGTAAACCAATGTGAAAACATAACAAAATATTTGAATGTAATGTAAACATGAACAAATGTTTAAATAGAAAAAAAAGAGAAATTCGACCGAAAGCTAAAAGAGAAATATCACCCAAAGTTTGTAGAGAAACATAGCCAAATGTTTACAGAGAAACATAACCAAAATGTTTACAGGGGAACATAACCAAATGTTTACAGAGAAACATAACCAAATGTTTAACAGAGAAACATAACCAAATGTTTAACAGAGAAACATAACCAATGCCTAGAAAGACACAAATAAATACTTTAAAAGTAACAGAACAAAATGTTTACAGAGAAATATAACCAAATGCTTAATAAAAGTATTCATTAAACTGTTGTAAATCAATACGCACAACTAAACCCATATAATGCCGTTTAAAAAAAACTCAGAATAACCTAGATGTACTCACACGGTCAGTAGCCTCGTTCTGGTGGTGCCGTACTTGTCAAAGACGTAACCCAAAGGGAAGGTCATCACGTCACGGAGGATGAAGACCAGGGCGAACATGACCCGCAGCTTCTCCCGGCAGTACCTCATGGCGTCATCCCTCTCAGGGTCGTGGCCTGCAGGGGCGTCAGCCCCCTCGCCGCGAGTGGAGATCGTGACGCTGACAGGGGAGGTAATTGAGGAAATGTTGGGAGGTTGTCTTCTCTTGAATCTATAATGTAAAAATAAAGTTATTAAAAAAATATTTAAAGATAATTTCTGATTTCCCACACGATACATTCTTTTTTCTCAATTATTATTAAATATCGGGGTGACCGATCTGAGATCGGTCTTTATAGGGTGAAATTAATAATATTGTTAGAATATTTGATACATATCTTTAACATCAAAGATCTTTAAAACAATAGAGAAATTGTAAACAAAAAGATACATGCATATAATTTAGGCTACTATTTACAGGGAGTATATTTAATCAGGTATGGGCCTACAAAGGTATTTTGTAGTCATCTCTTTTCTTTTTCATTGCAATATCTATTGTAATCTGCTTTAAGGGCTTTCAAAAGAACAATTACTTAATGATATAATTTAATTAATGTACATTGATAAGCTGTTATTAGCTGAAAAAAACGGCCTCCAAAATGCAGGGCATTGAATTTAATTTCTCGCATATCAGGAAACACACACAGTCAGCTTGAGAATGTAGGTTTTTGGTAAGATGGGGTGAAAAAGCAATACGGTACTGGGTCATTTCAAAGCGTGTAAGGTGCTGTCGGCTCGCATAAGACGTTTTTATAGGCATATCAACAGAGAAGCCTAATCTCCCTTTAGAAAAAAACAGCGGGTAAGTAAAAGGCTCTACGCGGCTGTTTAAATTCTTCAAAGTAAAATTTGTTTGGACACGCTTATGAACCACCATTTCGTTATCTGGATTGCTTTGATCTGAATTTAATGTAACGACAGTACATACTTCGCCGGATAAAGATGCATTATTATTTTTTCATACGGATCCTTCTGGCGATGTGAAAGTAAGCCGCACATACGGTGGTGCATGTCCTTCTTCAGTAGCATGACGGTTGACCTTTTCTTCCACTTATCTCATCATCATAAAAGTTTGTGCAAGAGAGTTGCTTGATCTAATGATTTGTTCCAATGAATTAATAAGAGATTGACTGATTTCATGATTGAGTGGAAGTTTCAGTTGCTCGGTGACGGCGTCATCTGAATCTAAGAAGTACATCTGTCCGTATTGTGGACTTTTAAATTCATCCTTAACATTTTGTGTTGGATTTACTGCCATATTCATCGTCTGGTAGACTTGGCCTGCTGCTAGGAAGCTGTAGATTCCGTGACTATTGATTGTCCGATCGTTATCTACGTTAAACGAAGCCAATGCGAAACATGAATTTAAGTTCCTTATCTAGTGGTTTTTTCCTCCGCTTTCTTTTTTCTTCCAATTGTCTTTCTCGTTCTTTTGCAGTTTCTTCCTCTAATTGTTTTGTCCTACGCTTTCTTTGATAATCCAATCTCGTTTCTGTCTCATCTATAGTTTCATTTTCTAGTTGCTGTAATCTACACATTTGTTTATTCTTTAATTGTTGTTAATGCACCTTAGATAGGCTGCTTAGTTTGGTTTTACATTTATATCCACTAAATCATTTTTATCCTCCGAAGTCATGCAAGAAATAATTTTTGAAATATTGCTGCTTCTGCACTATCATCAGCAGTGGCCTCACATAGGGGGGGGGGGTGAAGCAGAGGGGGCTTATGCTCGGGGCTACACTTCTAAAGGGGGGGGGGGTTGGCGGCAGATATTACCTAAATATAGTATTAAATGAAGCAGTTACAGTATGCAAGTATGCGTCGCTGAAACTTTTGCCCTGGGGCGCTACATAGGCTTGTGTCCATGCCTTTCTCTTTTTCAAGTTTATAATATAATTATTCTTTTTTCGTCTGCCAAGCATTTTCCTGAAGTTGTAAATGTTATAACTTTAAAGACTGTATAAATTACTTACCATCATAACTATGCAATTAACGATATAAGTTTTAATGTATTCCACAACTTTAATAGTACCCTAATTGTTTGATGTATCGGTAAGGATTAGGCCCTAAATCAATTTGGACTCTTTAAATCATAATATAAACTATCAAACTAATCTTACCCCATCTTATTTTATCTTATACATTATAGACGCTCCATCTATAAAGAAGATTGTTGCGTCCTAGGCTCATCCGTGGTCCGAGTCTAGTCTGGAATTTTTTTAATCTATTTATTTACACTACAATCAACCAGTGCAAAAATAAATTAGATTTAAACATAAATTAACTACACATTTAAAGGATAGAAAAAAAGATATTGATAATAGCTTTAAATCTTACTTATCTCAGAAACATAAACTATCTAGTGTATCCGTGAATACAAATAATAATATATATGTAGAAGAATGCATCGCCACAAATCGTAAACACGTGGTGTATAGAGCATGTAGGTAGTTAAAAGATGTTTATGAAAGTGCACTTTCAGTTTAAAAGAAGCATATTAAAAACTAATTGGAGCGCAAAATACAAAGTTAAAACATAACTTAACTTTTTTTTTTTATTGATGATACAATGTCATGCTGATTTTATTTCATTGCGCGGCGAAAATGGTAACGATTTAAATGCTTTAAAACGGGAATTACCGAAACGCGGATACTAAATAAAAGTAGTCTTGGCTATGACGTCAAAAGAGTTGTATTGAACGCGATCGCGCTATATGGGGAATCCAATGACATGCTTTTTTTTTCTTTTAGCCCAATTTAAAAGCTATTTTTAGAAATGGTCAGTGGTTTTTCCAAAAATTGAAGGGTCAAGCAGTGGTTCAAATGAAATGAGATTGATCTAAAGCGCATTTTCTCACCAGAATACATCAATAGGACAGTTTTCGCGAAAACCGTAGGGCCCGTTTTCGAGAACGCTGACACAAACACACAAACAAACAAACAAACAAACCCAAAAACCCACAAACAAATATACCCCCAATTTTTTCTCGTTTAATATTATTAGATATAAAGAACGATATTTGTGTATTATCCGAATCCCATTGGAGTACTAGCCACACAATCACCCAGTATGCCGTGGCCACAGAAACTGGTGAACGCTGCCTAACCGGCCCTATGGATCAATTTGGTGCGACGGGTACTTTAATTTATTAGAAAGACAGCGTATGTATCATGTTCAATATTTAGCTACTTCATCACCTAGTATTGAAACTCATTTTTTAATATTTTTACATATGCGTAAATGTGAATGGTTGAACTACATTGATATTGGCCACGGTAGCGGAGCTGGAAGCGCATTCGTTCGGCTGGCGTGCCGACGCCCTGGGTTCGAATCCTAGGTGAAGGCTACATTGATCCATAGGCCTTTGCTTTACCCCTGCTAAAGTCAGGCACCCATCAGAGCTGGGTAGACTCAGGAATAACGAGAAAAACCCGAACCCAGGACCTTTGGTACGCCAGCCAGATGAGCGCGCGGCCACGCACCATGCCCACAATGCTCGATTTATACCTGTACAAATGAAACGTGAACAATTGCTAATAAACATAATAAATCTAACACACAACCTAAACTGCGAAATAACAACAGCCACTAATAAACAAAGCGTGACAACGCGTGGGTCTAGCGGTAGTGTGCTCACCTGGAGCACCGAAGGTCAATGGTTTGAATCCTGATCTTCCCCCCCCCCCCCCCCCCCCACAGTGGGTCTAGAGTCTAGAGTATAGAGGTTGTCCCTGTCTTTAGATAAGTGGACAATCTCTCAAACTTCTTGAACGTTGCCTTACATGCACTCAAGATCAAACTGTTCTGATGAGGTGGGTTTGGGGGGAGGGGACATTTAATAACATTACTAATGCACAAACCAATCAAACCGCAAACAAAACAACTCGTTCAAAATAGATTTCTGCACTTTAAATGTGTACTTTGTCATTCAATTGTGACCAGTAGATAGCTGTCTGCCCTCACTCACCCAACACTCACACACATCAAACATGTTTGGTTGATAAACATAAAAAAACCAAAAGCTTGTTGTCCTCACGTGGGCGATCAAGCGTGTCCTCCCAGACAGCTAGCGGTCAAGTAATGCATTATTAATACACTTTTCTGCAACCCGCTCACAGATTGGCGTGCGGGGGTCGGTCTCTTGTGTTTAGATCTGGGGCACACATTTCTCCTCTAGGGCTTTTTTGGGGAAATTTTAGTTCTCTCTCCAGGACATTGAAAACATCACGTGTTCTTGTTCTACGTATCCCTAAAGGATGGGGAATTTTATAGTTCTTTTATTTTTTATGTATTTTTCTCCGTGTTTGTGAACATATTATTTTTAAGCTTACTTTCTGCAATTCTGTCTCCCCCCCCCCCCCTCCTCCCTCGGTACACTTCTACACAACCAACTTAAAAAAATATGTCCGAGGTTTACTTAACGCTTTGACGCCACGGGGGATTTAAGAATATTATGTCTTCGACAAATGAAGGCTGAAGGCGTAGATTTCTGCACGCAACTAAGCCATTAGCGTGGCAATTTTATTTTTGTTTATTTTCAACTCATAAAACCATACAGTTAAAAACAAGTCTTTGTTTTGTTTACTTTAAGATCTCCTTTTTAAATCTTTCAAAATGTTTTGCCTTTCTGACTGGAAAAAACACCTTCTGATGGCTATCTAATCGACACTCTTTCCGGTCATCATAGATGGCTGAAAGTTGACACATCGACGTGTTTACGATGACAGCGCATTCTCTAAAATTTATTTTCAATATAAAAAGTTTGTGCTTAGAGTTTTGAGAACTTTGTTTCTCAATTAGTTCCGAGCCAAACCTCCCGTGCGGGCGTATAAAACGAATATTCTGAAAATCGTATCAAATATATCGTTATCATGTTGTTGTACCAAAGCTCCTGGGTTCGAATCCTGGTGAAGGCTAGGATTTGTTCCCGGGCTTCGAGTGTGTCCCTAAGTCTATCTCTACCTAGGTACCTAGTTTTAGTTGACCCTTAGGGATCGGTGAAGCAGCGATCACCAGATTCTAAAGACACGGCATACTAGGGGATTGTGTGCCCAGCCGCCTTTATACTGTGTGGCCAATATGATACAAGCAAGTAATTGCATAATTGAGGTTGCTACCAACAGTTAGACTTTTAATGCTTGAAAATATGTTTATCTTCTTTAGTAAATATATGCATGTTCTTGTTTAATAGTAGATCAGTTTTGAAATGCCTTTATATGTGTTATATTTTAGTTGATCTCTCTGACTCTTATATTGACGCATGCATTCTTACTAACAAACTTAAGCAGAGACACATATAGTTGCACTTATAGGCACTGGCACAATGAAGCAGTGTCACTAACAAATTGGTTAAGGTGGCAACTACTGGCAACACTGTCGGTCTGCACGAGGTTGCAATTATATGGCGTGAATGGTAAGGGGTTTAGCGGTGAGCAAGGGGAGCTGGACAGTGGGGAACACAGAGGGGGGTGGGTGGGTGGTAGGAGTAAGGATCGGTGTTAGAGGTCTAGAGTTATGAGTGTTAGAACAGATGTAGATATTTAGATAACGCCCCAACGGTCTAACAGACTACGGGATGTGTAGGTAGGTAGGTAGGTAAAGAGAAGTAAGATTAATGTATATCCAGGTATTTGTATAGAGTGTTAGAATAGATGTTGATATTTAGAAAAAAATGAAGTGAACTAATATTAATGTATATCCAGGTATTTGTATAGAGTGTTAGAATAGATGTTGATATTATGAGAAAATGAAGTGAAATAAGATTAATGTATATCCAGGTATCTGTATAGAGCAGGGGTCAGGAACCCATGGCTCGCGAGCCAGATGTGGCTCTTTTGATGGCTGCATCTGGCTCGCAGACTAATGTTCGATTATAAAAAAAATGTTCTTTTTAAACTTTTTGATCTACATATTAATTGCATATCAATATTTCATTCAACAAATGAGCTACAGTCTACTGCAGCTCAGCATCAGAAGAATTCAGAGACATAATTATTTTACTTTTAGTGTTGAAATTACACAAAATGCACACATTTACTTGAATTTTCAGTTTTAAAAATAATGTATGGCTCTCACAGAATTACTTTTCAAAATATGTGGTGTCCATGGCTCTCTAAGACAAAAAGGTTCCCGACCCCTGGTATAGAGTGTTAGAATAGATGTTGATATTTAGAAAAAATGAAGTGAAATAAGATTAATGTATATCCAGGTATCTGTATAGAGTGTTAGAATAGATGTTGATATTTAGAAAAAATGAAGTGAAATAAGATTAATGTACATCCAGGTATCTGTATAGAGTGTTAGAATAGATGTTAATATTAAGAGAAAATGAAGTGAAATAAGATTAATGTATATGCAGGTATTTGTATACTATTTGTGTTGTTAATGAATAATACAGGGCTTGCTGTAAAATAGACTTGCTAGAATTATTGTTTGGGAGAGAGTATGAAAGTCGGCACTTTGGCAGTTATAACGTCTCCAAAGATATCACATCTGTCACGATAACAAATTTGTCAATAGTGGCAGTGACACGCAGTCAAAAATAGGGACGCACCGACATACGCTGGCAGACTGACGCAGACACACGGATAGACAGACAAGCATACGATGAGTAACTATCGCAGACACAAATATTGGCGCACACTTGGACGTTGACACAAATTGACAAAAAAACATGGACACGGTGACACTTACCGCTCCAGAGTGTGAGCCTCTGCCAAGTTCGCCCACCTCGACTCCGAATCTCCGCCTCTGTCCTCGGGCGTGTCGTACCACGGCGCCCTCACGCGCCTGGGCGGGCACCCAGATGTCGCGTTGCCGTAGACGACGTCCCTTGCCCTGCGACACGGCCTCGCCGTGGTGGTGGCAGGCAGAATCCCGGGCGTCACGACGAAGCTCAGCGGGTCGCCGCTCTCGGCGGACCGGTTGCAGTAGTCCGGAAAGTAGCCGTCGTTCCGGAACACAATGGACATCCATGTCCAGCCGAGGATGACCGAAGAGAAGAGCATGCACTCCAGGAACGCCCACGTCAGGGCAATGGCCCGCTTGGAACACTTCTGAGTCATGGTGTTTAAGTTCTTTGTATGGTTCAAATAGAAGTCAGCGAAAGGCACAGGAGCGATTCGGAAATGGTTTTTGGTTTTCTAGGTCTACAACAATCGAAGGCTATTGATCTTTAAGTAAATATTGAGCCAGTTCTCAGAAAATGATGTCATCATGCAGAATAATTGTGAATCTGCAATGTGGAATCTGCAGAGAATAAAAAGTATTAGAAACATTCTAACAAAAGAGGCATGTGAAACATTAATCGTAGGCCTGGTAATCTCTCATCTAGACTATGCGAACTGTCTATACATTGGACTGCCAGAGAGTGATTTGAAAAAACAACAAAGGGTCCAAAACATAGCTGCGAAAATTGTTCTGAACAATAAAAAAAACTCATTAACCTGTCTAAAAAAAGACTGCACTGGCTACCTATAACACTTATGATACAATTCAAAGTTCTGACTATGCTCTATAAAAGCCTTCATGGTCAATCTCACCAGTACATGCGATCCATAGACGAGCTACACACATTAGAGAAAAGAGAACTGCGTTCAAATAAAATCCATGTACAGTTCAATGTACCAAGCGTAAAAAGAGAAACATTTGCAGCTCGCTCCTACAGCGTCGTAGGACTTCTTTGGTGGAATGAACTTCCGAACACAATTAAACAAGCTGACAATATTGCCATTTTTTAAAATAAAATTTAAAATACACCTTTTCGATTTACTTTAATAACACATGGTAAATGTACAGCGAATTCGAAGACTTTGTTATGAGTAG
This sequence comes from Anisus vortex, assembly GCA_949126835.1. NCBI lineage: Eukaryota > Metazoa > Mollusca > Gastropoda > Planorbidae > Anisus > Anisus vortex. The sequence goes on from OX421504.1 coordinate 31,422,376, forward strand.
CGCTATATAAATATGTAATTTGTAATTTGAATAGGCTGCGAATAGATGTGATAGAGAAATAATATATTGTTATCATATTTATGATTCATTGCTTTAAATTTAATTTATTTAAATGGTCTTCATCGACCAATGAGGGACAAACGCCAAACGGCTTCCTGTGTGGCCAGCACAATGCCCAGCCGCCTTTACTTTACCCCAACTAATGTCAGGTACCCATGACAACCAGGTACATTTTTTTAGATCTCTAGTATGTTATGTCCAAGAATGTTTCGTTCTGTGATAGGTTTTCTATATACTATGACGATCACGTTTTTCATGATTGTACGCAAGTGTGTGTGTGTGTTTTTGTGATGCGAGAGTGCTTGTCCCCGTGCTTATCAACGCATTCAGTGTGATTGTGTGATTGTTTTACGTGATTGTAGAAGGAGAAACGTGTGATTGTTTTCTTCTTGGGTTGAAGGTTGTTGTCTGAGTGTATAACCGTTATCATATGATTGTGTAGGCCTATCGTCGTAGTGTCTGAGTGTGTGTGTGTTATGTGTTTTCCTCTGTGTGAGCTGAGCTTCTGGACCTACTTTCTCACCAGTGTCAATAACCATGTTATCGCACAGCCCGGCAATGGAACTGATATGCTGGTGGTGCGAGGGGGGGGGGGTGGCAGAGCTCTGATAAAAAAAAGTGTGGGGGGGGGGGACGAAATAATGTCCAGTCGTTTTCATCAGGAAGTTAAAAAGTTTGATTAAATCGTCAGGAGGAGGAACGGGGCGTTGGCTAATCCCGAAGTTCGTGATTTATGGTACGAAAATAAAAAGAAGGAAGTTACCCAACATATTATTAGGGAGGCATGTTTGCTGGTAAACAATCACCGATAAACCCGCCCCTTGGGAAATAGCGGGGCGTAGGCTGAGTAAAGAACACTAAGAAGAAAAAATAGGCAAGGGTTTCGGCTGGGGGCGTTCGGAAATTAGAAAAAAAAGACTGGACCAGTTCCTGCCACTTTGTAGTGTAGACGTCGGCTCATCAAATTTACGATATTTCGCTCAATCGATTCCCCATACAATATTTTTTACGTCATATTATGCCTCTCTCCCCCTTCTTCCTCTTCCTGTCTGCCATCTCTTGGTCTCTCTCTCTCTCTCTCTCTCCCTCTCTCTCTCTCTCTCTCTCTCTCTCTAACTATAAAACGTTCCCATGGCGTCATTATCCCCACATGCCCCTATGATTTAATGCATTTAGAAACGTTTTATTCTTCTTCTGGGCTGTGGGTTGAGCTGGGATGTTTCGGAGCTTTTGTGAGGATCTTAGATATCACTGGGAAATATTATGTATCTATTTATTATATGGGGCACGGTAGCCGAGCGGCAGCGCGTTCGACTGGCGATCCGAAGGTCCTGGTAGGGGCTAGGATTTTTTTTTTACCAGGACTTGAGGGTGTCCCTGTGTCTACCCAGCTCTGATGGGTACCTGACATTAGTTGGGGTAAAGTAAAGGCGGCTCGGCATTGTGGTGGCCACACAATCACCTAGTACCTATGATCAGGTTGGTCCGAAAGGTACTTTACTAATTATTATATACTCGTTTATCAATCTATCTACATCTAATGTATGTAGGCCTATCTATTTATCTACCTATCTATATCACTATCTCTCAGTCTATCTATCTTGCCGACTCATAAACGTTTTCACCACATCTGACAACGAACTATTTCAAATATTAACATGCGCTCAATAGATATCTTATATATTACTAACACTCATTCTATAAAGAAGATTTTTGTGTCCTACGTTCATCCGTGGTCCGAGTCTAGTCTTGCATCTTTATTAATGATTTAAATGATGTTAAGTTACTGGTTTTCCTGGTTTGTTCAGGCAACCCATTCCATGCCTGAATGCCTCTCGGGAAGATAGAGTACTTATATGCATTTGTTGTCGCATAAAGGATAAGAAAAGTGTTTATCTGTATGTATCTATTCATCTACCTATCTATCTTGTCGACTCTTTTTCACCACATTTGACAACGAACTATTTCAAATAATATTATCATGAATTCAACAGATGATATCTAATGGATGCTACAGATGATATCTAATGGATGCTACAGATGATATCTAATGGATGCTACAGATGATATCTAATGGATGCTACAGATGATATCTAATGGATGCTACAGATGATATCTAATGGATGCTACAGATGATATCTAATGGATGCTACAGATGATATCTAATGGATGCTACAGATGATATCTAATGGATGCTACAGATGATATCTAATGGATGCTACAGATGATATCTAATGGATGCTACAGATGATATCTAATGGATGCTATAGGATAGAAATAACAATGGCGATAACGATTTCAAGATTTGGTCTGGTCGAAAAGTAAAACAGTTTGTCAAATAATGACACTTCACACAGATGCTGGTTTTACCAAAGACTTTAATAAGATGGACCGCTTGCTTTAATATTTCTGCTATTCGATG